>VZQC01001758.1:705357-916392 GCA_009823505.1 Rhizomys pruinosus | reverse complement strand
GAGCTGGAACCAACCCAAATGCCCCTCAACTTATGAGTGGATAGAGAAAACGTGGCACATCTACACAGTGGAGTTCTATGCAGCAGTAAAGAAAGATGACATCATGAGCTTTGCAGGAAAATGGCTGGAGCTAGAGGACATCATGCTGAGTGAAGTAACACAGTCCCAGAAAAACAAACGATGAATGGTATCCCTCATCTGTGGATGCTAGTGCCAATTACCTAATTGTAAGTACTTCTTGTGCATGGCCCCCTGAGCTTTTGTCCAAGCAGTTGGGAGTGATGCATATTGGAAACAACAACAACAGCAACAACAACAACAGAAAGGACTGCATCAAAGAACTGAAACAGTGAACTTCTGCTCAAAATAGTCAACTTCCACAAGTAGAATATTGAGAAAGACTGAGAAAGAGATGAAAAGCATGTTTGGCAGAATGCATGAGCTCTGGTGGGGTGGGGGGATCAGGGGGACATGGGTCTAGATTTGATAAAAAAAACCATATATATAAATAAATAAAATTTTAAAAAAGAAAAAACAAAAAAAGGCTACATGCCCAAAACAAAGACAAAATTCTGAAAGCCACAAGAGAAAAACAAGTTACATATAAGGGGAAACCTATCAGAATTACAACTGACTTCTCAGTGCAAACTATGAAAGCAAGAAGAACGTGGAGCAAAGCATTCCCAGTCTTAAAGGACTATAGATGTCAATCCAGGTTACTATACCCAGCAAAAATATCAATTATAGTTGAAGGAGAGAGAAAAATCTTCCATGACATAAATAAGTTGAAAGAATACATGTCCGGAAAACCAGCCCTTCAGAGAATACTTGAAGCAATTCAAAGGACAGAAGAAAGGAGCAACTATCCCCAGGCAGTTAAAAAGAGAAATTAATAAAAGCATAACTGCAGAAGTAAAAACCTAGACCAAAAATACAAATGAACAATAAGGTGAAAGGAAGCAACACACACTTATCAGTTATAACCATAAATACTAATGGACTAAACTCCCCAATCAAAAGACAGAGACTGGGAGGTTGGATTAGGAAACAGAACACATCTATATGCTGTCTACAAGAAAAGCATCTTACCTTCAATGACAGGCACCTCCTTAAAGTGAAAGGATGGAAAAAAATATTCCAAGCAAATGGTACCAAAAAGAAAGCAGGTGTTGCTTTTTTAATATCAGACAAAATAGACTTCAAAGTAAAAGAAATCAGAAGAGACAAAGAAGGCCATTACATTTTTGTCAAAGGAACAATTCACCAAGAAGATTTCACAGTCATGAATATATATGCACCAAACTCTGTTGCACCAAACTTTATAAAGACAATTCTCCAGGTCCACAAGTCACACACTAACCCCAGTTCACAAATAGTAGGGGACTTCAATACCCCACTGAGTCCTTTGAACAGGTCAACTAGACAAAGAATCAACAGAGAGACATCTGAACTGAATGATATTATACACCAAATGGTCTTCACAGACATCTACCGAATATTCCACCCTAAATCCAGAGAATACACTTTCTACTTAGCACCTCATGGAACATTCTCCAAATTTGGCCACATACTGGGACACAGAAGAAACCTCCACAAATACAAAAATATTGAAATAATTTCATGCATTCTATCAGACCACAATGCAATAAAGCTCATTATCAATACCACGATAAGCTCTACTATCTATAAGAAGTCATGGAGACTACATAACACACTCTGAATAATGAGTGGGTCAATGAAGAGATAAAGAAAGAAATAAAATCATTCCTGTAACTGAATGATAATGATAATACAACACATCAAAACCTATGGGATACTTTAAAAGCAGTCCTAGGAGGGAATTTTATAGCCCTGGGTGCCTACATTAGAAAAACAGAAAGAGCACAAGTGAATGATCTAATATTGCAGCTAAAAGCATTTCAGAGGCAACAACAGATGAACCTTAAACACCTCAGATAGGAAGAAATAACAAAAATCATAGCAGAAATCAATGAAATAGAAACAAAGAAAACAATACAAAAAAATCAATGAATCCAAGCACCGGTTCTTTGAGAGAATAAACAAGATAAATAAAACTCGAGCCCAGTTAACCAAAACAAAGAAGGACCAACTCCAAATCAATACAATTCATGATGAAAAGGGAAATATCACAACAGACAATGAAAAGTTCCAAATAATCATATGGGAATACTTCAAAAACCTTTACTAAGTTTGAAAACCTAGAAGAAATGGATGAATAACTGAAATCCTGGGAATCACCAATGCTCAACCAAGTAGAGATCAACATCTTAAACAGACCCTTAATATATGAAGAAATTGAAGATGTAATAAGAAACCTTCCAACTAAAGAAAGCCCAGACCCAGATGGTTTCACAGGAGAATTCTATAAAACATTTCAAAAAGACTCATTATTACTTTTCAAAAAGACTCATTATTACTCAAATTGTTTAGAAGGATACAAACAGAGGGAAATCTCCCAAATTCCTTCTATGAAGCCAGCATCACTCTATTACCAAAACCAGGCAAAGATACAACTAAAAAGGAGAACAATAGACCCATCTCCCTAATCAACACAGATGCCAAAATTCTAAACAGAATACTGGCAAATTGCAAACAGACCCACATCAAGAAGATCATCCATCATGACCAAGTTGGATTCATACCAGAGATGCAGGGATGGTTCAACATACGAAAATCAATAAACATCATCAAACACATAAACGGAATCAAAGACAAAAACCACACCATCAT
The DNA here is from genome assembly GCA_009823505.1 of Rhizomys pruinosus. Classification (NCBI taxonomy): domain Eukaryota; kingdom Metazoa; phylum Chordata; class Mammalia; order Rodentia; family Spalacidae; genus Rhizomys; species Rhizomys pruinosus. Next base: position 913,641 of record VZQC01001758.1, on the reverse strand, counting down.
CTCAATTGATGCTGAAAAAGCCTTTGACAAAATCCAGCATCCCTTCATGCTTAAAGTCCTAGAAGGAATTGGATTGGAGGGATCATTCCTCAATGTAAAGCCATATACAGGAAACCCACAGCCAATATCATCCTAAATGGGGAAATGACGGAAACATTCCCTTTAAAGGTAGGAACTCGGCAAGGCTGCCCCCTATCACCACTCCTCTTCAATATAGTGCTTGAAACACTTGCTAGAGCAATAAGGCAAGAAAAGGATATTAAAGGAGTACTAATTGGAAAAGAGGAAGTCAAACTATCCCTATTTGCTGATGATATGATTGTTTACTTAAGGGATGCAAAAAACTCCACCAGAAAACTCCTAGAAACGATTAACAGCTTCAGCAAAGTGGCAGGATACAAAATTAACCTTAGAAAATCAATGGCCTTTCTTTACACCAAGAACAAGCAACTGGAGAAAGAATTCAAAGAGACCTTCCCACTCACAATAGCCTCAAAAACAATAAGATACCTAGGAACAAACCTAACCAAAGACACCAAAGACCTCTACAACAAAAATTTTAAACCCTTAAAGAAAGAAATTGAAGAAGACCTCAGAAGATGGAAAAACCTCCCATGCTCATGGATTGGGAAAATTAACATTGTAAAAATGTCCATTTTACCAAAACTCTTGTATAGATTTAATGCAATCCCAATCAAAATCCCCAAGAGTTTCTTCACAGGCTTGGAAACAAAAGTTCTTAAATTCATTTGGAGAAACAAAAGACCCCGAATAGCCAAATCAATCCTGAGTGAAAAGAGCTACACAGGAGGGATCTCTATACCAGATTTTAAACTATACTACAGGGCTATAGTCATAAAAACAGCCTGGTACTGGCACAAAAACAGACCTGTTGACCAATGGAACAAAACCGAAGATCCAAATCTGAGCACATACAATTTCAGCCATCTCATATTTGACAAGGGGGCCAAGAAACCACAATGGAGAAAAGACAGCATCTTCAGCAAGTGGTGTTGGCAAAACTGGATCACCACTTGTAGAAGAATGAAATTAAACCCCTACCTCTCGCCCTGTACAAAAGTCAACTCCAGATGGATTAAAGACCTCAACGTGAAACCCCAAACTCTGAAGGTGATAGAAGAAAAAGTTGGCAGCAGACTACAAGACATAGGCGTAGGAAAAGACTTCCTAAATCAGACAGCAGCTGCACAAGAATTAAGGTCGACAATTGACAAATGGGACCTCATTAAACTCAAAAGCTTCTGTACATCAAAAGAAACAATCAAGGAAGTGAAGAGAAATCCCACAGAGTGGGAGGAAACCTTCACTGCAGAAACATCTGACAAAGCATTGATTTCCAGAATATATAAACTACTCAAAAAACAAAGAAGAAAGAAAACAAATGACCCACTCAAAAGATGGAGCAAAGAGCTGAACAGAGACTTCACAAGTGAGGAATTAGAGATGGCTGAGAAACATCTTAAAAAGTGTTCAACGTCACTAATAATTAAGGAAATGCAAATTAAAACCACTTTAAGATATCATCTTACTCCAATAAGTCTGGCTAGGATCAAGAAAACAAATGATATCAAGTGCTGGAGAGGTTGTGGGGAAAGAGGAACACTCATTCACTGCTGGTGGGAATGTAAACTCATACAGCCACTATGGAAAGCAGTGTGGACAACCCTTGGAAGACTTGGAATGAACTTGCCACCTGAACCAGCCATATCACTCCTGGGTTTGTACCCACAAGACTCATCTTACCACAGAGATACATGCACAGCCATGTTTATTTCAGCTCTCTTCACAATAGCAAGGAGCTGGAACCAACCCAAGTGCCCCTCAACTTATGAGTGGATAGAGAAAATGTGGTACATCTACACGATGGAGTTCTATGCAGCAGTAAATTAAGATGACATCCTGAACTTTTCAGGTAAATGGAGCTAGACAATATCATGCTGAGTGAAGTAACGTAGTCCCAGAAAAACAAATGACAAATGGTATTCCTTATCTGTGGTTGCTAGCACCAATTACCTAATTGTATGGTAAACTGAGCAACATCGATGTGATCTGAAAACAACTGTGCTCTTATATTGTAGAATCCCTTAAAAATAAACAAATAAAGAAGAAAAAGAAAGATAGATGATAGATACTTAGATGATAGATGATAGGCAGAACAGGTAGATGATAGACAGATAAAAAGACCGACAGATGATAGATTATAGTCAGATAAAAAGACAGATAGATGATAGATAAAAAGACAGACAAACTGACAGACAGAAATATTGATAGATAAATGATAGATAGGCAGATAGATGACAGATAGGTATATAAAGTATAATCGACATACATTTGAGATTTGACTTTGGGAAGGCTAAGCAGTCTTTGAAAGACTGTTGTGTTCACATTTCATTCCGGAGCTTTGAATTCAAGGACAGACAGTTGGAAAGTAAAGATCAGCAGAGAAAGGTAAGAAGTTCGTGGAATCATGAGCTGCTCTGTGAGGATGCGCTCAAACATCCACTGGCTCTTACCACCTCTGATCTCTGCCTGAGAGTCCTTCAGAAGACAATACTGCTATATTCTGACCACATGTGGCTAGCTGAGGACAGATCCAGAGGGGGTGGAGTTGCAGGTCCAGCAGCTGCCCAACTACAGAAACAGTCAGAGAGCAGTGAAAGGTATAAGAGCTACAAAACTCTTGGTATTTATCACATTCTCGCACTGATGAGCAGAAAGTGGGGGAGAGAAAACTGAGACCGTAAATGCCCCAGCTCCGGCCTTGTGCCTGCTCGGTATTGTGAATGAAGAGATGTGGTGAAGAATCCTGCTGTGTCTCTTTTGCTCACAAGATCTCCCCCACAAAGTTCTCTGTGACATACTCTGATAGGAAACACTGAGGAAAAGGAAGCCAGGGCTACAATAACCTCAGCCAAACTGAGATATCACACACCCCTGCACCCAGGAGCTCTTACAGGTACAGGGACGTGTAAGCCTGATTTTCTCAAATACAAAATCATCAGAAATGCTAAACACATTCTTGCCCTTGAAAGCATCCCCTCTTTCAAACTAATTAATATTTGCTGAGTGCTTGTTTGTTAGGCATTGATTGTACTAAGCATCTATCATGTAATAACTTCCTAGAAAGTCTCTTCGCCCCTTCCCTGCCCCTCTACTGTACCCACCTTCCACATAGCAGCTCAAGAGCTCATCCTGCCATGTAACTCCACACCCTGAAGCCTCAGTGGTCACTGATAATTGGAGGAATGGAACTTCAGTCCCTGGCCTAGCACCACAAGCCCTGCACTGCATCTGTTTCTTTATACCCTATCCTTAGAGTTCCAGACACAGGACCTTTGGCTCCTTCTTAGCACATGAGTCTTGATGTTGATATGCTCCTTGCTTAGATGACTCATCTCTGCTGTCTGTTTTTTTTTTAAAAAGGCTTTTCCCCGATCAGTATATCATTGATTCTCTTCTTATCGACACATAATTGTGTATATTTGTGGAATGTAGTGTGATGTTTCCATACATGTGTGCAATGTGCAGTGTTCAAATTAACTAACTAATTGGGCCTGAAGAGATGGCTATTGGTTAAGAGTACCGACCGCTCTTGCAGAGGATCCAGATTTGATTTCTAGCACCCATATGGCAGCTAACAACCATCTGGAACTCCAGGGGAGTTCCAGGGGAATCTGACTTCCACGGGCATTGCATGAGATGGATACACTTATACACAGGCAATACACTCATACACATAAAATGAAAATAAATAAAAATTAGCTAATTAACATCTATCTCCATTGCCACAAACATTTACCATTTCTTTGTGGTGAGGGTATTCAAACTCCTGTCCCTTATTTTAAATTACACACTGCATTACATTAACTGTAGTCACCCAGATGTATGATGGGCTACTGGAACTTACTCTTGCTATAGGAATCAGCAAATTTGTGCTTCCTCCAACATCTCCCTCTCCCTTAACTTTTTCCAACTTCTAGAATCATTGTACCTTCCACTTCTATCAGATAACTTTTTTTAGATTCCCAAATGACTGAGATTGTGTGGTATTTGTTTTTGTGTGTCTGGCTCATTTCATGTGACAGCATATCCTTAAAAGTGGATGCCCTTAAGTTAAATTATCCTACAGGTAAAAGAGAATGCTACAAGATAATACTGTATAACACAAAAATTATAGAAAACATTTGTATATGTTAATCCCAAAGTTATTGTTATACAGATCTTAAGTAAAACAAATGTGGACAATAATTTATATTTCCAATTAACTTAGATGTATTACCGTTTTTATTAAAACCTTTAAGCCAATGTTTAATGTAGACATTTTTACTTTTACTAAGTCCTAAAATACCATATAATTTGTAGATAGAGTTTGGGAAATATTGGATACTTGTTAAACTCACATCAATTAAATATACATTAATCGAATATAGACCTGTGTCCCTCTCTCAACCCTCCCACCCCTCCAGATTCACCATTTCAGTCAGTTTTTTGATGCAGTCTTTCTGTTGTTGTCACCCAAAACAGCCTGGGTAAATTTAATGAAATTTACACCTTGATTCCTGCCTATAGGTATGTGTACTACAACTGCCTTTTTGAGACTCATGGGTCAAAAAATAAAAACCTAAAATAAAAAGGGGGGATACAGTTACATATTAAAACTTTATGTCAAAATTTTCAATTTAAATCTTAAAACTAACTATGGGAAAAGATTTGTATGTTCCCACAGGTCAAAATGTCACCAACTTAATGGCTGAGAAAGAAAAGATACATCTTTGCATTGTGCAGGATGTACCAAGAAATACCAGCAGAGAAGTTGGTCTATCTAAACATTAAAAGGAAGAAAAGCCTCGGACTGCTACAGGCATCAAACATCTCTGTTGTTCCTATTTGTTTTTTGTTTTTCTTTGTGGATCCTATTTGTAACAACTGTTTATAATGAGTACTAATGAACCTTAACTTCTAGGTGCCACAAAGTTTTAATATGAGAGACTTTCTTACCTCCTTTTCATAGAACAAAAAAAAAAATGATGGTAATGAAGTCATTCTCTAACTGTAAATTAGAGCTGACTGTTATAGAGGTAATCTCTTATAAAAACCAGTAAAACTGCTTTCTTTAATTGATTAATAGACATAGGAACTGTGAAAGGATTATTCTCTATTCAGAGCCAAATATAATACTAAAGTCTTTTTAAGCTGTGCATTTAAGCAAAATATATTAATACAGGAGAGCTCTGATATCAGCAATGGATTATTCTGCCAAGAAGATGTTGGCCAGGGGATCCAAGCCCTCCCAAAAGGTAAAGGCTTCTTGCCTGTAAACTGGGATACCTGCAAGAAGAGAGGCAGTAAGGCCCTGCTGTCAAAGACCTGATGTAAGCATGGGAAAGATGTATTGAGACCACACTTGCAAGTATACAGTTGGTCTCTGGAATGCCAGAGAGTGTTACTACAGTCCACTAAACCAATAAGGCAAATATGGGTCTCCTTGAGTCAAGCAAGACTCTTCTGTCAGCATCAGCTACACCTCACCTGCCTGGAAATACTATGCAGCAGTGGCAGCCATATGTCTGTATATCCCAAATCTAATTGGCTATTAGCTTTCTCCTTGGAGGAATAATTCACAGTTGATGCCACAAGCTTACATCCTCTAGTGGTTAGGAAATGTTATAAGCCACAGTAAGACCTTGTTATCTTTTACAGAAAAAATATAATTCATGGATTAGTATACCATCCAAACATCTGTGTCTATACCAAAGTAACCTACCATAATAATCAGTACTGTTTAAATACCTATATATCTAATTGCTTGTGCTTCATTAGTAGGATTTAAAGGTTATTCCTGGACAAACTGTTAACTCATGAAAGGAAACAGCCAGAACTGATCAGAGTCCAAAATGACATCTCCAGAGAAAGTAGACTGTTTTGCTTCTCATCCACCTGTGCCCCTTTTCTAAGCCTAGGGAACAATCTGCAGAAGAGGGGGCATGTTAGAATGTAAGGGCTGCAATTGGGGTGAATGGTGAAACTACAGCAATATAGACTGGATATTTATTTGATCAACATGATTGTACATACAAGCCCCTCCAGCTGGATGGTGGGAGCCTTGGGTTGTGTGGGTTTGGGCACAGCTGCTTGCAAATTGGTTTTACATGAAGGATGCTTGTAGTCATAACTTATTGTTAAAAAATGAAATTAAAAAAATAAAAAATAAATGTTTTTAATGTGGGAAAAAAGTGGATGCCCACATACAGCATTTACTTTACTCCCAGCATACACTGTTTTCTTGATTGACATTGTCTTTTTATAAGATGACTCTGCTTATTTGTTTCCTTCTGTTTCTCCACTACAAGATGAGCATCACAAGGCAGAGATCTGAGTCAGACCTGAGTGTGAGCATTTTTGTTCTCAATAAATATTTGCTAAATTCATCAGTCTGTGATAAAAAGCCCCAGTAATGCAATAAACGACCTGTTTCCTGCCCTTGGTTTGGCAAAAGAAGAAATGCAGAATCAGAAAGATGAGGTAATTTTTCTCGAGTGGGGCGGGTAGAGCTATTCAGAGATCAAAATGGAGCTATTCACAGATCAAAAGCTATGCTGTCTCTATAGTAGGATATAAAGTCTTTTGGGAACATGCCCAAAGTATAGATGACTCATATGGTAGATCTAGTTCTAGATTTTTGAGAATTCTTTAGATGGATTTCCATAGTGAAAGCTGCTCAGGTAGGTGGGAGCTTCATCCCCACTTTCCCCCTTCTATTCTGGGATTTTGTCTGGCTTGAGCTTACATGCAGCTTGTGCATGCTGTTACCACTGCTGTCAGTTCACATGAATGACTGTCCAGCTGTCTGGAAATCTCTGCTTCCTTGTGGTCGTCACCACCTCTGGCTCTTATAAGCTTTCCTCATGCCCTGTGGTGGCTTGAATGAGTGTCCCCCATAGGCTGTAAGTATTCAGATATTTGTCTTCAGTTGGTGGCACTGTTTTTGGAGGTCTTAGAAGGTGTGGCCATGCTGGAGGAAGTGCGTTGTTGGGGGCAGGCTTAGTGAGTTTTAACAAGCCTCATGGTCTACAGTTGCCCCTGCTTCCTGCAGTCTTTGCGAGATGTGCCCCTTGGCTTGCTGCTCCAGATCCAGCCGCCATGCTTCCCTCCACAATGGACTCTAATTCCCTGGAACCATCAATCATAAGCTCAAATAAACTCTTCCTTTTATAAGTTCCTTGGTCATGGTGCTTTATCACAGCAACGAAAAAGTGACTAATACAGTAATTTGGTACCAGAGAGTGGGCTGTTGGCTGTGAAGAACCTGACCATGTGGATGTTTGGAGAAATGTGGAAGACTTTGGAACTTTGGGCTGGAAAGGCTGTTGACTACTGTAAGCAGAGCTTAAAGGGCCATTCTAGTGGAGGCCTGGAAGAAAGCATGGCTGCAAAAGATGTGGTTCCAGGGGAAAAATAAAGACTTAGGCAGCAACTGGGATATTTTGATAAAGAGTCTGGCAGCAGTTTGCCCACAGTCCAAATTCTTGCCTGATGCTAAGTTGAAAAGCAATGGACTGATGTCTTTGGCGGAGGATATTTCAAGACGGCCTAATGTAGAAATGGTGGCATGACTTTTAATGGTGAATATTGTGCTGATCTACAGTGAAGAAGAGAAGATGGGGCAGAAAGAAATGCAGAATGTACAGTTTGGATCTGAAAAGTACACTAGGAAGATTAAAGGTGGGGCCAAGGCATGTGAAGGAGAGGCTCCCTTTCATAAGGAGACTGAAGTGATTAAGGAGAGGCCTGGAGATTTACAAGTAAACAAAAGAATCAGTACCTTCAGGGCAAGACTACACCCAGCTAATCCTCCAGCAAGTCCAGGGCAGAGAAAAATTGCAAATGTGGTTAAAGTAGGAGAGATTCCATCCCGAACTTGCAGCCAGATTTGGCAATTTCATTCATGTTGTGCTGGCTTTAGAGGCATGAAGTTTGCAAGAGTGAAGGGGTCATCAGTTCTTCCTCCACAGTTTCAGAGAGCTGCCAAGGTCAGGCAGAGTGCAGCAGGGGTGTCCCTGCATAAAGAAGGCCCTGATAGGCCATTGCATGAAGCTGTGAATGTGAAGCCTGGTTGGCAGCGGAGACCCCAAGAAGACATTCGAGATGACAGACCTGTGAGATATTTGCCAAGGAGAGCTGCATACAGGGAGTGGTACCAGCCTAAGAAAGAGATGTATGTTGCAAGCAAAGCTGGAAGAGCTGAGCCATCTAAGCCCTTTGGAAGTCAAGTCCCAGAAGTTGCACATGGAGCTACTGGACTTGGTGTTTGCCCTGCTGGTTTTCGGTCTTGTTTTGGTCCAGTATTTCCTCACTATGCCTCTATTCCTCCCTTTTGGAATGGGAATGTGTATTCGGTTCCACTGTATGTTGGGAGTATGTAATTTGTCTTTTGATTTTACAGGAGCTTACAGTTTAGGAGATTGGCCTGAGTCTCAGAAGAGACTTTGGACTGTAGACTTTTGAATGGCATTGAAACTGGTAAAGACTATGGGGACTTTTAAGGTTGGACTAAATGCATTTTGCATTTTATATGGTCAGGAGCCTATGGGGGCCAGGGAGTGGAATGTGGTGGTTTGCATGAGCGTCCCCCATAGGCTGTAAGTATTCAGACATTTGTCTCCAGTTGGTGGCACTGTTTTTGGAGATCTTAGAAGGTATGGCCGTGCTGGAGGAAGTGCGTTGTTGGGGGCAGGATTAGTGAGTTTTAACAAGCCTCGTGGTCTACAGTTGCTCTCTGCTTCCTGTGGTCTTTGCGAGATGTGACCCTCGGCTTGCTGCTCCAGATCCAGCCGCCATGCTTCCCGCCACAATGGACTCTAATTCCCTGGAACCATCAATCGTAAGCTCAAATAAACTCTTCCTTTTATAAGTTCCTTGGTCATGGTGCTTTATCACAGCAATAGAAAAGTGACTAATACATGCCCCAACTTTTAAAAATATTTCAATTTTAATTTTGATCATATTCACCTTAATTTCTCTCCTTAACCACCCCAAGATCCACTCCCACCTCCTTGCCAACTAATTCATGTCTTCTTTTTTTTTATTAATAACCCACAGACTCATTTGTAATGTCTGTATATTCTCGGTTGTAGAGATATCCACTGGAACATGGTCAACCTATCAGGAGATAAGTCATTAAAAAAAATGACTCTCCCTTCCCCAGAATCCATCAACTGTCCCTAGCTCTTCAGTTAGGGGTGGAAGCTCATGGAACCCCTTCCTGGTCCATGCTAGAATCCTAAATGGCTTGATCATGTGCAGGTCTCGTGCAGGTAACCACAGCTACTATGAGTTCATGAGTGCAACGGCTCTGTCATGTCCAAAGACACTGTTTCACTATGGTCCTCCCTGATCTCTGGCTGTTACAATCTTTCCACCTCCTCTTCCACAATGGTCCCTGAGGACTGAGGAGGGGTATGACATAGATGTTCCATTTGTGCCTGAGCACTCCACTGACACTTTTTTTCTATGCTTTGTCCAATTCTAGGTTTCTGCATTGAAAACAATCCATTGCATAAAGAAACTTCTCTGATGAGATCTGAAAGCTATACTAATCTATGCGTAGAGAGCTTAAGGTCAATTTGATACTATGTCCATTTAGCAAAACAATAGTGTAGGTTCATACTTGGGCTTGTGCACTCCCCAGCCAACATTCTTGGCCAATTTTTTCAGTGCTCAGTGTGTGTTTCTTCCGGGGAATGGCTTTCAAATCCAACAGAGAGTAGTTGGTTACCCCATAACATTTGTGTCACTATTGTACCCACGGGCATATCTTGCTTGCAAGTAATTATTGCAGCTAATAGTGTTTATAATTGAGTAATATTGTTGATAAATTTTACCTGCAGCAGCCAGCATAGCACCTTCTAGAAGGCTGAAAGCTAGCCAGCAGGGAAGAAGCTTCTTGGTCAGACCAAAATTTAATTCTTCATATCCTATGACCAATGTGTATGATAGCTTCAGCAATAGGATCTTACTGTCAAATTCTGGCAAATAGCTTGTATGTTTTTTCTGGGGGTGTTCTCTGGGACACCTCTAACCAACAATTCAAGGGGATACCTGGCACTGGGCTATTATTTGACAACCCACGGCTTCTGTATACCCCAATTTTAATCGTTTATTTTTTGTCTCGCTGTTTATTTTAGTTTTCTTATTCTCTAGATACCTAGGATGAACACTCTGTCAGATGTATAGCTGGTGAAGATTGTTTCTGTATTCTACAGTCTGTCTCTTAACTCAAATAGTAGTCTCATTTGCTATTATAGAAGCTTTTCAGTTTTATGAAGTCCTATTTGTTCATTGTTAGTCTTAATGCTTGTATTATCAGATTTCTGTTCAGAAAGTCCTTTCCTATGCCTACAAGTTCCAATGTATTCCCTACTTTCTCCTCTATAAGATTCAGGGTATTCCAGCTTGTCGACTAAGCAGCTAAGGGGATTTCAGCCTCATCAGATTATAGACTGCCATTGTTTGACTACCCAGGCTATATCATGGAGGCCAGTGCAGGGGGATCAAGATAGGATGTGTGTTTAATGGACTTCATTTGGGGGACCATGGTAGGGAAAGGCCTCAGTGTGGAGCACAAGGGCAGGATTGATGGTTGTTTGGGCTTGCCAAGGAGGACTTCTGGGCACTTCCTTAAGGAAAACATGACATCTTTTTAGCAAAAACAAAGAAAGAAAAAAATGAACAAAATCCTCCAATTCAGGCGATATGTGTATGCATGTTTGTATATATTTATATATTATTATATATAGATATATATATAACTATGTATATATGTATATGTACTGAAGCAATACAAATTAGAGAGTACAACAACAAAAGAACTGGAAAAAACTCTGGAAAGACTATAAAAAGATGCAAGACATGTATGGTAGAGTGCAGTGATTCAGGTGGGGTGGGTGACATGGAAAGGGAAATGACTCTAAATTCGATTGAAAAATTATGTATGATTTATGGAAAAAGTATAATAACAATAAAAAAGAAAGATGACATCATCAAGTAAATAAATGGATGGAACTCAAGGCCATTATGCTAAGTGAAGTAACACAGTCCCAGAAAAACAAGCAGTGAACGGTGTCCTTCATTTGTGAATGCTAACACCAAATCCCCAGATGAAAGGCAAGCTGAACAACATTATTGTTATATTTCTGTTTATCTGAAAGCAACTATGTTGTTGTAATGTAAATCTCTGAATGGCCTCTAGAATCGATCCACCACTTACTTTCAGACTCTGTAATTACTGTATATGAGTGGAAAGTATGCATTCATATTTTAGAATAATATAAAATTAAAGGAGGAAAATGTGAATTCCTAAACATAAAAAAAGACTGAGAGAAAGATGCAGGACAGTTATGGCAGAATGCATGATTTGGGGTGTATTATAAAAAAATAAAAAAAAAAGATTCAGGGTATTCGGTTTTATGTTGAGGTCCTTGGTCCATTTGGAATTGAGTTTTGTGGAGGGTGAAAAATAAATACCTAGTTTCATTCATCTACATGTAGCTGTCCAGTTCTGCCCCATTTGTTGAAGCTGTCTCTTTTCTTAAATGTGTATTTTGGCCCCTTTGACAAAAGTCAGGTGGCTCTACACGTGTGGGCCTTTATCTGTCTTCAGTTCTGTTTTACTGATCATTGTGTCTGCTTTTATGCCTATACCATGCTGTTGTTATTACTATGGCTCAGTAGTAAGACTTGAGGTCAGGGATGGTGATACCACCCGTGATGTTTTTATTGTCCAGGACTATTGTGGCTATCTGGGTCAGTTATGTTTACACATAAATAAGATTATTTTTCAATTTCTTGGAGGAATTACATTGGAATTTTGGTGGAGATTACACTGAATCTGTACATTGCTTTCGGTAGGATGGCCATTTGCACAATAGTTATCCTACCAATTCATGAGCATGGGAGGTCTTTCCATCTTCTGGTTTCTTCTTCAGTTTCTTCAATGACTTAAAGTTTTCATTACACAAACTTCCAAGTCCTTGGTTAGATTTACTTTAAGCTATTTTGAGGTTATTGTGAATGGGCTTATTTCCCTGATCCCTCTCTCAGTGTGTTTGTCATTTGTATATAGGAAAGTTACTGATTTTTTTTATTACATTGTATCCTGATATATTTATCAGATCTAGGAATTTTCTGATGAAGTCATTAGGGTCTTTTACATAAAGAATCTTTTCATATTTCATAAGGGCACTTTGACTTTTCCTTTCCTATTTGTATCCCTTTCATTGTTTTTCTTGTCTTGTTCCTGTAGCTCACTTGAAACACTATTCAGAAAATGCAAAAAGCCTAGATATTCATTAGCTAATGAATGAATAATGAAATGTGTTACCTATACACAATGGAATATTATTTAGCTAGAAAGAAAACAAATATTTGTAGGTAAACGGATGGGGTTAGACGATCATTCTGAGTGGGTCAACCCAGACATAGACAAATGCCACATGATCTCTCTCTTATATGAATACCAGATTTGAAACATTGACTATTGTGTTTAAACTGGAGTACTCATATATGCTGGATAGCTTCAGTTGTCAACATGACACACCTGGGAAGAGGAAGAATTTCCTCTGTTGGACTGGCCTTGTGAGCATGTCTGTGAGGCATTTTCTTGATTGCTGAATGACATGGGGGGGGGGCACAACCCCCTGTAGGTGGTGCCCTTGCTGGGCAGGTGGTCCTGCATTATATAAGAAAGCAAGTAGAGCAAAGGCAGGAGGAGCCAGCCAGTAAGCAGGTTCCCCCACGGTCCAGGTTTCTGCCTAGAGTTCCTAACTTGGCTTTCCTTCATGATGAACTATGAACTACAAGCCAAATAAACCCTTTACTCCCAGGTGGGTTTTGATCAGTGTTTTATCCCAGTTATACAGAAGTCAGGAAACTAGTAAGGAGCAATGGGGTAGGGGGTGTGAAGGGAGAAAGAGGAAGAATGAAACAGGAAGCATTAAATGGGGGTGGGGAATGGTAAAGCAGGGTGGAGTAGTGAGTGTGGGAAGGGGTAACTGAGACAGAAGATCTTTAAATGTACCATACAGAAACCTACCACTTTGTAGAAGCTTCCTAAATTACTACACACACACACACACACACACACACACACACAAACACAGATTTTTTATTAAGCTTTTGTAATTTCATAACAGAGTTTTCAATCAAGTTTAGACTCTCCTCCCTTATCTGTACCCCTCCAACCCCACCAGACCTCATGTATCCCCGCCAAACACAATAAGACTTGTCTAGTCAAGTCTTAGTGTGTATTGCACTCAGATGTCTTTAAGTGTAAATGCATCCATTGCAGTCTAGTCGGCCCATCTAGAGATCGTAAGTAAGCTATACTCTCACAAACCCAGTAATAATCAGTGTTCAATATTTCTCAGTCTAGGGCTGGCCTGTCTCCCATTTCTTTCTTCAACTCTGGATCCTTGTGTAATTGAGTTGGCATGGGTCCTGTCCTCGATGCCACCATTGCCCAAAGTTCACATGTGCCAGCTTCTGGTAGCCTGAAATCCTCTGCTTCCATGTGTTCATAAACCAGCCCTGTCCCTTATTATCTTTCTGCCCCTTCTTCTTAAATGGTCCCTGAGCCATGGTTAGGTGAGGTTCAATACAGGAGTCCTACCTGGGACACACACTCTGCAATCTCTTATTCTCTAAAACTTGACCGGTTGTGGCCTTCTGTGTGCACTGCACTTTGTTGTATAAGGAAGCTTCACTGGTGAGGGTTGAGGGATGCATTATTTTTTTTTACTCCACTTTGTTCCATGAGCTTTTGGTGTAAAGTTTCAGCTGTAGATATGTCATCCAGGTCTTGCATCTCCAGGCATGTATTCTCTGTGTCTGACCAGTTGTGGAACTTTGCAGTAGCCTCCGTCTGTTGCAATAAGAAGCTTCTTTGATGAGTGGTACACACTATGCTTGTCTGTAAATATAAGTATCCATATTTAACTTATGGTAAGAAATTTCATTTTCTAGAGATATGAAAGATCTAGGGTTTCCTCTAGGATCTATGTCCCCTCTAGCCTTGTGTATTTGGCTACAATTACCTTTCAGCCCAACAGTTCACTCCCATTGAGTGGGCTTTAAGCCCACTTAGGCAGCTGTGGATTACCCCCCAGATAACAGTGCCTCCACTGCACCAACAGTGGTAGCTTGCTGTGCTAGTTGTTATGGTCATTAGCTTTCATGGCTGGTTTGGACCATTGATTGGTCTTCTCCCTTAGCAATTTGCATATTATCCTCTAGGTTTATAAGAGTTAAACTCCAGTTGGAAGGCTTCCAGGAAAGATCCTGCTCCATTGCTCTAAGTCCTGTGTCTGAAGTGTGTCCTGCCTTCTGCAGTAGGGTCTTTATTTATTAATTCTGGGAGATAACCAAGAGCTTTGGCAACAGCCTGTGATAATTTGGAAGTCTTCTGGTCCACTCTCAGGTACTACTCAAAGGGGCGTCTCTTCTGTCCAGCACTGCGTTCCTTGCCAAACAGGCCCCATGCTGTTAAGTCCCTGTATGTGCCTTTCTTATGGGGTTACAGGGGCATCACATTTCCCTCTGGGTTTCCTAGCCCTCCAAGAGTCATTCATCTCTACTCTTTTTCTTCCCATCTGACTTCCTTCCTCCCTCCCTAGTCCCAGCACCCCCATTTTCCCTCCCCTCCCCCAATAACATCCATCTCCCACCATACCCCCTCCTGACCTCCTTCCCACCGCACTGTGGCCCTTTACACATTCCTCCCTCCTTTAGGATTCCATCTTACCTCAGTCAGACTGGCTAAGATCAAGAGAACAAACGACTCCAAATGTGGGCAAGCATGTGCAGAAGGGGGAACCCTCATTCACTGCTCGTGGGAATGCAAACTCATGCAACCACTCTGGAAAGTAGTGTGGAGAACTCTCAAAAACCTAAAAATGAATCTACCATATGATCCAGTTATACCACTCCTTGGCATATATCCAGAGGACTCTTTATACTCTAGAGATACCTGTACATCCATGGCTTCTCTCTTCACAATAGCTAAGAAATGGAAACAATCTAAATGTCCCTCAACTGACAAATGGAAAATGAAATTGTGGTGCATCTACACAACGAAATTCTACTCAGCACTAAGAAAAGATGAAATTATTAAATTTGCAGGTAAATGGATGGAACTAGAGAGTATTACACTAAGTGAAGTACAAATGCAGAAAAGCAAATGATGTACATTCTCCCTTATTTTCAGATTTTAGCACCAATCCCTTATGTAAGTGTTTATACTGATAACACCAGGAGTCAGAAAAACAGAGAGGAAACAGTGAGGTAAAGGACAAGAAGGAACCCGAAAGAGGGGGATTGTAGGGAACAGATATTACCAAGGGTGGATGTGGGGAAATTGGGAAAGTTCAGCTGAGAGAAGAGGAGGGAGGGACACACACAAATTTTAAATGGAATTACCCTATAATGGAGTGTAATGTCTCTCCCAGACATCATAGGCTATTAAACAAAAAGCACAGTGCCAGGTATGTGTTACCTCTTTTCAAGTTGTTGGTCAGTGGAGTCCCACACCACCCCCCAAACACTATGAGCTATTGCCACTGGGGCTCATGAAATCACACCCTTAACGGAGACACTGATGGCAATTGATGGCTGCTGGCTGAAGGAGAGTAAGTTTTCTCCAAGGATACAGACCCTGAAACAACCATGCACATTTAGGCAGCCCTAAGTGGACCAGTCCACCTTAAATCCTCCCCAGGATGAGGTGAGCATAAATAACATAAATAATTAAGTATGAATTTCTCTGAGTAACACTAACATTTAATGCAGGTAAAATAATGAGATAAAAATTGAGTTTTAGCATTAAGAAGCCAGAGGGGTGGCCATTAAATGTGATGATCTCGAAGACTATAAAACTGCAAAGTTGCTTACAGTACAACCCAGCAGCAAGCTGGGTGCAAAATAGCATGTTACCACTGGTTTCAACAATCTGAAAAATAAAAACTAGAAAACAAATACAAACGGGCTCCAATTTGTGAAAGTCTAAACTATGAAAATTAAACATGGTATAAAATGTAAATATAACATCCCACACCATAAATCAAACTTCATGTGTGTTCCCTTTTTAATTCTTCATTGTGGAGAGTTTTAAAACAACACACTATAGAGCAGGCCAATAAGTGCCCACGTGCCAGTCATCTGAGTCCCACAACCACAAACATCCGGACACTGGCACTTCTCCTCCACCTTTACCCACTCTCCAGGTTTCTGGAATGTTGGTTAAATTAACATATATTGAAATTCCAGACTCAGGTGTACAATCTCATTGCTCAGGTAGCTCTTCTTTCTGCATCTGAGTAGCAGTGCATAGGTGGGGTGGCACATGTCTTTTTTTTCTGAGACAGTGTCTCTCTGTAGTTCTAGCTGTCTTTGAACTTGCTATGTAGACCAGGCTGGCCTCGATCTCACCACAATCTACTTGCCTTTGTCTCCCAATTGTTAGGATTAATAGTGTGTACCAGCATCCCTACCCAGAAGCTTCTTTAATATCCTTTTCCACCGTTTTGAGGTTTTTCATAATAAATGAATTTTTCTTTATCCTGGAACTTCATTTAAATGGAATCACAAAATGTGCTTTGTGTGTCAGGCATCTGTTGCTCAGCGAGAAGTCCCAGATATCCATCCAGCTTGGCTCCTCTAAAGCCACATAACCAGAATCTCTGCCTTCTGCAAGAGGCTGTGTTGAGATGCCAACTTGTCACTTTTTCTTTCTTGAAATGTGTTCTTGAAACTATTTAGGCCTTAAGTTGCTGAGAGAGAGAGAAAGAGAGAAAGAGAATTTCATTTTGAGGTAGACATAAGTTTGTTTGTATTTTAGTTTTTGGCAAGGTAAGTTTTCAAGGCCTGCTCTTTTTATCTGCATTGTTAAATTTTTGACATAAAGTTAATCACAGTAGTGTCTTTGAGTTGTTTTTATAGCCATGCAACATATAATATTTGCCTTTTCATTTCCAATATTGATAATTTGCAATCTTCCCTTTTTTCCCTAAATCAATTTTGTGACACATTTGGTTCATGATCTTTTTAAAAAGCTTACTTTTAAAATTGTGTGTGATAGCGCACAATAGTAATCCCAAATCTTGAGTGTAGAGTTATCTGAAGGAGTCTCAATTGGGGAATTGCCTCCATTAGATTGGCCCATGCCAATTTTCTTGATTGTTAATTGAGATGAAAGGGCTCAGATACTGCGAGCAATGCCATCTCTGGGCAAGTGGCCTTGGGTTGTATATGAAAGCTGGCTGAACACAGTAAGAAAAGCAAGCAGTTACCAGCATTTCTGCATGGTCTCTGCTTTAGCTCCAGCTCCCAAGTTCCTGCCCTGGTTTCTCTTAGTGATTGATAGACTGTCGTAAAATTAAATAAACCCTTTCCTCTTCAGTTTGCTTTTGGACATGGTGTTCATCAAAGCAACACAAAGCAAGCTCTCTCTCTCTCTCTCTCTCTCTCTCTCTCTCTCTCTCTCATATACACACACACACAAAATAAATAAATAAAATAAATAGTAGCACAGCCTGGGTGAAGAAGGAATATGAGAAATTAATTGAAAAAGAGGTTAAATCTGCATCTGTTGAGTATTAAGCATGTTCTGAAGTATGGCGTATATATTAGTTTCCCCGTTGTTGCTTCCATCACATCTCAGTGACGGAAAACAATACAAAGTATGCAGTCTGAGTGGTTAAAAAAAAAAGAAAACAATACGAAGCCATTATCTGATAGTTCTGGAGGTCATAAGTCTAAAGCAGGACCAAATCAAGGGTCAGCAGGATGGTGCTCCTCTGCAGGCTGCAAGGCAGCAGGCTGTAAGGCAGCAAGCTGTAAGGCAGCAGGCTGTAAGACAGAGTCGGTTTTCTCACCTTTTCAAACTTCTAGAGCTATTCTACATTTTGTCTGTGTCCTTTCCTCTTC
The DNA here is from genome assembly GCA_009823505.1 of Rhizomys pruinosus. Classification (NCBI taxonomy): domain Eukaryota; kingdom Metazoa; phylum Chordata; class Mammalia; order Rodentia; family Spalacidae; genus Rhizomys; species Rhizomys pruinosus. Next base: position 895,644 of record VZQC01001758.1, on the reverse strand, counting down.
AAGACAAACTCTCTTATACTGATTCTTACCTCTCTCTTCCTCTTCCTTGTATAAAGAATCTTATAATTATATTGGACCCATCCAGAAAAGTCAAGATGCCCCATTTTAGATCAGCTGAAGTAGACTTAATTCTTCCTTACCCTGGAGTATAAAATATTTACACTTCTGTGGAGATTCACATGTGGACATCTTTGGGTGACCATTATTAGGCCTACCAAGGAGTACTTAGAGTATCATCAGCCATCGAAAGGGGCCATGCCAGGTAGAACAGTAGGCGATGCAGGGGGTGGGAGACACCAAATAAGCTACTAATTCATTACTAAGGAGACAACTAGTATCCTCAAACTGTCCCAGCATCTTAATGTCCAAGGACCGAATCATCCTCCATACAATGGTTGTATTGGTTACTTTTCTGTTGCAGTGATAAGACACCACGACCATAAAAAAAATCTTTTGGAAGAGTTTATTTTGGCTTACACAGGGAGAGAGTCCATCATGGCAAAGGATCTGTGGCAGGCACCAACAGCAGGAAGCTGAAAGATCACATGGCAGAAAGCAGAGAGGGAACTGGAAGTGGGGCAAGCCTATATACCTTCCAAGCTCACAGCATTGACACAACTTCCCCCAGCGAGGCTGCACCTCCTGAAAGTTCTGTAACCTCCCCACACCATGCTGCAGATGTTAAAATACCTGAGCCTGTGGGGACATTTCTCACTCAAACCACCACATAGAGAACGAAAATGGTGTCAGCCTGGAAACTTATCCTAATTTGCTCTTGCTTCAAAAATCCCATGAATCCTGCTCTGTGGTGGGAAGAGGGGTGGGTGGGTATTCACCACCCTGAGAAGCCTGCAAAAAAAAAAAAAAAAAGTCCCATGAATCAAAGTCATCTGTCTGTTGTGTGTTTTGCTTATTATGATTTAGTTTTGACTCAGACCATCAGCTTTGAAGCTCATCTTTGAATCCTAGCCATATCACTGATGTACTATGTAACCTTTCTGTCATTAAAGTTGCGGGGCTATCTATAAAGCGAGTACTTCTCACTTCATGTAAGACATTATGATTATCCAGTAAGTGAATAATGTAAATATTTCTGAATGCTATAAAATGATATTCACTTATTAAAGAATGGAATTAGCCAAGAAAGAAAGAAGTATAACTATTTTTAAAACAGGAGGTTTCATATAAAGACTTGCTTACACAGAGGCTGGAGCTGAGCAGCCATGGCGAGCACCAGTGGACCATCACGGCAGCTTTGGGGTAGGATCACAGGAGGTGTTTCCAGAGTTCAGCCTGGGCCATAGTAAAGACCAGCAAGCGTGGGGTGGGGCACAGAGTGGGAGGAAATAGAAAAGTCCCCCACACACAAAAAATACTAGTCTACTGTCCAAATCTAACCTTTAGACCTGAGAAATAAAAAGAGCACAAGAAGAGTTGCCCCAGAATCCATGACTTGCTTACTTGCACTGTCTCAGCTGCAGGAAGGTTCAGGCAATCCCCATTCATTTCTCTCTCTCTTGGAATGCTGAACTTGGAAGCAGTGTTTAGCGCAGACAAGTAGAGAACGTGTCCTCCCACAGACAATCTGTGTGGTGCTCAGCTCTGCACAAGGAGCTTCGTTAATGCCTGAGGATCAGTTCTCCCCCAGTGACTTTGCCATATTGCAGGAGATAGGTACCTCCCTGGGTAAGTAGGATGTGCAGCCACCAAGGCTGTGAGGTATCTTCCATGCAGGCTGGAAATTCCTGGTGGGAAAGACTTGGCTAAGGAATCAGAGTAACTCCAATGAGGTTCGGAGAAAAGATGACGTGTTTACAATGCTGGCCTCACCTGTTGCTGGCTAAGGGGAATTCCAGATGGAACTGATCAAGCTGGGCTTGGAATCAAGCTAGGATTGTAGAAATGAGCCAGACAAGACAAAATACAAGAGACGAGAAAAGAACAGATGTGAAGGGCAGGGTGGACGCACAGCTGGGTGAGCACACCAGTGTACAGGCTGGAACACCTTTCCCATGGGGCTTCCCAAGGTCAACAAGAAGATCACTCTTTTTTTTCCCAGTGCTGGGAAAAAAAAGTCTTGCTTATACTAGGCAACTGCTCTACTCTGAGTGACATCCCCATCCCCAGCCAGGACCGACATCTGGAAGTTAGCAAGGAAGCAATGGAATATCCTGTGTAGCCTGCTTGAGGAATCTCTGAACTTCCTCATGAAATCTCCTCTAGACTATGCCCTGCAGTGAAAGTCCTTTTCCATCCATTGATTCTGAATCAACATTGTCCCTAAACTTGGGGAACTGAAGAATTCTTGTTTTGTTTGTTCTCTCTTTGAATCCCACCTGCCTTACTTCTGCTCTCCCTAGAGCCCTGCCTCTGTCCCTGGGTGGCTCCTGATTGCTGTCCCTAGAGCCCCGCCTCTGTCCCTGGGTGGCTCCTGATTGCTCTCCCTAGAGCTCTGCCTCTGTCCCTGGGTGGCTCCTGATTGCTCTCCCTAGAGCCCCGCCTCTGTCCCTAGGTGGCTCCTGATTGCTGTCCCTAGACTCCTGCCTCTGTCCCTGGGTGGATCCTGATTGCTCTCTCACTCCTTTCAGGAGGGTCTGGATTTGCTGCACATGAACCCGTGTCTCTCTTCAAGAGGTCTTTGTTCATTTCAGGCAAGCTGCCCCACGGCATCTGGGACCTCAGTCTTCTGCCCTGTCTGCCTCAGAGGCTGAGCTCAGTCAGACTTTAAGAGCGTGGAACCTACATCCTGCCCATACTCTCCCCTGCTCCCACTTGCACATTGACCTCCCTGGTTGAAACCGGCCTCTTTCCCTATGCTACTGTGATGCATATCTGGTTTCTGGGCTTCCTTCCTCCCTCCCTCCCTCCCTCCCTCCCTTCCTTCCTCCTTCCTTCTTCCTTTCTCCTTCCTTCCTTTCCCTTCCTTCCTTCCTTCCTTCCTTCTCCCTTTCTTTCTCCTTCCTTCCTCCCTCCCTTCCTTCCTCCTTCCTTCTTCCTCCCTCCCTCTGTCCCTCCCTTCACCCTTCCTTCCATCCTTTCCTCCATCTTCCCCTCCCTCCTTTCCTTCTTTATTTTTATTAAAGAGCTACATATACTTTTTTATATTTTATTTTTGTATGTGTATGAATGTACTGTCTGCATGTAGGTCTGTGCACCTGTGTCGTGCAATGCCGCGGAGGTCAGAAGAGGATGTCAGATCCCTCTGGAACTGGATCCAAAGATAGTTCTCAGCACCATGTGGGTGCTGGGGATCGAACCCGGGTCCTCTGCAAGAGCAGTCGGAGCTCTTAACCACTAGGCCATCTCTCCAGGCCCCACTTCCTTCTTTCTTTAAAACCTTCATGAAGAAGGTTTTAAAATAATATCTTCATTGTTGAATTTATGTGTTTCCTAGGTGTTATTTTTCTAAAATATTAAAGTAAAAGTATGATTGGTCGATACTTTGGATAAAGATTTTTGTTTTGAATATGATAGAAAAGAGACACCCTACATTTCTATATTTTTGTGAGTCACACAGACCTGTGAAAGGCCAGAGCAGTGTCCTGTATAGTCATAGCATGGGGCTGCTTGAGTTAAACAGCATGGGCTCTGAAGCCAGTGACCTGGTTCCCACCTACTTGTTTCAAGGCCTGGCACTTAGCAAACACCTGGCCATGAGGATAATTTCATTATTCATTTTTTGGCCAGTACTATACTGGCTTGTACCTTAGCAAAAGTCAGAGATGCAACTATGGAGATCAAATCTTGCAGGCAATGGATTAAGTCATTATCACAGGATTCAGTTCATTTATTTCTCCCTGCCTATTGAAAGCTCCCAGGCTTACCCCTGCTGCTATGTACCCCCACTGGTCCCAGGCTGACCCCTGCTGCTCTGTATCCCCACTGGTCCCAGGCTGACCCCTGCTGCTCTGTACCCCCACTGGTCCCAGGCTGACCCCTGCTGCTCTGTACCCCCACTGGTCCCAGGCTGACCCCTGCTGCTCTGTATCCCCACTGGTCCCAGGCTGACCCCTGCTGCTCTGTACCCCCACTGGTCCCAGGCTGACCCCTGCTGCTCTGTACCCCCACTGGTCCCAGGCTGACCCCTGCTGCTCTGTATCCCCACTGGTCCCAGGCTGACCCCTGCTGCTCTGTACCCCCACTGGTCCCAGGCTGACCCCTGCTGCTATGTACCCCCACTGGTCCCAGGCTGACCCCTGCTGCTCTGTATCCCCACTGGTCCCAGGCTGACCCTTGCTGCTCTGTACCCCCACTGGTCCCAGGCTGACCCCTGCTGCTCTGTACCCCCACTGGTCCCAGGCTGACCCCTGCTGCTCTGTATCCCCACTGGTCCCAGGCTGACCCCTGCTGCTCTGTACCCCCACTGGTCCCAGGCTGACCCCTGCTGCTATGTACCCCCACTGGTCCCAGGCTGACCCCTGCTGCTCTGTATCCCCACTGGTCCCAGGCTGACCCATGCTGCTCTGTATCCCCACTGGTCCCAGGCTGACCCCTGCTGCTCTGTATCCCCCACTGGTCATATTTTGCCGCTTCTGTTCTGTGACATTTTTTCTATCTTCTTCAAAGTATTGTTTTTATAGTATTTTTGTTTATTATTTAAGAATTTCATATATGTGGGGCTGGAGAGATGGCTCAGCAGTTAAGAGCACTGGCTGCTCTTGCAGAGGACCTGGGTTCGATTCTCAGCACCCTCATGGTGGCTAGCAATTGTCTGTAACTTCAGTTTCAGGGGATTTGATGCCTTTTTCTGACTTCCTTTGGTATTGCACAACATGGGTGCACCTACACACATATGGGCACTACATTCATACAATACATAGAAAGGAAAAAATAAAATTAAAAAAAGAATTTTCTAGAAATATACAATGTATTTTGTTTATATCTGCTCCCCTCCTCAACTTCAGCCACATCCCAACACATCCCCCTTCCAACTTCATGTCTTTTTTTCTAAAATATTATTTTTTTACATTTTTTATTGATGTTTTATGTATTTCATACATAATTCTTCATTTCTGTTTTTCTAGCATCTTCCCAGACAGCTCATATAGGATACAGTCCCTGAGCTTCTTTGGCTTTCAATTCCCTGGGAAACATAATGGTAATCAGGAAAGGAAGAGACCAAGCAGGAAGCCATTCCTCTGTCCCTTCTGCCCTGGGCTTCGGTCTCCCCTCAGCTCCCAGAACTGCCTCCTTAGTCTTGCCTGGAACTGGCTTCCATGTGGCTCAGCCATGACAGGGAAAAGGAGCATTGTGGATGAATTCCTGCTAACAGATTTTCCCCTAGGAGGCAATTTCTGCTGTCTAAGTGTGATTGGACCACCCCGAGAGTCAGGGCCCTCAGGGGAATCAGAAGGCTACAAGATTTGTAATCATTGTTGTTCTGGTGTGGAGCTTCCTGAAACCAGCAATTTGTTAGAAAGACACTGGGCTGGAAGAAAGATATACAGAGCTGGAATTGAAAACAACAGTGCTCCTCTCGCTACTCTAAGCACCCAGAGTCTTCATGATCCACGCAGGGTGCTGTGCCTGCTGAGAGGTGGTATTTCCTCTCCCCATGGGATCTTTCTCTCAGGGTGACTGTGTTGACCCCTCAAAGAACAGAAGAGCTGAGCACCTAGGCAGGAAGCGGCTCCTGCTCCAGGGTAGAAACTCAAGTTAGGAGTGGTATCCATTTTTTTCCATGGCGAGTCCTCCCCTTCTGCTATGCTGTACTTCTTGAGACATTCAGGTGAGAAGGCCAGCTGGCAGGAAGTAGAGAGAGAATGCATTCAGTGTTGCACATAACACTGAAGCCTGGCCCTGAGGCCTGGCGCCGCGCTGCCCCTCTGTGATTCTGTAGAAGATCGTGGTGAGTAGACCAGAGCCTCTGCCTGGTGCAGGATCATCCTCAGAGAATGGAGGTCTGCTCCTGTGTGGATTCTTATCAAGTCTCTCAGATACTGTTTCCTAACTTTGTCTCTTTCCAAGGATGAATGGGGAAATTGGAGCAATAACAATAGTAAAACAAGTTGAGACTCCCTTTTCTGAAATGTTTGAGAGTAGAAGTACTTTAGATGTCAAATTTTGAACTGTTCCCCTTGATTTCTCTGGCTGAGCATCTGTACTTGATGTAATGATAATCTCTGAGGATCTGAAACCTATAAAACACTCCAAAATCCAAAACTTTTTGAGTTATGTTGTCACTCAATAGGTTTCTGACTTTAGAACATTTCAGATTTTTAAGAACTTTTTTTTTATTAATTTTATTTATTTCTGTATGTGTATGAATGTACTGCCTGCATGCAGGTTTGTGCACCCGTGTCGTGCAATGCTGCAGAGGTCAGAAGAGGGTCTCGGATTCCCCTGGAACTGGAGTTCTCCTGGAATTGGAGTTTCAGATGGTTCTCGGCCACCATGTGGGTGCTGGGGATCGAACCCGGGTCCTCTGGAAGAGCAGTCGGTGCTCTTAACCGCTAGGCCATCTCTACTTTTTATTTATTATTTTCATTTTATGTGGATGATTGTTTTGCCTGTATGTGTGTAAGTGCACTACATGCCTACAGTGCCTGCAGAGAGCAGAAGTAGTTGTTGAATCCCCCAGAATTGAAGTTTTGGATGGTTGTTAGCTGCCATGTCAGTGCTGAGAATTGACTGGGGTCCTCTGGAAGGACAGCAAGTATTCTTAACCACTGAGACATCTCTCTAGTTCCTGTTGTTTGTTCGTTTATTTGTTTTTAATATTGGATAACTAATCTGAAGTAGTACTGTGCCTCGAATATATACAAACACTTTGTCTATCAAAATAAAACAAATAAAAGGTTGAAGTGTCACTTACTGGCCATAGCCCTGAGTTCAATCCCCAACATCACACAATTAAATAAACATTTTTATTGTAATTATGTTATGATAATTAATTTATCAACATTTCTGCTCTACCCAGATAATGCTGCTTTTTCCAGTCTGTTCTTGGCTCCTCTCGAGGAGGCTATGTCAACCTTCAACCCCATCTATTGAAAAAGCTGGCCACTATGGTAGAAGTTGTGGGTTAGGAGTAAAACTTACTGTGCTCAGAGGCCAAGGATGTGGCATGGTTATTGGTAGTGAGGGATTCGAGAGGGATCAAGGAATAGAGGAGAGTCCCAGGGCCGGGGGGGAGGAGTTGTCTGAGCAGGGCTACAGGAGAGGAGTGTCCTACCGGAGAGGAAAACTAAATGTTCCTGGAGGAGTGATAAGGAAGGGTTGGCATTCAGGGAGAAGAGGCTGACAAAGACCCCAGGACTGAGTGTTGTAGAAGAGACTTACTACTGCTCAGGAGCAAGGTGAAGACAGCCTCTTAATGGCTACAAATCTCCTTGTTCAAGCTGTACTTAGAACAATGAATATATGAGAATACTAGTTAAACCTCTGCCTTTTAGACAAATGTGTTGTAGAATCCAGTGTAGAGGGGCTGACTTTGGCTCTTACATGACGTTTTCCAGACTGTGTCACTGTGAGAGATTTCTTCAACATTCTTTAGCCATGGCTACTTTATCCAGGAAAGTGTGGTTAACTATTTTGAGCACTTATTCAAACTTAAACCAAGGAGTGAAGTTCAAGAATTTAAGCTCTTTCATGGCTATCTCATTTATTTATTTAATATTTTCTTTTCACTTGAGAAAATGAAGCAACAGTTGCTTCTTAGATAGAAAGTCTTAAAACTAGAGGAATGAGGACTTGAAATTGAGCCTTTCCTCCATCTTATCTCTTTAACGCTACCAATGAACCACCATCCTTACCCACCTGACAGTTAAACCTCCAACAAGAAGAAGGTAGGAAAAAGTAGTGCAAGAAACAAGAAGGAGGCTGAGAGGAAAGGGTGGATGCAGGGAGGAGTTGGGGGCTCCTGGCACCTGAGCAGAGAACAGGAGGCATGGTGAACCCTCACTGCAAAACCAGAAACTGCCTCCTCTCCAGCTCTACACAACCCCCACCTGCTCCAGCCAGAGAACCGTTTCCTGGCACTGCACTCATCCCTACTGGACTTCAACTGCCCTGCAGGACCAGGACTTCACTTAGTTTACGATCATCTGCTTCTCCCTGCAGCCTGCGGGCAGTAACTTGTCAGTAGCACTCTGGTTTTTCTTCTCCTCCCCCTTCTCCTCCTCCTCCCCTCCTCCCCCTCCTCCTCTTTCTCCTCCTCTTCTTCCTCTTCCTCCTCTTCTTCCTCCTCTTCCTCCTCTCCTCCTCCTCCTCCTCCTTCTTCCTTCTTCCTTTTCTCCTTTTTCTCCTTTTCTTTTCTCTTCTTTCTTCTTCCTCTTCTTTTTCTCCTTTTTGTTTTCTCCTCCTCACCTTCTTCTCCTCCTCCTCCTCCTCCTCCTCCTCCTCCTCCTCCTCCTTCTCCTCCTCCTCTTCATTTTTGTCTTTTTGAGACAAGATTTCCCCGTAGTCCCAGCCCAGCTATCCTGGACTCAGTATGAAGACCAGGCTGACCTCAGTCTTAAAGAGATCTGCCTGCCTCTGCTTCTGAAGTGCTAGGAGTAAAGCTGTGCCACCATATCAACTTAGTCTATTTTCTTTTTAAACCTGGGTTAGCAGGCCTCAGCACTGGTGACACACTGAGTCAAATTGGTCTTTGTGATGGTAACTATTTTGTGCATTGTGGGGTGCTTGGCCACATTCCTGATCTCTTTATGCTAGATTCCAGTTTTGACAACCAAACACATCTTCAGGCATTGCCAGATGCCGTCTGGGTGTAGAGAAGGAGCCAAACTTGTCCCCAGTTGAGAATCATTGCCTTGTTATAGCCTTATTAGTGCCTCCTTCTTTTCTTTTTTCTGACCTTTTCTTGTGGGGTGAACTCATATTAAAATATATGAAGGTGGGAGATTTCCCAAGACCACCTGAAACACAGCTCTCTTAACAATAGCAAGGAGCTGGAACCAACCCAAGTGCCCCTCAACTGACTGGTGGATAGAGAAAATGTGGTACATCTACACAATGGAGTTCTATGTAGTGGTACAGAAAGATGACATCATGAGCTTTGCAGGCTGGAGCTAGAAGATATCATGCTGAGTGAAGTAACACAGTCCCAGAAAAACAAACCACGATTGGTGTCCCTCATCTGTGGATGCTAGCACCAATTACCTAAGTATATGGCAAACTGAGCAACATCAATGTGATCTGAAAACAACTGTGCTCTTATATTGTGAATTCCTTAAAATATAATAAATAAAATTTTTTAAAGTTAAAAATAAAAAATATAATAAATAAAATTTAAAAAATATATGAAGGCAAAGTCTCCTTGAAGGGAAAGAATTCTGCAAGATCTGACATTCATAAGTGTTTAGGTCTGGTTCCCCCCAAAATCTTGAATTTATGGCCAGACATTCCAGACTGGTGCCTATAAAGCAACAGGCAATCACAGAGCACAGAGGATTTTCCACTCGCTCAAGAAACTGTCAATCAGTGACCTCACTTCCTCTGTACCTGCTGTCCCGCTCAGGACACCTTAAAGGGCCTGGCCAGACACCACTTTTGGTGCTGGCTGCTCTTCTCCATCTTAGAGTCCAGTCCAGCTACCCCTGAAGGAAACTTTCCTGGAAAGCTAAGGTTGGTGTTTTCCTTTTATTTGGGGTCACGTAAGCCTCACAATAAGCTCTGGTAATGCCTTCTTCACACCATCCTGAAGGCCCATGCTAGAATCAGCACTCCTTCCTGAAATGTTTAACACTTATCCCCTCATGGCCTTCCTCTCTGTTAAAATGAAAGTTCTTACTGCATAAGCATCAATTTCATTGATCTTTAAATCCCTGGTAAGGCTAGCCCAGGCCCTGAAACACAATCACACTGGGGGTGACTTGGTTGACTTTGGCCCATATTGATTCCATCCTCAACTCTATTCTTACTGGCCAGGGAGGAGCAATAAAAGGTGAGCTTCTCATTTGGCTGTGGGCGCCTGTCTCTCAGAGGCCTGGCCTTGACACCATGCTCTGGTAACATTTCCTGAAGCAATGTGTCTCTCTGATGATGCATCTCCTGTTGACATCTCTTTCTTCTTCCATGTCTCCCCCCAGACCTCCACCTACCAGCAGAAAGCAACTGCATCTCCATGGAGTCAGAATCCAGCTGTTTCTCAGAAGTCTGCTTTGCTTTGTGGGCCAGCCGGCACCAATTATTAAAACTCATTTTTCAGCAAAATCTGAAGCAATGAGATTCCTCACAACAGAGCCTTCCTATTGGCAGGGGAGAATAAAATGAGAAAGGTGGAAATTTAATATCTTCACATTATGCAGATCTGATTTAATCAGGGATGAGGGTGAGGTGCAATAAAAACTATAGTTTCATTAAGTTTATGACTTTCACACTGGATGTCAATTATTTGGTTGCCATGGCCACAGCTGGTAACAGCCTCTTCACAATTGTTTCCCAATGGCAACCAAAACAGGAAGAGAGGGATATGAGAGACCGGATTGAATTTCCCATCTTATACCCTATTCTGGATTGGAGAGTTTAGGAAGAGATAAATCACATTGCAAATGTCTTACTTGTAGAAAAGCTAGCCAGAAAGTAGAACACAAAATGTTTCCTTTAGTTTGACACATTCCAAGACAACTCTTGGATTCGTGGGCCCCAGAAGCAGTTCGGCCTAGGAGTATGGCTACACATGTGGCAGCCAGGTTTCCAGAGCCTGACAGATGTCCAGTCCTGCCTCTCTGTCTGTGAGCACAATGGCTGATACTTTACAGCGGTTGTCAGTGATGATGGGTTTGTTCAGACCTTGCCAGTGGCCACCTGGTATCCAGTGGTAGTCTTTCTTATAGACTACTTTCTGATTTCTTTCAGTGTGAATCTTAACTAAACTGGCTTAAACATGAAGTGTTCTTCATTCCTGTGTTTGAACATTTAGTCCCCAGCTGCTTCTGGTGTTTTGGGTGGTCACAGTACCTTCAGGACATAGGGCTTAGATGGCAAATATAGACCACTGTAGACGGGACTTGGGGATTCCAACCAGGTCCTGCTTCTGGTTCTGCCAGACTCTGAGCCACTGAGAGATGAGCAGTGTCACTGCAAGCTCCTGCCACCATGACCTCACCCCTTTGCTATGCCCCACCCCCACTATGATAGACCTGCTTTTCTGAACCCATGAGCCAAAATAACTCTCTTCTCCCTGAAGTTGCTTCTGTCTGGTATTTTATCACGGTGATGAGAAAGGTAAGAAGACTCTTGCAAACTCTTCTCATATGAGCTGGCCCACTCTAATGTCACAAAATCCCAAGTTCCCTTGCAGCATTTGAGCCATTTCTGGCCAATGACAAACCCGAGAGGACAAGAAGTAATTGTTTCTACTCCCGATGTTATGGAGAATGACTTTTAAAAAGATTTTAGTTATCGTTTTATGTGTATTACCTGCATGAAGGTATTGCCTGCATCTCATGAAATGGCTGTGGCAATCAGAAGAGGGAGTTGGATCCCCTAGATCTGGTTGCAGATCTAGGGTTGCAGCCAGTGCTCTTAACCACTGAGGCATCTCAACAGCTCCAGACTTTTGTGCCTCTGACTACACCTCTGATTTCAAGGCATTGCAGGATCACATTAGCTGTTCCCACTTCAATGGCATATCATGATTTTTGCTTTCTACCTTAGGGTTTTCTCCCAAGCCTCTGAAGTGTACTTAGCCCACATCCCAAAACTGTCAGAGAGAACAGGGCTACTAATGCCCCTGATGTTAGCCCTCGGCCAATGCATTCTGACAGTCAGTGGACTAAGGACACATCTATTCAGAAAGGAAAATCTAGAAAGCATTCTGCATGCTTCTCCAAGAAGCTGAGCTTCCTCCAGCCGGAACTGTGCTGTCACATCCTCTGACTCCTCCCCTGTCTCTTCAAACCATGTCCTAGGCTTTTGTCTTCAATGGTTTCATTGACAGAATTTTTTGTCTTAGGATTTTCTTTTGAAAAAAGAAACAACAACAACAACAACAACCAAAGACACAAAGAGAGCAATCCAAATCTGACTGTCAGGAAAGGATTCTCATATTTTCCCTTCCTCCCATCTATTCTTCTCCAAGTATCTTTGGCTTCATAGATAACAGTCTAAGGCCTAGTCCCTATGCTGACTAGCCATGGAACATTGGGCCTCTTTGTCACAATGCAATGTAGACCAGCCTACAGACACTCCCTGGGTGAGCCTTTTATTTATGAGTACATCCAAACTTCTCAAGAACATGGACAACATGAGTATACTGCACTCTTAGATAACTTCGATTATTAGATACATTACTAAGCACATGGGCACTGGCTTTCTGTGTTAGTTAATGCTTGCATCTGAGTCTGTAAAGCTGTGTATTAGTTAAACCACGGGTGTCGTAGTTTGTCTTCCATTGCTGTGACAAAACACTCTGACCAACACCAACTTGGGGAGGAAAGGGTTTATTCAGCTTACATCTCCCAGGTCACAGATCATCACTTAGGGAGCTCAAGGCAGGAACTCAGGGCAGGAACCTGGAGGCAGGAGCTGAAGCACAAGCCATGGAGGAGTGATGTTCACTGGCTAGCTCTCTACTGGCTTGCTGCTCTGGCTCATGCCCAGCCTGCCTTCTTATACTGTCACTGCTCAACAATCAAGACAATACACCACAGATGTGGCCACAGGCCAATCCAATGGAGCCAATTGCCCAATCGAGTCTCCCTCAACCCAGGTGTCATGTTGACACCAAAGCTATCCACACACAAAACAACGGAGTAATGATCTAGAGACAGAGTATGATGTCGTTTTAGTCACTTCCTACTTCTTACTTAAACAGCATAGTTAGCACCCAGAAAGATATTCAGGGAAATGAATTTCTCTTTCCAATCACCTTTCTCTCTTTTCTTTGTTTATTTTTTAAGGGTTTCTACCATATAAGCCGGCACAGTTTGTTTTCAGATCACATTGCAATTGCTCAGTTTTTGGCCATACAAATAGGTAAGTGGCACTAGCATCACATATGAGGNAGAACTCCACTGTGTAGATGTACCACATTTTCTCTATCCTCTCATCAGTTGAGGGGCATTTGGGTTGGATCCAGCTCCTTGCTATTGTGAAGAGAGCTGAAATAAACATGACTGTGCATGTATCTCTTCAGTGGGGTGAGTCTTGTGGGTACATGCCCAAGAGTGGTATGGCTGGGTCAGGTGGCAAGTCTTCCAAGGGTTCTCCACACTGCTTTCCACAGTGCCTGCATGAGTTTACATTCCCACCAGCAGTGGATGAGTGTTCCTCTTTCCCCACCACCTCTCCAGCACTTGGTATCATTTGTTTTCTTGATCTTAGCCAATCTTATTGGAGTAAGATGATATCTTAAAGTGGTTTTGATTTGCATTTCCTTAATGATTAGTGATGTTGAACACTTCTTAAGATGTTTCTCAGCTATCTCTAATTCCTCACTTGTGAAGTCTCTGTTCATCTCTTTGCTCCATCTATTGAGTGGGTCATTTCTTTTTTCTTTCTTCTTTGTTTTTTGAGTAGTTTATATATTCTGGAAACCAATGCTTTGTCAGATGTTTCTTCAGTGAAGGTTTCCTCCCACTCTGTGGGATTTCTCTTCACTTCCTTGATAGTTTCTTTTGATGTACAGAAGATTTTGAGTTTAATGAGGTCCCATTTGTCAATTGTCGACCTTAATTCTTGCACAGCTGCTGTCTGATTTAGGAAGTCTTTTCCTATGCCTATGTCTTGTAGTCTGCTGCCAACTTTTTCTTCTATCACCTTCAGAGTTTGGGGTTTCACATTGAGGTGTTTAATCCATCTGGAGTTGACTTTTGTACAGGGCGAGAGGTAGGGGTTTAATTTCATTCTTCTACAAGTGGTGATCCAGTTTTGCCCACACCACTTGCTGAAGATGCTGTCTTTCCTCCATCGTGTCTTCTTGGCCCCCTTGTCAAATATGAGATGGCTGAAATTGTATGTGCTCAAGTTTGGGTCTTCAGTTTTGTTCCATTGGTCAACAGTTCTGTTTTTTGCCAGTACCAGGCTGTTTTTATGACTATAGCCCTATAGTATAGTTTGAAGTCTGAAGATGCTGTCTTTGCTCCATTGTGTCTTCTTGGCCCCCTTGTCAAATATGAGGTGGCTGAAATTGTATGTGCTCAAGTTTGGGTCTTGGGTTTTGTTCCATTGGTCAACAGGTCTGTTTTTGTGCCAGTACCAGGCTGTTTTTATGACTATAGCCCTGTAGTATAGTTTGAAGTCTGGTGTAGAGATCCCCCCTGTGTTGCTCTTTTCACTCAGGGTTGTTTTGGCTATTTGGGGTCTTTTGTTTTTCCAAATGAAATTAAGGACTTTTTTTTTCCAAGCCTGTTGAATAAACTTTTGGGGATTTTATTTGGGATTGCATTAAATCTATACAAGAGTTTCAGTAGAATGGACATTTTTACCATAAAATTTCCCAATCCATGAGCATGGGAGATTTTTCCATCTTCTGATGTCTTCTTCAATTTCTTTCTTTAAGGGTTTAAAATTTTTGTTGTAGAGATCTTTGGTGTCTTTGGTTAGGTTTGTTCTAGGTATTTTATTGTTTTTGAGGCTATTGTGAGTGGGAAGGTCTCCTTGAATTCCTTCTCCAGTAGCTTGTTGTTCGGTAAAGAAAGGTCACTGATTTTTTTTTTTTAGGTTAATCTTGTATCCTGCCACTTTGCTGAAGATCTTAATCGTTTCTAGGAGTTTTCTGGTGGAGTTTTTAACACGTCTTAAGTAAACAATCATATCCTCAGCAAAAAGGGATAGCTTGACTTCCTCTTTTCCAATTAGTACTCCTTTAATTTCCTTTTCTTGCCTTTTGCCCTAGCAAGTGTTTCAAGCACTATATTGAAGAGGAGTGGTGACAGGGGGGCAGCCTTGCTGAGTTCTACCTTTAAAGGGAATATTTCTGTTGATTCCCCATTTAGGATGATATTGACTGGGGGTTTCCTGTATATGGCTTTGATTACATTGAGGAATGATCCCTCCAATCCAATTCCCTCTAGGACTTTAAGCATGAAGGGATGCTGGATTTTGTCAAAAGCTTTTTCTGCATCAATTGAGATGATGGTGTGGTTTTTTTTTGTCTTTCACTCCATTTTCACCTTCTCTTTTGTCTCCTTGCTTTTTATGAAAACAAAATGTCTCTGAAAATATAAATCCATTGAGCCAAACAGAGCTAGATTCAAAGGTTGATGTTGTGTTTGATCAACTAAAATACACAGTTCATGCCCTGAGAATTCTTCCACTTTATCTGCCTCTTAGGTTTACCCTGGCATGAGTTCAGGGGCATACCAACGGAGTAGTGACTCTTTTCCTCTGCAGCAGCCCACTTTACAGTTACAACTCTGAGTCTCCTGTCTGTCTTTCTCAGATCTCCTGCCCTTGTTTTTCAATCACAGACTAGTGGTCCCCTGTCTGCATTCTCCCTCCATGTAAGTAGCCTCTGCTCACTCTTATTTAGCTTATTTATCCCTCACACACAGGAAGCACATTCAGAAAGATTGTTTTGACTTCATTTGTGAGGCTCTAGGTGACTCATTTACCTACTCTGAATCTCATCATTAGGTATGAAGGGAGAATGATAGCAATAGATTTGTATAACACTTGGGGCATGGAGAGCACTTAACTACATGGTTGTCTTCCTTGTTCTATTATTATTTGCTTTTTCATGGTCATCCATGAGAAAGGGATGGTTTTTATTAGGGAGGCAATACCTCAAAAGTGGTCAAGAGTCCAGCTTAACAGAGAGCAAACCTGTGATTGTTAGTGTTGTCACTTTGACAGGACCAAGAACCACCTCGGGGATGGGTCTCTGCTCATGTGTACGGGAGATTGTCTTGATTGTGTTCCTTGATGTCGGAAGAACCATCCACTCTAGGTGATGCCATTCTCTGGCTTGGAACCAGGACTGTAGGACAGAGAAAGGCATCTGAGCAGCAAGCCATGCATTCACTGCCCTCTACTTCTTGACTATGGTTGCAAAATGATCAACCCTCTCAAACTCCTACTGCAGGAACCTCTCTGCCATGATGGACAGTAACCTGGAACTGTAAGCTAAATAACCCTTTTCTCTGTTTAGTTGCTTTTGTTAGGCTATTACAACAGCAACAGGAAAAGTAACTAAAACAAGCCCCAACTTAAAATCCCAATTCTGTTAGCCTCTAATACATCTCTCAGTAATGGCTGGAGCACCTCTCAGTGAGTCATGGCCATCCTGAGTGCCCAGTGGCATACAACGAAAGCACACGTGTGTAACTTCTGGGAGCGAGGTTATAAAGAAATTGCAATTTCCACATTTCTCTCTCCTGTGGATTACTTACCCTGAAGAAAACAAATACAACAGTGCAAAAACATTATAGCCCCTGAAAGAGCCCTGCATGGTGAGAAACTGAGGCCTCCCTTCCAGCCCAGTTTGCCGGCCATGCACACCTCCAGCCCTGGTCAAGCTTTCGGGGGGTGTGGCCCCAGGTGACATTTTGTTACCTCAGGATGTTTTGTTGACCCAGAAGTACCCAAGGAAGCAGTTTCTGGATGCCTGCTCTGTGAGATAGTAAATACCTATTCTTTTTTTTTTTTTTTTGGTNGGCAGCTTAGGGAGAAACAAACAGATTTGCTTAATACAATATATAGTACATCTCTCCTCTCCCTTCTCCTGAAGTTTCAAGTATTTGGATTTTTCTAATGACTTTATAACCCCACCAAGAACAGACTTTTAAGGATTTGGTTCACATGAATGTGCTGTTTTACTGATGGTATTCATTTTTTTCTTTTTCTTTTCTTTTTTCTTTTTCTTTCTTTTTTTTTGAGACAGGGTCTCCCTGTAGCCCCAGCTGTCCTGGAACTCACTCTGTAGACCAGGCTGGCCTTGAACTCACAAAGATCCTCCTGCCTCTGCCTCCCAAGTGCTAGGATTAAAGGTGTGCACCACCACACCTGGCAATATAATAATTTATAAAGTTTCTAGTACATACTAAGTGCTGAGTAAGAGGTAATGATAAATATTTCCTGACTTGGCAGTGCATATGGCGCTGGCCTCCTGAAGTAACAAGCTGACTTCTAATTTATACCAAATTATGTCTGCAGGAGAAGGAACATAGCTCATAAACGACCTGCCACTGCTTGATTGGCGGATCATCTGGGCTCTAGTGATCAGAGACCTCCTGGACCAAGGGACCCTGGCAGGGAGCATTTAGAAGGTAAAGTGCTTGACTTTTCTTAGCCTATAAGCGGAGGGTCAGTATCCTGCATGTTGTTCCACATTAAAAGAGAGGCTTAAATTGCAGCTGTGCCCACCATTAAACAAAAAGATGGACATTTTTATTTAAAAATGAGCAGACTGTGGAGCCCTTGTGTTCCCCCACAGCTATGCAAGCTGCAGTCCTGTGATGGTGGATTAGTCCCCTGCGGCCTCCACTAGCTAGAGGCTTGGGACAGCTCAGGCAAGAAGCTTCATTTTCACCAGGCTTAATATATTGGAGAGAGCAGAAGGACCCTACAGTTTTCACTCTGTTTTTAATAAAAAGGCAGTCTTTTTGTTTAATACCGAGCACAGCTGAAATGTAACCCAAGCTTTTTAAACAGTGCAATAGCCAGATGTGTAACTAGCATCATTTAGAACTCCTCTCTACGGGATAATCTGCAGTGGAGCTGATTAGAGAGCAGTGTTTGAAGAGTCCCTTTTGTCAACTTAGTTTGCGCAGATACCCACTGGCACTGAGGTGCTGCTTGTCTGTGGCTGCTTTTCAGAAAAGCAGTTTTGATTATTTCATTGGCTCCCACCTGCAGAATGCCTTAAGAATTTAAAAGTACTCAGAAACTTCCACCTCTCCCCCTTCCTGTGGACAAGTGCTACAGAATGGAAAATGGACTTGTGCCCTCCTGCCTATCATACATTGAGCATCTGGAAAACCCTCACCATTTCTCAAGTGTATCCCGTCCATAATGTTTTGTTTTTTAATTTTCATTTTTTTATTGATGCTTTGTGTATTTCATACATCATTTTCCAATTCAGTTCAGGCATATTTCCCTTTCCTTTCCCCCAACCCCACCCCACCCCATCCCAGATCATGCATTCTGCCATAACTGTCCTGCATCTTTCTCTCAGTTTTTTTTTCATTTTTTAACAATAAGTGATAATTTATGAGTACAAGCATCCTTCATGTAAAACCAATTTGCAAGCAGTTGTGCCCAAACCCACACAGCCCATGGGTCCCACCATCCAGCAGGGGGGGCTTGTATGTTCAATCAAGTTGATCAAATGAGTGTCCAGTCTATATTGTTGTAGTTTCACCATTAACCCCAATCGAAGCCCTTACATTCTACCACGCCCCCTCTTCCGCAGATTGTTCCCTAGGCTTAGAAAAGGGGCACAGGTGGATGAGAAGCAAAACACTCTACTTTCTCTGGAGCTGATGTCTTGGTCTCTAGTCAGTTCTGGCTGTTTTCTTTCATGGGCTGCCAGCTTGTCCAGGCTTAACCTTTCGATCCTACTAATGAAGCACATGCAATTAGATATTTAGGTATTTAAACAGTATAATATATAGCCTTTCGATCCTACTAATGAAGCACACACAATTAGATATATGGGTATTTAAACAGTACTAATTGTTATGGTAGGTTACTTTGGTATAGACACAGATGTTTGGATGGTATGTCAATTCATGATCTACATTTTCTTCTGTCAAGTATGGCAGGGTCTTCGTGTGGTTTATAACATCTCCTAACCATTAGAGGATGTAAGCTTGTGACATCAGCCGTGGGTTATTCCTCCAAGGAGAGAGCCAATAGCCAATTAGATTTGGGATATACAGACATATGGCTGCCACTGCTGCACAGTATTTCCAGGCAGATGAGGTGTAGCTGGTGCTGACGGAGGAGTCTTGCTTGACTCAAGGAGACCTATATTTGCTTTATTGGTTTAGTGGTCTTTGGTAACACTCTCTGGCATCCCAGAGACCATCTGTATACTTGCAAGTGCGGTCTCCATACATCTTTTCCATGTTTATATCAGGTCTTCAACAGCAGGGCCTTATCGCCTCTCTTCCTGCAGATATCCCAGTTTGGAGGCAAGGAGCCTTTACCATTTGTGGGGGCTTGGATCCCCTGGCCAACATCTCCTTGGTAGAATAATCCATTGTTGATGTCAGAGCTCCTGTATTAATATATTTTGTTTAAGTGCATAGCTTAAGGAGACTTTAGCATTATATTTGGTTCTGAATAGAGAATAATCCTTTTCACAGTTTCTATGTCCATTAGTCAATTAAAGAAGGCAGTTTTACTGATTTTACAAGAGAATACCTCTATAACAGCTGGCTCCAATCTACAGCTGGAGAACGACCTCATCATCATCATATTTCTCCTTATTCTATGGGGGGGAGTTAAGAAAGTCTCTTGTATTAAAACCTTTGCGGCACCTAGAAGGTAAGCTTCATTAGGAATCATTAAAAATAGTTGTTACTAGTAGGATCCACAGAGGGGCCTGATGTCTGCAGCAATCTGAGGCATTTCTTCCCTTCAATGCCCAGAGGAGTCAATCCTTCTGCTGGCACTTTCTGGTACATCCTACTCACTGCAAAGCTGCATTTTCTTTCTCAGCCATTAAGTTGGTGATACTCTGGCCTGTTGGAACATACAAATCCTTTCCCATAGTTAGTTTTAAGATTTGGGTTGCAAGGTTTTTTGACAAAAAGTTTTCATATCTATCTATATCCCCCTTTTTTATTTAAGGTTTTTATTTTTGACCCATGAGTCTCAAAAAAGCAGTTGTTTTATACATACCTATAGGGTGGAATCAAGGCACAGATTTCATCAAGTTCACCCATGCTGTTTTGGGTTACTGTATGTGATTAACTTGGGAAACAAAGTTTATTTTTGAGTTAAATCATCCTATAGGTGAAAGAGATTGCTACCAGGTGATACTATATGACAGCAAAATTATAGAGAACATTTGTTTATACCAATCCCAAAGTAATTGTTATACAGATTTTAGTTAAAGCTAATGTGGACAAGAGCAATTTATATCACCAATTAACTCAGATGCATTACCGTTTTTATCAGCCTTCAAACCAATGTTGTCCAATATGCACATATTTACTTTTACTAAGTCCTAAAACACCATGTATCCTGTAGACAGAGTCTGGGCAAAACTGGATACTTGTTGAACTCACGTCAATTAAATATGCACCAATCGAATATACACCCGTGTCCCTCTCCCACCCCTCCCACCCTTCCCGAGTCACCATTTCAGTCAGTTTTCTGATGCAATCTTTCTGTTGTTGTTCTTTTAATATGCATCCCTCTCCACAAGAAATATTTATAACTGGGTTATTGGTACTAGCATCCACATATGAGAGATACCATTTGTCGTTTGTTTTTCTGGGACTGTGTTACTTCACTTAACATGATGTCTTCTAGCTCCATCCATTTACCTGCAAAGTTCATGATGTTGTCTTTCTTTACTGCTGCATAGAATTCCATTGTGTACAT
This sequence comes from Rhizomys pruinosus, assembly GCA_009823505.1. Classification (NCBI taxonomy): domain Eukaryota; kingdom Metazoa; phylum Chordata; class Mammalia; order Rodentia; family Spalacidae; genus Rhizomys; species Rhizomys pruinosus. The sequence continues at coordinate 875,202 of VZQC01001758.1, read as the reverse complement.
GTACCACATTTTCTCTATCCACTCGTCAGTTGAGGGGCATTTGGGTTGATTCCAGTTTTTTGCTATTGTGAACAGAGTGGCAATAAATATAGCTGTGCATGTATCTCTGCAGTAAGATGAGTCTTGTGGGTATATACCCAGGAGTGGTATGACTGGGTCAAATGGCAGGCTCATTTTGAATCTTCTAAGGGTTCTCCACACTGCTTTCCATAGTGGCTGTACAAGTTTACATTCCCACCAACAATGGATGAGTGTTCCCCTTTCCCCACAACCTCTCCAGCACTTGGTATCATTCATTTTCCTGATCCTAGCCAGTCTTATTGGAGTAAGATGATATCTCAAAGTGGTTTTAATTTGCATTTCCTTAATTGTTAGGGATGTTGAACACTTCTTACGATGTTTCTCAGCCATCTCTAATTCCTCCTCTGTGAAGTGTCTATTCAGATCTTTGCTCCATCTTTTGAGTGATTCTTGTTTTCTTCTTTGTTTTTTGAGTAGCTTGTATGCTCTGGAAATTAATGCTTTGTCAGATGTATCTGCAGTGAAGGTTTCCTCCCACTCTGTGGGTTTTCTCTTTACTTCCTTTATTGTTTCTTTTGATGTACAGAAGCTTTTGAGTTTAATGAGGTCCCATTTGTCAATTGTTGATCTTATTTCTTGTGCAGCTGCTGTCTGATTTAGAAAGTCTTATCCTACACCTATGTCTTGTAGTCTGCTGCCAAGTTTCTCTTCTATCACCTCCAGAGTTTGGGGTTTCATGTCCATAATGTTTTAACTCATGGAAACATACAAAATATTTGGACACACCCCAAATATCTTGGCCATGTTGTGAGGTAATCATATACTTTTGCAAGTATCCCCTGCAAAACAGAGAAGATCCTTGGCTCACCATGGACTGGTCACCATGCTGAGGAGGGGTGAAAGAGGCCAATATCATCCTGGGTCACAGTGGTATGCAGCTCTGTGCAGACCTAGAGCCTGTTATTTCTCAAGAAGCATAACTTCACCTGCGTTTCATTGCTTACCTGCCCTTCATAAGAAGGTAACCCCTCTTTATGCCTCGCCACAACAGAAAGGAAACTGGATCTGACTAAGGATAGCTCCTTCGTGGGTACCATATACCATAAAGAATATCCAGTGATGTGGCAGACCCATTTCCTCTCAGCTCTGCCTGTCACGAGCCAGTCGTGTTGAGCAAGCAATTTACCTCTGGGGTGCTTAGTTGTTATTTTCTAACCTGGGAAAAATGGAAACACCTACCTGATGTAATTTCCAAGCTTCTGGTATGAGTCAGAGGAAGGAGAAAATCATTCAAATTTGAATGCCACTGTGAGCCAGGCTTTTTATAGATATCACTTTATTCCATCTGTATGCAACCTGTGAGGGAAGTGTTTAGTCACTCTGTTTTATTACAGGAGAAAGCAAAGTTCAGAGTGCAGCCACCTGTGTCCCTCCTTTTCCAGGGCACACATTTCCACCTGCCATCTGACCTCCCGCAGCTAGAACCCTTTCATTGGTGAAGTGAATATGTAATTTGTGTGGTATGGTATCTTGGTGCCCCCCTATCACACTATGCTTATTTCTGCTATTGCACTACAGCATTTTGTGACATTCTGTGTGGGTCCATGCATCTCTTTTCTGGTTGAAGCCCCATCAGATCAAAAGCTATCTACCAGCCTTTCCACGACCAGGTTTGACATTTTACCTCGTACATTGAGTAAATATGTGTGAATTAGGTTTGTAATATGTTTTTCATTTTATTTATTTTAACCTGGAAAATATGAAGAAAATTTAAATGGACTGCATTCCACCACCTAGGTTACACTGTTACGTAATAAATGTATTAGAGATGTACTATAGAAAATATCCAAATGGAATAAAAATGAATGGGAAATATTTTTCTTTCTCTTTCTTACTTCCTTTCCATGAATGTGTCAAACTTAAAGTTTCCTTTTCCGAGTATCTTTCTTAAAATTGTGGGTGTATGGGTGTGTGGGTGTGTGTGCTTTCTTATCATATGTACATGTATGGTAACAGGTGCCTCCAAGCCTGTACTTCTGAAAGCAGTATTACAATGAACAGTCCGGCACTTTTCCCTATGGGCCACTTGGGAGCTTCTCATGGCTCTTGTTAGGACACTAGATCCTGGAATTTAAACTTCCTTAAACTTATTAGGTTCTTCCAGTTTGCTTTGAAGACTAGCTGTGGTCCACAACAGAGCTGGAAGACTGCTCATGTCCTCATCACGTCAGTATCGTCTGAACATACAATAGGACAAAACAAACTAAGACTTCAGAACTTCACTTCTTGTGACTGGACAGGTAGCCAGTAGTTTTTCTCCATACCAAGCAATCCTCTAGCACAAGCTGGGTGCCCTACAGTTCAGCTAAGTTCTAACAGTAACTGCAGTTTACAGATTGAGGTCTGTTTCATTAGGAGGCTGCTTCCTTCCCTACCTCAGATGCCAATCAAAGTCAAGACTGTTATGTGTGCTTCTCACTGAGGATAGTTAGATGTTTCCAGAATGTCCTCCTCAAGTTAGAATGTTTGTTAACATGGCTCACAGGATCCAGGGAAACACTTTAGTAATTATAATGTCTGTGTGTTATCAAGAATGGAACTCAGAAACAGTCATGGGGGCCGGGTGTCAAGAAGAGGCAGAGCTCCAAGTCGTCTTACATCTCACTGTCTCGAAACCTCCAAGTGTTCACCACCAAGAAACTGCCAGAACCCCAACCTTTCATGCTTTTTTAGGCCTCATTACAGAGGCTTGGTTGATTAAACCACTGATTGGTCAATGACGATTATCTCCAGCCCTTCTCTCGTCAGCAGCCAGAGGCGGAGCTGAGTATTTCTACCTGCAAATCACATCATTGGTTCTTACAAAAACCAGTTCCCATCCTCTGGGGCTGTCCTGAGAGTCATAAGCCCAGGGAGGTTGTAGATGGATTAGAATAAACTACAAAAAGCGTGTCTGTCATCTGCATAGTTCTTATCACCTAGGTAACTATAAGAGATTTAAGCATTTTTAAATAGAATTAAAAACAATAGACAGATGGATAGATGGAATGACAGTTGTCATGATTTATAATAATGATTATATACCATTATAAATTACAATATCACGCGGTTGTTCTATTTCAGCAATGTGACATGTGCAAAGTATAATGTCCATAATCCTCCTGCTCAATTGTCTCCTCTCTTTTCAGATTAAACCAAATTCAAAAATCCTTTCTTCCCTTGGATTGGCAATCGCTTATTTCCATTTCCTGTAGGCCCTGGGGCTCCCAATGCAGCATTTCTCCACTTAGGTTTCTGTTTATCATGGCAGTCACTCTAGCCTTCTGCTCTTCTCTTCATGCACTCTGTTGGCTCACCCATAGACCCTGTCTAAACACCCCCTGCCTGAATCTGTTAAGCTCTGTGTGTTTGGAATGAGGCACACAAGCATATTGATTAGTCTCATCTAAATGAACTATCAGCAGCTTTACATGGGTCTTTATTGCTGAGCAGGCACCGTCTTTTCTTAGTCTATCCATTCTCCCCTTTTCGTGGACGTCTTTTCCCTTCTCTATTTGTTAGTGAACTTGTTCTATGTTTCATGGAAAAATTAGCAGCCCCTGGAATCAGATTTCTACCCACATACCTTTGAGGTCCTGTGCTCAGTACTCATTTTTTTTTCTATAAAAGTTATGATGGGTGAGTGTTGTTCATCAGCTAAGGTCAATGCTATTACTTGTTAAGACCCTATCAGCCCAAACTTCACTACATAAAAATATAACTACTCACCATTGCTATTGCCACCATCCCACCATTAAAATATATTTCATAGTTTCTCCCTTAGTACTGCTAAAACTGAGTTATGGCTAGGATAGTGTACACACCTGCAATCCCAGCACTCAGTAGGTGGATCTAAGAGGACCAGAAGTTCAAGACTAGTCTGAGCTACCTAGCTGAATTTTAGGTCAACACCTGCTACATAGTGAGACCCTGTCATCTCATACAAAACAAAATGAAGCTGTAATGATTATCTGTAAATATGGGGCATGGTGTGATATGTTGTGTTGATATGTATATATATTAGAGAGAGATTCATTTCTGTTAATTAGCACCCCCATCACCTTGCCAAACTTGGTGTGTGTGTGTGTGTACACTGAGAAGCAATGTAAAATAAGTTCATAACAACTGAGTTAAAGCACAGCACGTGTAACATGGCTGCTAAAATAAAACTTCCAAAGTCTTGCCATATCATAATCAAAGAAAAAGATCTGCTTTCACTGTAATCTGACTTTCTTTCACCTCACAAGGCCATCGCCCAGCAGCGCTGGCCTCAGGCTATTCCTAGATCACACTTGGCAGCCTCCGCCCGCCCACAGCCTCTCCTCCACACCTGTTCTTGCTCCACCTGCTCAAATAGCTCACTTCCTCACTTTATTAGACCTTTATTCAAAGTTCATTTTTATTTAGATGAATTTCTTGTGGAATGTTAGAGCTCTTGCATTGCCCCAGCCTAAATATTCTTTCTTTTTTAATAATTCAATTTAGCTTTTATATAAAAGATGAAATTGATCTCAATTGCATCTTATCTTCCTATGTCTCCCTGTAGAAAACAAGCCAGAAAGGCTTGTAGGATGTTTCTCAGAGAGGGGAGTTTTTTCTGCTGAGAAGGGATCACAGCTGGCCCCGGTCCCTCCAGGACTCGCTTCTTCATTGTCATCCTCCAGTTTTCTCAGAGGACTTTGTCTCTGTATTTCCTCTTTGTTCTGTTTTTCTAACTCCTTGTTTCTTCCTGGGGATAATTACCTCCCACAGATTACAATCATTCCACTTTTCCTGTCTCTGTTTCCTGTCTCTAGCAAGTTCCAGCCTGTGGAGAAGTTTCCCCTAGGTTTTAGGCACCTACGCACTAGAGATTGCAGAATGCTCAACCTCCCGCTCCCCAGCTTGGGGGCAGTTAATGGAACTGGCAAGTCTTTGATGTTTTACTCATTTTCAGTCCATCCCGTCTCTGTCCATACTTCAAGGGGTGGTGATAAGGGCTCCTATGTATGCTCATAATTTATCAAGCCATACAGACCCTAAAGATCTCCTGTTTCTCTTTTTCTGTGACTGACACTTTTTCAAAGGTTTTTCTTTAAATTGTCCTGGTTACTTTTAATGTTAGTGGAGTTGTCATTTTAAATTAAAAAATTTCACCATTATAAGTTTGATGGAGGTATGATTTAGGATTATCTCCCCTTGTCATCTTAATTTTGCTCAGTTACTCTGAAAGACAGTGGACAGCCTTCAAAAGGCAAAAGAAAGTGGTCTGTGTTGAGGCTGTCTTGGTCCATTGGATTCTGTTTGGTACTAAACTAGAGATGCTGGTTCTGCTAAGAGGTTCATAGTGCTTAGTTACATAGTTGCATTTTCTAGTCCTGCAAAGAGAAAATGTATGTTTTTCTTGTATTGCATTGATTATTAATTTGTGCAAACTTCAATGTTTCCTGTTTCTACTTACAAAAGTTAGAAAAGTTGAGACAAAAGCAGAATGAATACAAGCAGAATCTCAACAGATTTGGCCCTGGTTTCCATATTCAAGATAGATCACTTGATTGGAACTGCGAGTCAGACCCAGTCAGAATGTCTAAGTGGCCCTTGAGTTGTTCCAAGTTGTGGCTTAGCCTGCCAATTGTATCTGTAATCCAAGGTCAGTCATTGCTGTTTCACAGACCATGCGTACAGCTCCAAGTTCGCAGACTATGCGCGCAGCTCCAAGTTCGCAGACCACGCGCGCAGCTCCAAGTTCATAGACCATGTGTACAGCTCCAAGTTACAGTTTCTACATGTATTTCCCATTCTGAAACTCCATCATAAAATGCTCAACTTACTTATAGCTTTGAAAACATGGCTTATAGACTTGACTATGTGTTCTCCATTATAGTAAAGGAAATTGTAAGATATAAGCCAGGCTACCAGAAAAGTATTATAAAAGAGTCTGCCCAGGTTTCCAGCGTAGTCTGATGTAGGAAGATCCAGTTTGAATTGCAGGCTAGTTTTCAGCTAGCATCCCTCCAAGGAGGAAGAAACAACATGGCCTAGCTGGGTGATGCTGGGTGGGGCAACGGTGTGCAGTGGCACGGAGTGGGGGGACCTATGATTGGCTCTGGGAACTGACATCATTTAGTTCGTAAAAGCAGGCTGTAGCAAGGAATAAATTTGAATTTCATAGTAACATCATCACAGAATCCCGGCTATCATTTTTATTAATTATTGCACACATATAGGCCGAGGTAGGCCTGCCTTTCGTTCGGGTGGCCAGTGGGTTGGAAAGAGGTCACCTTGCAGACCACCGATCTGGGTAGCTGGTGCTGTGAGTGGACAGAGGCTGAAGATAGGCCAACAGCCATCAGCCTGAAATTCCTGTCCAGGGTTCAGCAGTCTCTGGGCAGGTGGGAAGCCACGGCAAAGAGTGGAACACGTGTCTCATGGGTCCAGGCTAAGGGCCTGAGTTGGAATTACCACTCAGGTTGGATTATGGAAGTAACCGACTGTCCCCAAAGTGGGCACTGTGTTCCCCTTCCTCTGAGCAGGGCTGTGTGGTCCCGTTCGGCATAAAAAGAAAGCTTCACACAGGAGTCCAACTGTGATCTTATATAAATTAAAAGGCTTTTCTTTTAAGGGTTCTTCACACTGCTTTCCATAATGGTTGTACAAGTTTACATTCCCACCAACAGTGGATGAATGAGCCTACCACCTGACCCAGTTTACCACTCCTGAGTGTGTACCCAAAGGACTCTACTGCAAAGATACATGCACATCCATGTTTATTGCAGCTCTCTTCACAATAGCAAAGAGCTGGAACCAACCAAATGCCCCTCAACAGATGAATGGATGACAAAAATATGGTACATCTACACAATGGAGTATATTCATCGGTAAAGAAAGATGACATCGGAAAGCGGGCTCCACCGCTTCTGCAGCCATGAAGTGGAGTTCAAGGAGGACCACTCGCTGGAACACAGATGTGTGAAGTCAGTGAAGATCAGAGCGAATACCCTGACCAGTTCCAGTGAGTGTAGACTCCCCGCCCCCTCACCCCACCTTTACCCTTGGAGCCCAGAAGCCCAGGCCAGCGGATCAGGCCGTTCAACAGTTGACAAGTTGAGGTCCCAGGGTGCACGCAACTGGAGACCAGCGAGTCGGTCGTGGCCAGACCAGGCCTTGAGTGTGAGGTGCTGGTGCTGTTCAGGGGCCTCGGTGCTGAATCTCCCGATCTAGGCCAGCAACTGCCTGCAGCCTCCAGTCTCCCTCGACAATTATGTGATTGTCGAAAAAGTCTCAGGCTCTCAGATTGTTGATATTGACAAAATGAAGTACTTGGTTTTATCTGACATCACTGTGGCTCAGTTCATGTGGGATCATCAGGAAAAGGATTCAGCTTCCTTCTGAGAAAGCAATTTTCCTGTTTCTGGATAAGTCAGTCCCACAGTCCAGCCTAACTATGGGATAGATTTATGAGAAGGAAAAAGATGAAGATGGATTCTTGTACGTGGCCTACAGTGAAGAGAGCATTTTTGGCTTCTGACAGGCAGCGCCGCGCTGGGTGCAGCTCCTGCTACCTGTGAATAGCCGGCTGATTTCATTTAGTGCCAGAGCCTCCTCACAGAGACCTATTAGTGCATTTGTAACTGGGTTTATTTCTTAATATATTGGAAGGTTTTGTTTCCTTAGATTAGTAAATGATCAGACAGAGTTTTATTTTCAGTTTTTCTTTCTGTGCACTGTCCTCATGGCTGTATTTGCCAGGGAACGTGTTCCCCTGGGAATAAGATTTAATGAAGAGATTTCCATAATGAAGGGAGGTAGGTATGGAATTAAAGTGGAAAGGAAGGAGATGATGCATCTATTCTGGATTGTGTTTGAAGTGTTAGATGGCTAAGTATTAAAAGCATCCAGATTAAATCCTTAGCAATCAGAACACTTGCATCACTAGATTTTGCCAACTGCAAATCATGTTGGACTGACCTAATCTGTTCTTTCTGAGACTATTAAGGTAAATAATTAACAATAAAATTTCCTCTTATAAAGGTAAAAAAAAAAAAAAAAGAAAGATGACATCATGAACTTTCCAGGTAAATGGATGGAACTCAAAGCCATTATGCTAAGTGAAATAACACAGACCCAGAAAAACAAATGGCAAATGGTTTCCCTCATTTGTGGATGCTAACACCAAATCCCCAATTGAAAAGCAAGTTGAACAACATTATTGTTATATTTCTTTGTATCTGAAAGCCACTATGTTGTTATAATGTAAATTTCTTAACGGGCTCTAGAATCAACCCACCACTTATTTTCAGACTCTGTCATTACTGTATATGAGTGGAAGTTATATATTCATATTTTAGAGTAATATAAAATTAAAGGAGGAAAATGTGAATTCCTAAACATAAAAAAAGACTGAGAGAAAGATGCAGGACATTTATGGCAGAATGCATGATCTGGGGTGGGGTAGAGGAAAGGGAAAGGGGAATATGTCTAAATTGAATTGAAAAATGATGTCTGAAATACACAAAGCATCAATAAAAGCATTATATTTAAAAAAAAGACTTTTCTGAGCATGTGTTGTTTTGGTTTGTAAAATTAAGACTTCTGCTCAGAGGTCCTCTCCAGGGGTCATACCTTAAATCTTGTACAGGGTACAGATGTGAAGAGGGATGAGTTAGAGGATGCCAGCATATTCCTTGGTGGCCTGAGGTTTTCTCCAAAGGGACCCTGACCCAGGTAAACAGAGGAATGTGCCCACACATTCAGCAGAATCAAACGCTAAGAAGAAAGCACTAGTGACTGGCATCGAGGAGCCCTGCCTGCTCGCTCCCCTGAGCCACCTGAGTCAGTTCCTGTCACAGTGGGTCCCCTCGTATTTCTGGGGGGGTGTAAAAGAGACGTGCATACATTCCAGCCCCTTTCTGCTGACTCTGGGATTGCACAGCAAGCTGCAGCCATTATTTTTATTGCTGATGCCACTTCCTATCGAAACAATTTGGTGCTAATAAGCCCCTATAATAGTAAGCAATGGTTTGGCTGAATAATTGTCACTAAATACCATTCAAGGCTTTGTTGCTTCTTGGGCATATTGCTAATTATTCTGCATCTGAAATAACACCCAGAGGCCCACTGAACGCTGGTAAATAAGGTTTTTTCCACGCTCCTGGAGCCTGGGGCTGGGTGTGACTAGGAATGCCGGAGCTCTAATCCAGGAAACAATGCCTGCTTCACAATCCCAACTCCCACAAAATCATAGCCTTTTGCAAACTGTACCCAAGCTCAGACCAATCAAAGCATCTGTCTGGGGCTGGAAATGGCGGAAGAAATAGGTGGGGGTAGAAGGTCTCCTCAGGGACGCCCAGGAGGGCTTCTGGGGTGAGCAGAGGGTTGGTGCTGGAGAGAAAAACCCCCAGGGTCCTGGCGGTTCACTGAAGAACTAGAGCTATGCAATAGTCACCACTGGAAAGTCAAAAGCTGGTAATAAAAAGCAGGGAGATCTGGGAGTGGAGTGGAGGTGGGAGATTTAGAAAACTTTCTTCAAGCTCCACCCTACAGAACTGTCCATGGACTTCACTGTCCCCTAAGCAAGGCAGTAGATGATTTTTGTCTTCCACCTCCTAAAATGGACCCTCAGCCTGCCTCACTGTGTGGCACCCTCGGGATACTTCTTTTACTCAAAGGCCATGCCAGAGTCACAGGACTCAAAACAGGATCCTGCAGAAAGGCCAAAGGGTTTTAGAATAAATACATGCTGGTGTTTTCTTAGAACATGTTGGAAGAGGCCTATGAGAAACGAGTTAATGATTCCATCACAGGAGGACAACCAGGAAGATGAGCCCAGGGATGGAGGGGAGGTATACAGTTCATTGTTTGCCTTCGAGTGCCATTCACAACTCCAAAGCATGGCTGAGGAGACGGGGCAGAGGGTACAGCATTTGCTTTACAAGCAGGAGGACCTGAGTTCATACCCCCAGAACCCACTGAAAGCCTGGTACACTTGTGTGCATTTGTAATCCTAGAATTTGCAGCCTGATAGGAAGCAGAGACTGGAGAGAAGCCCAGAAATCATGGTTCAGCCAGCATAACACACATGCATGTGAACATAAGACCCCGTCTCAAACAAAATGGAAGGCAAGAACTGACACCAGGGTTTGTGCTCTGACTTCCACCCAGAAATGTTGGCACAAACACACCCAGTTACACACAAATGTGCATGCATATATACATATTCAACTTTAAACTATAAATCTATATATGCCTGATAAAAATGTTTCAAAATATTGGGGCACAGACATTATCTTTGCTTCCCTTCTTTTACTGAGACAGCTGTGGACATGGGCAGGAAAAAGCATTCACAAGACACAGAAGCTTGTCATTTCTCCACCCAATTCCTGCTCCATCTCTCCTTTCACTCATTCATTTATCTATGCAGGAAAATTCTGGCCTCCAAAGAGATCAATTATTCTTATAAGAAAAGCTTCTAATTCTAAGGAATTTTAAAAAATCAGTGGAGGAAAGATGGAAAAGTTTGTGAATAACTAACACAATTTGATTACCCATTTGGGTATACATCAAAAGGTACTGGAAACTGGGGGTGGGGGGAGGGAAGAGCTGAGGAAAGTTTCATGGAGGATGGAAGGGGTTTAGGGGGTTAGGATAGACTGCTGAGTGACTCGTGATCCAGTTCTTTAGGGATTGGAATAACAATCAGTCTTGGTTTCTTTGAAGCTGAATCAAACCTTTATGAAAGAACTGGATGGATCCCTTCCTGAGATTCACACTAAGGAGAGGTGGTATGTACAGTGTTACTTCAGGTAATCAATCCATCAGTCCTCAGCAAGAGGAGGTGGCCATGGTAGTTAAAGGTTAGCATCCCTCAGTCAGCATCATTTGAAGTTGTAAAGCATGATTTTGGAAGACATTAATCATAAATGAATAGGACCAAAACCCAGAGCAGAATTACAACAGTAAGATCTAGTGTCGGCTATGGTATCTCGGGATCCATCTGGAAGAGACAAGGCAATGTCTTTGTTGTACTGCCACTTGTTGAATTCTGGGAGAAACTAATCTGGTTAGACATTTCAGGGAGGCTTTGTCTAATGGGTGCAGGTACTTAGCAGAGGCTGAGCTTTGGGGTTCCTTTGAAAGAGAAAGCATAAGTACATGTACCTCTCCATCGGCTCTTCTCCCTACCCAATCTCTAGAGACTCTTCCTCTCTGATCAAGAGGACAGGTGACTTACAAGAGAGGTTCCATTCTGCCCTGGTTCCTGTATGCTTGGAGCACAAGGGCCAAATATTAGCTGTCCTTTTAAAACCCATTATCCCTGTTGATGTAGGCCTCCAATTTATTGAACACCCAGGACAGCTTTACCAGTGTCTTTTTTTTTTAACTTCTGTGCAACATTTAGATAAAGCTTAGACAAAAGAACAAACAGTTTAAAATAAAATGATTTTTTTCTAAGGCTCAGTTTCCCCAAGTGGTTGAACTAACAAAGTTAGTAACATACATCATCTTCATAAGACATAAATATTTTAAGTCAGTTCTTGTGAATATTACAATGAATAGATTAATATAAACTTAGCGATTTTAATAATCATTAATAATCAAATATATCATTCTTAAGTTTCATCCTCTGCAAATCTTCAGAACTTACTCAGATTTCCAGAATGTGCTTGGGCCCCCTTGGATTCATGCTCATCCTTTATCTTTCATCTTTAGGATAAAATCTCATTTTATCATATGACACCCATCCTCATCTAAAACATTCCCCCCTTTATCCTTTTTGATCCCAAATATAACCTAACAGCTTTCAAGTGTCTGCTTTTTGCCCAGCTTTTTCTCTGGAGTAGTCTCATGTACACCCAAATCTCCACCCTGTGAGCAAAGGATTATGGCCAGTCTTGATGTTAATGACTGGCTCTTCATTCATAGGCAATGTGAAAATATATACTTTAGAGGCTAGTTTCTGTACTTTTGTGCTAATTACTTATCGCTATGACAAAAATCTAACAGATTAGCACAAAGGAGTAGAGGGTTATTTTGGCTCATGGTCAAAAGGGATGAGGTTCACCACAGTGGGGAAGGGATGGCAGCAGGAGCAGGTCAGTGCTGTGGCAAAGGGAGCTTGAGGCCACTGCGCGGAGCAAGCCAGCAAGGGAAGCAGAAGGCTCTGACTGGAAGCTACCATATAACCCATAAGGACCACTCCTCAGAAACCACTTCTTCTAGCAAGTTCTACCTCTTAAAGGCCCTACAATCTCCCAAAACAGCATTGGCAAGTGGGGACTAAGTGTTCGAGCACATGAGAACATGGGGAATAGCTCACATCCACCGAATCATAACAACTACCTACCTTAAAATTTTGCATAGTAAGTACACATAGCATTCTACCTTTAAGAATCTCTCCTGTAAAAACATTTCACTTATATAAAGTATTCAAAGCAGTAGAAACGATAGAAGCAGAAAACAGAATTGTCGATCCCCACAGAGTGTAATAGGGGGAAACAAGATGCTTCATTCCACTATATAAAGTTTCAGGTACACACAATGAGTGTGTTCTAGAGACCTGCTTGCCACAGAGTGTCCATCACTGGTAATAGGATACTGTCCATGTCAAAGTGTATTAGAAAAATTGACTTCAAAGTAAGTGTTCCTATCACAAATCAGAACAAAATGAAGAGATCCTAGGGAACTATGGGAATGATTGCGGTGATTGATTTAAAATGTATGTATATGTTCAAATACTTTTTATCTAGCAAGTTTATCTCCAAACTTCTCTAGAAGCCTTATAGGAAGAAAATCACAGTCTCAGGCTGACCAGTTACATCTCAGGACAAGGTGAGAATGCCAGAAATTATCCATGGAAGTACTGAAGTGTCTCTCATTTCCTCCTGGGAGACTATGATAAAGACTGGCCCTGAGACTTCACTGTAAGAGGAAGCTAAAGTGACTGTAGGTAGATGTCCCATGTTGATTACTGAGAACTCTGAACCAGTAGGTTTCTTTGAATTCTGAAAGCCAACAGAGGTGGCCATATCCCCCTTAATACAGATTAGTCTTATTGCCTGCATATCTTGTAAATTAGATCCCTAAGGAGCATGCCTGAAAGAGTAAGCTCATCCTTCTCAAGTTCTGCTTGACTGTTTCAATAACAATACAGGTCAAGACTCGATATGACTCATGCAAAGGCAAGCTATCCAATTTTTTTTTTTTAGAAAAAAGTGATTATTCTGCAGAAGAACTGCAGGGCATGGTTAACATGCACTGCAAAGATCTAAGAAAACATAACTGGTCTCTGGAGGGTGATGGAGTATAAAGAAGCGGAAATATAAGACCGAGAAGTAAAGAGTTTATTGAAGCAGGCATACTCTCCAATGACTTTAATAACCTGGCAAGGATAGCAAGAACTCAGGGAAATATTCTGATGAAAAAGCTTCTTCTTGAGACACAAACAATGTTGTGCAGAACTAATAAAGCAGAGATGTTGGAGTTACCTTGGTAGACATTTGAAGAGGGCTCCAAGGTATGCATGCTTGTATGGATGTTTATATAAGACCGGACAAGCTCACCAGCTACGTGCCTGTACCTTGGGAAAGCCCAAAGGAGAATAGTCCTCACTAGAAAATAAAGGTGTCCTAGGAAAGGGGACTGTGACTTCATCAAATAGCTCAGATGCTTCCTCTATAGCCTGGAGTTGATAGATCTGTTGTCATGGAAGTAGAATCCTAGTATGCTAGAATTCCAGGGAATTCCAGAACAGCAGATGCAAGGTGTTGGTTCTTAGCCATCAGAAACAAAGTAGATTCAGCCATCATAGTCAACACCAATATTAAGCAAGTAGGAGACCTAGACTATAGGGTTCTGTGACAAAAATTACTAGACAATAACACATTAGTTGGGGAGTTTAAAAGGGTACTGCTCAGCTTATATGATCAAAAGAGACAAAGCTGATGAGACTTCTAATGCTGACTGTCCATAGTAAAATGATCCCTATTTGATTTCCATATCTGAGCTAGTTCTCCAATCCAGAATCCTGCACTGAAGGAGGTACTAGACAATGTAGCAGAAAATCCTACAGTGCCTCAGCAGAACATATGGAATTAATTCCCCCAAACCTTCTCCAAAGGGGCATGCACACTGCTCATTGCAGGGACTGAGCCACTCAGCTATGTGAAGGAAACTGCATCTGGAATCTGAGTGACATCAATACTAGAGAAACCAAAACACCATCATGATGCCCTTATTAGAGTGGGGCTGCGAAATCTAGGTGACAAATGGACTCTTGGCCCACGTCCATTTAATAAATGTACAATGAGCCTGGCAACCCACACTGTGATAATTTTCATGGTTTCTGAGTGCTTAATTAGGTTGGATATACTTAGCAGCTGGAAGGCCCTTCACATTGGTTCCTGACCTGCAGAGAGAGAGCCATTATAGTATAAAAGGCCAAGCGGAAACTCCTGACATTGCTCACTATCTCAGCTAAGAGAGTAAATTAGAAATAATAACTCATCTCAGCTGAAATGCCAGAATCTAGCATTGATCTCAAAAACCTAGATTGCAGGGGTAGTTGTTCTCACGACCTCATTTAATTTTCTGATAGGACACTTGCAACCACCAAGTGGATCACAGGGAACCATGGCAAATCTAAACAAACACTAGACCCAACTGCACCTACTTTGTTCAGCATCCCAGTATCTTTGCTATTGTAGATCATTGCAGCTTGAAATGCTTAGTACACATGACTATTGATCTTACAAATGAATTGTTTTCAATATCCATCAAGAAAAGGAACAAAAAGCAGTTTTCATTCCCCTAGGATTGATGGTAATATACATTCAGTTTCTTCTAGAAATAAATGTTATTGTTCATGTCCTCTGCCACATTATAATCCAAAATGTCTTTTATTTTTCTGAAATTCAATAGAACAGTACAGTGGGTCAGTATATTGATGATGTCATAATAATCAGTAGTACTCAGCAAGTAATAGTAATTCTTGTCACTATCCTGACATAGGTGATGTTACCTAATAATCTGATACATAAATACATTCATATATCTAATGCTAATGTCTATCACTTGTCTATCTCTATTTATCTTACACACACACACACACACACACACACACACACACACACACCCCAGTGGTTAGAAGACAAATCCAGTAAGTCTTATGATGATCTTGTCATAGTGGCAACCATTGCAGAAAGCCATCGTTCTCATCTGTGCTGTTACAGAGTGGAAAAATTGCCACAGTTTTGGAGCTGATTAGGAAGGCAAATTTTCACATCTCACCCCAGACCTATGAATCAAATCTAAGGGAGAGACCTAGGAACTGGTGTTTAACAGCTTATGATGGATAACTTTGTCAGTGTGGCACAGCCTAGAATCACCTGGGAAGCAAGACTTTAATGAAAGATTGTCTACATTGTACTGGCTTGTAGGTATGATTATGTGTGTAGTGGTGGTGGGGTCTTAATCAAGTTAATTGACGTGGGAAGACCCAGCCCACTGAGGGCAGCACCATTCCCTAAACATGGGTCTTGAACTGTGTAAGACTGGAGAGCTTGGGCTGAGCAGAGCAGGCAAGCAAGTGAGCATGTGTGCATTCGTTTCCCTCTGCTCTTGACTGGCTGTGCTGTGACCAGCTGCGGAGAGCTCCTGCCCCTGGAGCTTCCCTGCAGTGATGGGCTGTAACATGGACTTAGGAGCTAAAATAAAGCCTTTCTCCTCTAAGTTGCTTTTTGTCAGGCTATATTATCACAGCAACAGAACAAAGACTGGAACACAGCTCCTAACGTGATTCTTTTGCCACTGAAGGCTTGTAAAGCACTGTTCTGTGGAGCGCTTGTTTCTATGCGGAGATACTGCCCTCAAAAACAAAAGCACTGCACCTGGCCCTCCCTGGCCATTAGGCAACACAGCGTTAACAGACTGTTTTGATGCCACAGACAACATACATCACACCTAGGAAGGCTATACTGAACTGTTTATATGGTGACAGGGAGGGGTCTTAAAGAAAGAAAGGCCCTAAGCCCAAGTACAGACTGTTGCAATCACCCTTGGCACCTGTCTTCTTCATAGAGTAGACTTCATGTTGCCAGAGGCATCTGTGGTAGGTAAGGTGTCATGTGGAATACTGACAAGCGTCCTGGAGGGTAGTTTCAGTGCATTCCCCAGGAGTCCTGGATTTAAAACAAGTCTTGACAAATTTAGGCGCTAAGGAGAAACTGAGCACCTGTCACTCTCCTGAGGTAAGTAGTGACATCTAAGATATGACGACTTTGCAGCATCAAGGTCTGAGTAACTATAAAGATGTGTAGTTGCCCATTGTAACCTGGTACTGCCAGATGTTAATCAGAAATGCAGGTGTATGTAACAAATTGCCACAAATTTTATGGGTTGAAATGATAGAAATTTACTCTCATGGTTCTATAGGTTAGAAGTCTGAGCGCAGTGGCAGTATTCTACAAGCGAACTTTCCCTTAAGTACTCGAGGCCGCCAGAATGTGGGGAGTTTGTGGGGAGTTTGTGCTTCCAGAAGCAGCTCTCAGCCAATGAGAGATGGAGTGAGGATGCATAAGTTTGCTTCCTTGTTGTGAGATAATTCTTAGGGATGGTCCATGCCACCTCTCACATGTCCAGTGGGTCTGGGTCCTGGTTATCCACACTAACAACCTCTTCCACCTTCATATCCTCCTCTACCATTACTTCCCAGGCTACATTACAAATACTGAGCTTGTATATAAGCCCTTGTCTGAAGATCCGATTCTAGGAGAGTCCAGCCCAAGATTCAAACCTTTTTAAAAAATATTTATTTATTTATTTATTTATTTATTTATTTATTTATTTATTTAAATGTACTGTCTGCATGTAGGTTTGTGCACCTGTGTCGTGCAATGCCACAGAGGTCTGAAGAGGGTGTCGTATTCCCCTAGAACTGGAGTTCTCCTGGAATTGGAGTTACAGATGGTTCTCAGCTGCCATGTGGGTGCTGGGGAATTGAACCTGGGTCCTCTGCAAGAGCAGTCAGTGCTCTTAACCTCTAGGCTGTCTCTCCAGCCCCAAGATTCATACCTTTTACAATGCACTGAGGGAGCACTGATTTATAAAAGTGAGGTTCTAAATCCTAATTACTTCATACTTACCTGTTCTCAGTTGTGTGGAATTATTTTGCTCATAGCATTAAAGGAGAGGAGTGCACTGAACAATATCAGTCTCTAAGTGCTGGGTAAGCACTGAAAGGAGATACCAACTTTGCTCAAGTTGACTTACTCAGCAATCTGTTTGCCCCTTTTGATCTCTCTGTCACTGTATCACATTACAGTAAATAGCTTTGACACATAGCTGTGCAGGAAATCAGGCTGCAAAGGTGCTAGAAAGAACATCACCCTGAGGCAAACAGCAATGTGTCTCCAGCTACCACCATAGAAACTAAGAAGGAATTGGACATATGTGGGAAATTTTAGTTAAGATGGTAGCATTCTAAACCAATGGGACCTCCCTGGTCACACTCATGGGGTAGGATGTAGTGACAAAAAGGTTTAGGATTTGGCCCTGGGAGTTGAGTCATGCTGTCTATAAAACCAGACATTTTGGAATAAAATGCTCTCTCTGTATTTGGACCTTAACATGCATCCATGTGGTGTGCTTTCCTGCACGTGTTTTCCACATGGATCGTCCTGGGAATAAATGGAACACGCCACAGACATATCAGAGTGGTTTGAGACTTAGCAGGAAATCAGAGTATTAGACATGTGAGAGTATTATAAACATAATTGTGGAAACTGCAGTCAGTCTCATTTCTTGACTTTGGGGAATGAACAGGGGCTTTGCAACCAACTGAGTTTTAAGCACGATGACCAGAGGGCTGTGCTATAGTGATCCCAGTAATGAAGTCTAAGTCAGAGCTTACATTTCCAGAAACATGCCTGTTGCCACAGAAAGACAGAAAGAGAGAGAGAGAAAGACAGAGAGAGAGACAGAGACAGAGAGAGACAGAGAGAGAGAGAGCATGTTCTGTATGTGCTGACATGGAATGAGGTACAACATAAGTTCTAATATATGTTCATTAAAAACAAATTTTATTTCAAAATATTTTCTCCATATACAAGTAGTGCCATACTATAGGAAGAGTATGGCTGTGAACTATAAGTTTCCTCTCTAGATTTCTTTCTTTTTGTTTTGGCTCTTGGACACTTTATTAATCTAATTAATGGAGAAGAGTAAATGAGTGAACATATTGGGAACAGGTTTACATTTCTTGCTAATTTAACATCAATTGCTCATATCAACAGAGGTGACCGTTAACTCAAAACTCTCCTGAAAAAGGGACAACTGACTGCATTAACTATTCTAGTACTAAATACTTACTGTCCCTGAACAAGAATATTCGACATGCCCTGAATATTTCAACTCACTCATATCTGAAAGAAATTGAGTAGGGGTTTCCCCAAAACTGACAGCAGCTTTAAATACATTTTTATATACCATATAAATAATGAAGAATTGTGTGGATGAAAGTTTATCTCAAAAAAATAATAGTATTTTAACAGTCAAACTTGACTTCTAAGATTTATGAGAAAGAATAACACAAGTACATTAAAACATACATCAACTTGCTATGTAATTTAGAAATGTTAAGTTATATTTCTTTTTACCTGCATGAAAGTTTACTGTTAAACTGTGAATCCCTAACTGTATTCTGGAATTTTAAAAATTTCTGAAGAATACCACAATTATCCCCAAATGAAGAAAAATATTTTAGTGATAAGCCACTGCCATACTATTAGGACACTGTGTGCCTTTGTTGTTCCAGCTGCATGCTTTTTATTATATTTTCATATAACAATGATTTTTTCCATAGAGTAGAAATTTTTCTTTTACATAAATTTCTTACGATATTTTTCTTATACTCAGAAGATTCTCTGCCCATTTTTCTTCCTTGAAAGTCCATGTAAACGACAAAGAGAAGAAGTCAAGAAGATTCTCTTGTATTTGATGAGACCGACACAGACTTACAACTGCAAAACACAGTTATAAGGAAGGACTAATAGTATGCATAGTCACACTGGTCCAGGATGAGGCAAGATGCTGTGGAGAGAGAACTCTCATCTCTGAGAGTTGGATAGCATTAGCAGAGCACAGAGTTCTCAGGAAGATTGTTTCTAGGACTCTTGTGAAAGGTTTGGGGTCCATGACAGCTCCAGGACCGTTCCTAAAACTGGCACCATGAAATAGTGGGACTATGAGGCTGACATGAGCTTATATATACTGTCACCACTCTCAAAGGAATCTGTCATGTAGGAGAAACCTTAAAGCTGCTATATATAATGAAAGCCATACACAGGAAACCCACAGCCAACATCATCCTAAACAGAGAAGAGACAGAAGTATTCCCCTTAAAGGTAGGAACTCAGCAAGGCTGCCCCCTGTCACCACTCCTCTTCAATATAGTGCTTGAAACACTTGCTAGGGCAATAAGGAAAGAAAAGGAAATTAAAAGAGTACAAATTGGAAAAGAGGAAGGCAAGCTATCCCCTTTTGCTGATGATATGATTGTTTACTTAAAGGGCACTAAAAAACTCCACCAGAAAGCTCCTAGAAATGATTAAGAATTTCAGAAAAGTGTCAGGATACAAAATTGACCTAGAAACATGAGTAGCCTTTCTTTACACCAACAACAAGCAACTGAAGAAGGAATTCAAGGAGACCTTCCCATTCACAATAGCCTCAAAAAAAAAATAAGATAAAGACACCAAAGATCTCTACAAAAAACAAACAAACAAACAAAAAAAAAAAAACATTAAATCCCTGAAGAAGGAAATTGAAGAAGACATCAGAAGATGGAAAAACCTCCCATGCTCATGGGATTGGGAAAATTAACATAGTAAAAATGTCCATTCTACCCAAACAAATATACAGATTCAATGCAATCCCAATTAAAATCCCCAAGAGTTTCTCCACAGGCTTGGAAAAAAATCCTTAAATTCATAGGGAAAAACAAAAGACCCTGAATAGCCAAAGCAACCCTGAGTGAAAAGAGCAATACACAGGGGATCTCTCTACCAGATTTCAAACTATACTACAGTGCTATAGTCATAAAAACAGCTTGGTACTGGCACAAAAACAGACCTATTGACCAATGGAACAAAACTGAAGATTCAAACTTGAGCAAATACAATTTCAACCACCACGTATTTGACAAGGGGGCCAAGAAGACACAATGGAGGAAAGACAGCATCTTCAACAAATGGTGTTGGCAAAACTAGATCACCACTTGTAGAAGAATAAAGTTAAACCCCAACATCTCGCCCTATACAAATGTCAACTCCAGATGGATCAAAGACCTCAATGGGAAACCCAAACTCTGAAGGTGATAGAAGAAAAAATTGACAGCAGCCTAGAAGACATAGGCATAGGAAAAGACTTCCTAAATCAGACAGAAGCTTGCAAGAAATAAGGTCAACAATTGACAAATGGGACCTCATTAAACTCAAAAGCTTCAGTACATCAAAAGAAACAATCAAGAAAGTGAAGAGAAAACCCACAGAATGGGAGGAAAACTTCACCACAGATACATCTGACAAACCATTGATTTCCAGAGTATATAAACTACTCAAAAAACAAAGAAGAAAGAAAACAAATGAATCACTCAAAAGATGGAGCTAAGGGCTAAACAGAGACTTCACAAGTGAGGAATTAGAGATGGCTGAGAAACATCTTAAAAAATGCTCAACATAGCAAATAATTAAGGAAATGCGAATTAAACCACTTTAAGATATCATCTCACTCCTATAAGACTGGCTAGGATCAAGAAAACAAATGATACCAAGTGCTGGAAAGGTTGTGGGGAAAGAGGAACACTCATCCACTGCTGGTGGGAATGTAAACTCATACAGCCACTATGGAAAGCAGTGTGGAGAACCCTTAGAAGACTCAAAATGAGCTTACAACCTGACCCAGTCATACCACTCCTGGGTATATACCCACAAGACTCATCTTACTGCAGAGATACATGCACAGCCATGTTTATTGCAGCTCTGTTCACAATAGGAAAAAGCTGGAACCAACCAAAGTACCCCTCAACTGAGAAGTGGATAGAGAAAACATGGGACATTTTCAAAATGGAGTTCTATGCAGCAGTAAAGAAAGATGACATCATGAAATGTGCAGGTAAATGAATGGAACTAGAAGATATTATGTTAAGTGAAGTAACACAGTCCCAGAAAAACAAATGACAAATGGTATCCCTCATCTGTGGATGCTAGCACCAATTACCTTGTTTTAAGAATTTCTTGTGCACAGCCCCTTGAGCTTTTGTCCAAGGAGTTGGGAGTGATGCATATTGGAAAGAGCAACAACAGGGAGATCTCCCAAGAACTCCTGAAGCACAGGTAGGTAGGTTGGAGCTGGGTACTTCAGCAAGGCAGATTGTTGTTTGACTTAATCTAGTTAATCTGGTTGTCTTTGGCTTAATTGGCTTTTGTGGCTGTGGGGATGGAGTTATCCTCCCAGCTGGTATGAAATGTGGGGTTGTGTGAGCCTTGAGACTGGAGATCTCCCAAAACCTACTGAAGCACAGATACCAGGGCACGGGCTAAAGAGCACCCCCACCCCCCAACCCCCCAGCCCCCCCATCCCGCAAACTGGGATTACGAAGGCATCTGAAGGAGGCAAGCAAAGCAAGCCTTCAACACAATGAAGAGGCAATTGGGATTCACATTGGAATACGGGCAAGGGCAAGCCCATATGCCAGGAACATGAAGAAAAGACAATATGGGAAAGGTGCTGGATAATCCCACACCAAGCTCTACCAAACCTGTGGAAGATTCCTACAGTGGGATCCCCCTGGGGATGGCCCAGCACACAGATATCAGAAACACAATCGTGAACATACTTAAAGAAATGCAAGATTATAAAGAGTAAATCAAAGAATTAAGAAAAGAGAATGAAGAAGAGAGAATGAGAAGAACTCAAGAAGGAAGTGGAAACACTGAAAATATCCCATGTTGAAAAAGATAAGGAAACCAACCAGCGAAGCAAAGAGCTACAGGAAGGGATTGAGAAACTCCAAAAGGAAGTGGATATATTAAAGAAATCAGAAGAGGAAATGAAAAAGGAAATCAAACACTCATCCAATCAAGAGGAAAGGAATGGAAACAGCCTCAGAAGCAGAATGGAGGAAGCAGAACAAAGAATATCAGACCTGGAAGATAACACAGAACAACTAAAAACCTCAAGGAAAGATTATGAAAAATTTAAAAATACACAAAAGTGGAACAACCAGGAACTGTAGGACACTAGGAAAAGATCAAACCTCCAAATTATAGGAATAGAGGAAGGAGAAGAATCCCAACAGAATGGTATTGATCAGATCTTCAACAGAATAATAGATGAAAATTTCTCCAAACTAAAAAAAGACAAACCCATACAAATACAAGAAGCACATAGAACTCAAAACAGACAAGATCAGAAAAGAAACTCTCCACACCACATCATAGTTAAAATGCTAGACAGCCAAAACAAAGACAAAATCCTTAAAGCCACAAAAGAAAAACAACAAGTGACCTATAAGGGGAAACCTATCAGAATTACATCTGACTTCTCAGTGCAGACTATGAAAGCAAGGAGAATGAGGAGCAAAGCATTCCCAGTGTTAAAGGACAATAGATGCCAACCCAAGTTACTATACCCAGCAAAAATGTCGATTATAGTTGGAGAGAGAAAAACCTTCCATGACATAAACAAGTTGAAAGAATACATGTCTGGAAAACCAACCCTTCAGAGAATACTTGAAGCAATTCAAAGGACAGAAGAAAGGAGCAACCATCCCCAGGCACCTAGAAAGAGAAATCAATAAAAGCATAACTGCAGAAGTAAAAACCTAAACCAAAACCACAAATGAATAATAAGGCAAAAGGAAGCAACAGAAACCTATCATTCATAACCTTAAATATTAATGGACTAAATTCCCCAATCAAAAGACATAGACTGGGAGATTGGATTAGGAACCAGAACCCATCGATATGCTGTCTACAAGAAACACATCTTACCTTCAAAGACAGGCACCACCTTAAAGTGAAAGGATGGAAAAAAATATTCCAAGCAAATGGTACCAAAAAGAAAGCAGGTGTTGTTATTTTAATATCAGACAAAATAGACTTTAAAGTAAAATAAATCAGAAGAGACAAATAAGGCCATTACATTTTTTCAAAGGAACAATTCACCAAGAAGATTTCACCAATTATGAATATATATGCACCAAAACTGGTGCACCAAACTTTATAAAGACAATTCTCCAGGACCACAAGTCACACACATAACCCCAGTACATCATCTAGTAGTAGGGGACTTCCAATACCCCACTGAGTCCTTTGGATAGGTCAACAGGACAAAAAATAAACAGAGAGACATCTGAACTGAACGATATGATACACCAAATGGACCTCATAGACCTCTACCGAACATTCCATCCTAATACCAGAGAATACACTTTCTACTCAGCACCCCACGGAACATTCTCCAAAATCGACCACATCCTGGGACACAGAAGAAACCTCTACAAATACAAAAAGATTGAAATAATTTCATGCATCCTGTCAGACCACAGTGCAATGAAGCTCAACATCAACACCAGGACAAGCCCTCCTGCCTACAAGAACACATGGAGACTAAACAACACACTCTTGAATAATGAATGGGTCAAGGAAGAGATAAAGAAAGAAATAAAAACATTCCTGGAACTGAATGACAATGACAATACAACACAACAAAACCTATGGGATACCTTAAAAGCAGTCCTAAGAGGGAAGTTTATAGCCCTGGGTGCCTACATTAGAAAAACAGAAAGAGCACAAGTGAATGATCTAACACTGCAGCTAAAAGCACTTGAGAGGCAACAACAGATGAACCCTAAATGCAACAGACAGGAAGAAATATCAAAAACCAGAAATCAATGAAATAGAAACAAAGAAAACAATACAAAAAAAAAAAATCAATGAATCTGAAAGTTGGTTCTTTGAAAGAATAAACAAGATAGACAGACCTCTAGCTCAGTTAACCAAAAGAAAGAAGGAACAACTCTAAATCAATACAATCTTTGATGAAAAGGGAAATATCACAACAGACAAGGAAAAGATCCAGAAGATCATATGGGAATACTTCATAAGCCTATACTCTTGAAAACCTAGAAGAAATGGATGAATATCTAAAACCCTGGGAATCACCAAAGCTCAACCAAGAAGAGATTGACAGCTTAAACAGACTCATAATTTATGAAGAAATTGAAGATATAATAAGAAACCTCCCAATTAATAAAAGCCCAGGCCCAGACGGTTTCAAGGCAGAATTCTATAAAACATTTCAAAAAGACCTACAACCATTATGACTGAAATTGTTTAGAAGGATAAAAACAGAGGGAATTCTCCCAAATTCCTTCTATGAAGCCAGCATCACTCTATTACCAAAACCAGGCAAAGATATAGCCAAAAAGGAGAACTATAGACCCATCTCCCTAATGAACATAGATGCCAAAATTTTAACAGGGTATTGCCAAATCGCATACAGACTCACATCAAGAAGATCATCCATCATGACCAAGTTGGATTCATACCAGAGATGCAGGGATGGTTCAACATACAAAAATCAATAAACATCATCAAGCACATAAATGAAATGAAAGACAAAAACCACAGCATCATCTCAATTAACGCTGAAAAAGCCTTTGACAAAAACCATCATCCCTTCATGCTTAAAGTTCTAGAGGGAATTGGATTGGAGGTATCATTCCTCAATGTAATCAAAGCCAAATACAGAAAACCCACAGCCAATATCATCCTAAATGGGGAAACAACAGAAACATTCTCTTTAAAGGTAGGAACTCAGCAAGGCTGCCCCCTGTCACCACTCTTCTTCAATATAGTGCTTGAAACACTTGCTAGAGAAATAAGGCAAAAAAAGGAAATTAAAGGAGTACTAATTGGAAAAGAGGAAGTCAAGCTATCCCTATTTGCTGATGATATGATTGTTTACTTAAGGGGTGCTAAAAACTCCACCAGAAAACTCCTAGAAATGATTAACAGCTTTAGCAAAGTGGCAGGATACAAAATTAACCTAAATAAATCAGTGGCCTTTCTTTACACCAACAACAAGCAACTAGAGAAGGAATTCAAGGAGACCTTCCCACTCACAATAGCCTCAAAAACAATAAAATACCTAGGAACAAACCTAACCAAAGATACCAAAGATCTCTACAACAAAAATTTTAAACCTTAAAGAAAGAAATTGAAGAAGACATTAGAAGATGGCAAAACCTCCCATGCTCATGGATTGGGAAAATTAACATTGTAAAAATGTCCATTCTACCCAAACTCTTGTATAGATATAATGCAATCCCAATTAAAATCCCTAAGAGTTTCTTCACAGGCTTGGAAAAAAAAAAGTCCTTAAATTCATTTGGAAAAATAAAAGACCCCAAATAGCCAAAACAACCCTGAGTGAAAAGAGCAACACAGGGGGGATCTCTACACCAGACTTCAAACTATACTACAGGGCTATAGTCATAAAAACAGCCTGGTACTGGCACAAAAACAGACCTGTTGACCAATGGAAAAAAAACAAAGATCCAAACCTGAGCACATACAATTTCAGCCATCTCATATTTGACAAGGGGGCCAAGAAGAGACAATGGAGAAAAGACAGCATCTTCAGCAAGTGGTGTTGGCAAAACTGGATCACCACTTGTAGAAGAATGAAATTAAACTCCTATCTCTCGCCCTGTACAAATGTCAACTCCAGATAGATTAAAGACCTCAACGCGACACCCCAAACTCTAAAGGCGATAAAAGAAAAAGTTGGCAGTAGCCTAGAAGACATAGGTGTAGGAAAAGACTTCCTAAATCAGACAGTAGCTGTGCAAGAATTAAGGTCGACAATTGACAAATGGGACCTCATTAAACTCAAATGCTTCTGTACATCAAAAGAAACAATCAAGGAAGTGAAGTTAAATCCCACAGAATGGGAGGAAACCTTCACCACAGAAACATCTGACAAACCATTGATTTCCAGAATATATAAACTACTCAAAAAACAAAGAAGAAAGAAAAAAAAAATGACCCACTCAATAGATCGAGCAAAGAGCTGAACAGAGGCTTCACAAGTGAGGAATTAGAGATGGCTGAGAAACACCTTAAGAAGTGTTCAACATCACTAATCATTAAGGAAATGCAAATCAAAACCACTTTAAGATATCTCTAGTTATTAAGAGCGCAGACCGCTCTTGCAGAGGACCCAGGTTCGATCCCCAGCACCCACATGGCAGCCAAGAACTGTCTGAAAGTCCAATTCCAGGGGAACTCCAGTTCCAGGGGAATCCGATGCCCTCTTCTGACCTCCGCAGCATTGCACGACACGGGTGCACACACCTGCATGCAGACAGTACCTTCATACACACTGAAATAAATAAAAATTAAAAAAAAAAAGATATCCAATAAGACTGGCTAGGATCAAGAAAAAAAATGATACCAAGTGCTGGAGAAGTTGTGGGAAAAGGGGAACACTCATCCACTGCTGGTGGGAATGTAAACTAGTACAGCCACTATGGAAAGCAGTATGGAGAACCCTTGGAAGACTTGGAATGAACTTGCCACCCGACCCAGCCATACCACTCCTAGGCATGTACCCCCAAGACTCACCCCACTGCAGAGATACATGCACAGCCATGTTTATTTCAGCTCTCTTCACAAGATCAAGGAGTTGGAACCAACCCAAACACCCCTCAGTTGACGAGTGGATAGAGAAAATGTGGTACATCTACACAATGGATTTCTATGCAGCAGTAAAGAAAGATGACATCGTGAGCTTTGCAGGAAAATGGTTGGAGCTAGAAGTCATCATGCTGAGTGAAGTAACACAGTCCCAGAAAAACAAACGATGAATGGTATCCATCATCCGTGGATGCTAGTGCCAATTACAATTAGTTGTACGTATTTCTTGTGCACGGCCCCTTGAGCTTTTGTCCAAGCAGTTGGGAGTGATGCATGTTGGAAAAAACAACAGCAACAACAACAACAACAACAACAACAGAAAGGACTGCATCAAAGAACTGACTGAAACAGTGAACTTCTGCTCAAAACAGTCAACTTCCACATGGAGAATATTGAGAAAGACTGAGAAAGAGATGAAAAGCCTGTTTGGCTTAATACATGAGCTCTGGTGGGGTGGGCGCATAGGGTGGGGAACATGGGTCTAGATTTGATAATCTCATACAAAATATATATTTTTAAAAAACCTCAAAATGAAAAAAAAAAAGAAAGAGCAACAACAACAGAAAAGACTGGGTCAAGGAACTGACTGAAACCGTGAACTTCTGCTCAAAAAGTCAACTTCCACATCGAGAATTTTGAGAAAGACTGAGAAAAAGATGAAAAATATGTTTGGTAGAATGCATGAGCTCCGGTGGGGTGGAGGGGTAGGGAGGGGGACACGGCTCTAGATTTGATTAGTAACATAATCTTGTACAAAAAATATATAAAAATTAATTAATAATTAATTAAAAAAGCTGTCATATAGATATAGAGATGAAACCTGCAAGTTAAATCAGCTTACCAAGATCAACTGTGATGGGGGCTGGAGAAATGGATCAATCAGCGGTTAAGAGCACTGGCTGCTCTTGAAGAGGACCCAGGTTTGGTTCCCAGCACATGCATGGTGGCTAACAACTGTCTGTAACTCCAGTTCCAGGGAATCCAACACCTTATTCTTACCTCCGCAGGCATTGCATGACACAGGTGCAACTACCTACATGTGGGCATTACACTCAGACACATAAAAATAATTTGAATATTTTTTTTAAAAAAGAACAACTGACATGTAGAGCTTCCCTGTGGCCAGGGAGATCTGAGCAAGACTGAAGCAAGAGAAAATACTGGTAGAAAGGTGGTTAGAACAACGGACCACATTTTAGGGTGCTCATTGCCACTGGTGGTTTAGTCTTCTAACCCTCATGCTAACTACCTGCCCTATATACAGGAATTACAAATTCCATTCTAACAAGAACAATGACCACTGTGGGTCAAGTTTCTGGGTATGGCTCACCTGGTACCTCCAGAGCTGAAGCCAGGGACCTTCAGATAGTGTGGTCTTGTCAAGGTTCCTCAAGATCATCAGTGTTTCTCTGGCTGTTTGCTAGATGCTGTCCTCAGATTCTGCCATGAAACCTTTCCATAAAGCAACTGGCTTCCCTCTGAAACATGAGTGAACCATAAATACAATACATGATACTCCATGCTTAAAATTTCAGGTAAATAGAAACACCATTGTTTACATGAAATCTAAATGTACCTAAAATCTTTTATTTTTATTTACTAAGTCTGGCAGCTCTACTCAGAAGGCAGTGAGAATGGAAGAGGAAAAGTAAGACAGAAGTAGAAGCCTATTGCAACCCCACACTAGAATGTTTCTGCCATGCACTGTTTGTTAAAATCAAGTCAATGGGTCCAATCCACAACCAAGGTAAAGGAACAGGAGCAGATTAGTGGAATTTTCCACTTTGCAAAATAGCAACCACTCCCTAGGTTACCAAATAGCAACCCCTCCCTTGGTTAGCAAACAACAAGAAACCACAGTCAGTTATAATTCCAGGAAAAACCACCCTGAGGGCCCAGGCCCCAAGCCACCTACAGAACAATGTATGCTGAGTATCACCTCATCTACAACTAGCCAATTTCTGTAAAGGTCACCCCAAGTAACCAATAGACAGATGCCTGTTGCTGTTACTGTAACCTGCCCCACTCTAAGTGTATAAAACTGCATGCAAAGATTGCTCGGGGTTCTCCTCTCCCCATTGTACAGGTGAACCCTGGCACACTGGAAGAATAAACCTCTTGCTTTTGCATCGAGTCTTGTCTCCATGTCTCTCACTTGGGGTTCTCCTAAGAGTAAGGCTCAATTTGGGTCTTACATCTGGGGGCTAGTCCGAGATCTGAGACCCCCCCCCCGGTGGGGATGCCTAGAAGGACTTTGGAGGAATAAGACTGGGCACTAACAGGTACCACGGTTGTGTCTGTCTTGTCTGGCGTTTGTTTCTGTTCTGACTTTCAGTTTTGCTCATGAGCTATCTGGGAGGTTTTGCCTCCATCTGTGAGGAATCTGGAGGACACTCCAGTTCTGGGCAGGGGGGCCGAGATGACTCTCCTGTTGTCTGGGCTTGAGCCAGGATCTTTTCGGCCAAGCCACCTGGGGACCAAGTCTGGGAGGGACCAGTTGGTGTCTGGTACCAGAGTTAATAGGCGCCTACGTAGTCAATCTTTGTCTTGTATCTTCTGTTCATGGCAGGGATAGTTGATATATGTATTAACTGTTTGTTTTAGTTTCTGTGGACTTGGACTGATGATCTTTTTGGACATGGGATAGAAAGCCTCTACTCCCCTTGATTTGTTAATTCACCACTGGAAGGACGTGAGGGACATTGCTTGGGGGGAAGGTCTGTAAATTTGAAAGGGCAGATTCCACTCCTTTTGCTCTACTGACTGGCCCACTTATTGAGTGGGCTGGCCCACTGAGGGGACTTTCCATCTGCCCACTATATTGGCTCTCATGGAAAAGATTTTTGTTCCAGGGAAGGAAGGACACCCTGACCAAGTACCATACATTGTTACCTGGAAGAACCTGGTCAAAGATCCCCCTAATTGGCTCAAACCTTTCCTCCCTCCGCCCCTCCCTATGCAGGTGCTGACCGTCAAAGCTGCTATTGATGGAGAAGACAAAGAAAAAAAACCCTGATCTTCCTGATTCTCAATGTGACTTTCTTCTTCTAACTCCACCTCCCCCTTATCCACCTGTCTTACTCCCCTCAGCACCCATACCACCTGCGGAGGCTGCCCACACACTATGTTGCCTCTATACACCCCTGCCTGTTTCTCCTGGCCCCACAGGTATGGAAGCTGCTCCCAGCACAGCTGACTCTCATCCTGTGCCCCCTAGATTACTGGGCCATCTGGGGCTGGCTATGGGAACTCAGGCAACTTTCATCGATTCTACCATCATGCTCCCTTTAAGACCTCTGGGGCCCCTGGCAGAAGATGGATCTCAGTTCATGCAATATTGGCCTTTCCCCTCCTTGGATTTGTACAACTGGAAGGCATAGCACCCTCCCTTCTCTGATAACCCAAAGGGCCTCACTAACCTCCTAGAATCTGTCCTTTCCACCCACCAGCCCACCTGGGATGATTGTCAACAGCTCCTCCAGATCCTCTTCACCACTGAGGAGAGGGAGCAGATTCTCCTGGAAGCCCAGAAGAACATGCCAGGAGACAATGGGACCCCAACCCCGAGCCCAGCAGACATAGATGATGGGTTCCCACTTAGAAGGCCTGACTGGGACTTTAATTCTCCTGAAGGTAAGGAGCACCTGAAGGTGTACCACCAGGCTCTGTTGGCAGGTCTCAAAGGAGCTGCGAGGCAGCCCACCAATTTGACTAAAGTAAAGGAGATTAGACAGGGTCCCACAGAATCCCCAGCAGCCTTTATAGAATGGCTGCTGAAAGCTTTCTGCCAGTATACTCCTTATGACCCAGAATCTCAGTAGCACAAGGCCACTGTTACCATGGCCTTTATAGATCAGGCTAGTACTGATATTAAAAGGAAGTTACAGAAAATGGAGGTACTGCAGGATAAGACCCTCAGAGAACTGGTGCAGGCAGCAGAGAAGGTGTACATAACAGGGAAACTGAGGAAGAAAAAAAGAAATGTAGAAAGAAGGAGGAGGAGGAGGAAAAAGAACTAAAAAAAGGAGAGATGTCAGAACCAAAATTTGCAGAAGTCTGTGGTCCAAGAAAGTAAAGGTGGTGTATGAGCGCCACCCGGACAGAAAAGAGGGGGACCACTAGAGAAAGACCAGTATGCTTATTGCAAGGAGAAAGTGCATTTGGGCCTGGAACTGCCCCCATAAGAACAGGGGGACTGGCAGTAGAGATCAAAAGGGGCCATTTGCACCTCCAAGAGTACTGGCCCTAAATGAAGACAGTGACTGGGGGGATGGAGTTTGGACCCCCTCCCTGAACCCAGGGTAACATTGAAGGTGGAGGGGAAACCCACCCAATTTTGGTGGATATGGGGGCCTAACATTCAGTCCTTCTGAAGCCAGGGGGTCCTCTGGGAAAGAAGAAGACATGGGTCCAGGGGGCCACTGGCATCAAGCAATATTCATGGACTACCTGAAGAACTGTAGATTTAGGAATGGGCCAGGTATCCCACTCATTCACAGTCATTCCTGAGTGCCCTTACCTGTTACTGGGAAGGGACCTACTGACTAAAACGGGGGCCCAGATTCACTTCTTACCAGAGCGACCCCAGCTTAGAGGACCAGAAGGGGAACTGCTCCACGTCCTTACCCTTAAACTGGAAGATGAATACAAACTATTTGAGAAAGAGATCAAAGACCTGCCGGAGGGCATCAAATGGTGGCTCGAGACCTTTCCCCAAGCATGGGCAGAAACGCAGGGCTAGGGAGGGCCAGGAACCAACCACCCATTTATGTTGAGCTAAAAGCACAGGCCACCCCAGTGGCAGTAGCCAATACCCAATGCCTCGAGCAGCCCGGGAAGGGATCTGACCCCCTATCAACAGACTCTTGCAGCTGGCAGTCCTCTGGAGATGTCAGTCTGCCTGGAACGCCCCCCTTCTGCCAGTAAGGAAGCCAGACGCCCAGGACTATTGTCCAGTGCAAGACCTCCAGAAGGTCAAACGGAGGGTAACCGATCTGCATCCGACTGTGCCCAACCCATACACCCTACTGAGTACCCTGCTGCCATCAAGAACGTAGTACACAGTGCTGGACCTCAGGAATGCATTATTCTGCCTCCCATTGGCCCCGAATAGCCAGGAATATTTCACCTTCGAGTGGAATGACCCTGACTCCAGGCTGATGGGCCAGCTGACATGGACCCGATTACCTCGAGGATTCAAGAACTCGCCCAAGATCTTTGATGAGGCTCTGCACCGGGATCTGACTCCCTTCTGGGAGAGCAACCCCCAGGTAACTCTCTTACAGTATGTAGATGACTTCCTAATTGTAGCTGCATAAAGGAGGAGTGCCTACAGGGAACAAAGGACCTGCTTGGCACCCTTGGAGACCTGGGGTAATGGGTCTTGGCCAAGAAAGCCCAAATATACCAGCAACAGGTAACCTATCTGGGGTATATGCTGCGGGATGGGAGGAGATGGTTCTCAGAAGCCCCAAAAGAAACCATCCTCCATATCCCAGAGTCCACAACCCCTAAGCAGGTCCCGGAATTCCTGGGCACAGCTTGATTCTGTCACCTCTGGATTCGAGGGTTTGTGGAAATGGCTGCTCCCCCTGTATCCCCTTACTAAGAATGGGGGACTCTTTACCTGGGGAGAGAAGGAACAATGAGCCTTCGGAGCTATCAAACAAGCTTTGGTGTCTGCCCCAGCTTTGAGGTTGCCAGATGTTACCAAACCATTCCATCTGTATGTGGATGAACACTAGGGAGTGGCAAAAGGGGTGCTAACCCAAAAACTGGGGCCGTGGAAGAGGCCGGTGACATACTTGTCCAAAAAATTGGATCCAGTGGCAGCTGGGTGGCCTGCTTGCCACCGTATCATAGCGGCAGTAGCCACCCTGGTTAAGAATGCCAATAAGTTGACTATGGGCCAGGACTTGGCCGTCACTGCGCCCCGTGCTATGGACAGCATCATTAGACAACCTCCAGATTGGTGGCTGACCAATGCCAGAATGACTTATTATCAGACTCTGTTGCTAAATTCAGATAGGATCACCTTTACCCCACCGGCTGGCCTCAATCCAGCCTCCCTGCCCCCAGACCGCGACCTGGATCCACCTGATCATGAGTGCCAGCAAGTCTTCTCAGAGATGCACGGATGGAGGAAAGACATAAAGGACCAGGCCCTGCCTGATGCTGAGGTCACCTGGTATACGGATGGGAGCAGTTACCTGAGGGAAACCAATGCCGGGCTTAGTAGATGGGCTCAACACCATACGGGCAGCCCCCCTACCCCCGGGGACATCTGCCCAGAAGGCTGAACTGATCGCCTTGACTCAAACCTTAACACTGGGGAGGGGCAAGAAGATCAACATATATATGGACAGCAGGTAAGCCTTCACCACTGCACACATACACAGGGCCATTTACCAACAATGCGACCTCCTGACCTCTGAGGGAAAGGAAATTAAAAACAAATTGGAAATCTTAGCCCTCCTCAAGGCTTTACACCTGCCAAGGAAGGTCAGTATCATACATTCCCTGGGGCATCAAAAAGGAAGGGATCCTGTTTCAATGGGAAATAATATGGCTGATCAGGTCGCTCGCCAGGTGGCCCTATGGGAGGCACCTCATGTGCTGGTACAGGTGGAGCAGGATCCGGGACAGACTTTGGACTGGACTAAGGGTTGGCCTCACCTAGAATATATGGCCAAGGAAGAGGCTCAAATTACTGGGTACCCCACTAACTACTTCCTGAAAGAGGAGGGACAATGGTGTACCCTGAAAGGAGAAACTATCCTTCCAAGGCGCCAGGTTGTGGACTTGATTAGGCAGATGCCCCAGTGGACCCATCTAGGTAGTAGAAAGTTAACAGAGGCAATGAAAGGAACTCAAATGTTTGTTATGGACTTGAGAAACATAGCTGATGATATAGTGAGACAGTGCCAGGTTTGTCAACAAGTCAATGCCTGCAAGACTAAACAAGAAAAGGGAAAAAGATTAAGGGGAAATAGACCAGGAGTTTTCTGGGAGGTCAATTTCACTGAGGTTAAGCCAGGAAAATATGGGTATAAGTATTTACTAGTCTTTGTAGACACTTTTTCTGGATGGGTCGAGGCTTTCCCTACAAAGCAGGAAACTGCAGCGGTAGTGGCCAAGAAGATACTGGAGGAGATTCTGCCGAGATTTGGAGTACCCCAGGTAATAGGGTCTAATAATGGCCCAACCTTCGTCTCCCAAGTAAGCCAGGGACTAGCCAATATTCTGCAGACAGATTGGAAGCTCCATTGTGTGTACTGTCCCCAAAGCTCAGGACAGGTAGAGAGAATGAATAGAACCCTAAAAGAGACCTTAACTAAATTGACCTTAGAGACCAGCACAGACTGGGTGGTGCTCCTTCTGCTGGCCCTCTTTAGGGACAGGAATACCCCTTACAAACTTGGGCTTGCCCCCCATGAAATCCTCTATGGGTCCCCTGCCCCCTTGGTTTCCTCTGGACCTGATTTTGAGATTACCCAAACCCATGACAAAGATGCGATTTCCTACTTGGTGGCATTACAGGTGGTTCAGAGAGACATCTGGTCCAAGTTATCTGGTCTTTATGCCCCAGGGACTCTGGACCCCACTGGTTCCAAGGTGGGGACGTGGTGTATGTGCAGAGGCATCGGGTGGACTCGCTGGAGCCCAGGTGGAAAGGACCCTACATAGTACTCCTGACCACTCCCTCCGACATCAAAGTTGACAGGATCGTGGCTTGGATCCACACCTCCCACGTGAAAACTGTGGTGTCACCAGCAGGCCCCCCACACTAGGAAGTCCAAAAGACCCACACCCCCTTGAAACTCAGACCCTGCTGGAGGACACCATGAGAGTCGGTTGGCTGACGGTGGCTCTGGTTGCACTGAGCCAACGAATGACTCTCCTGGCACCTCTGCTCAACAACCCTTCCAATTAAGCTGGATCCTGACAAATGGAGAGACTGGTAAAATTCTTTTTTTTTTTTTTTTTTTTTTTTTTAGACAGGGTCTCCCTGTAGCTCTGGCTGTCCTGGAACTCACTCTGTAGACCAGGCTGGCCTCGAACTCACAGAGATCCGCGTGCCTCTGCCTCCCAAGTGCTAGGATTAAAGGCGTGTGCCACCACGCCCGGCATTTATTTATTTCTGTATGTGTATCAATGTATTGTCTGCATGCAAGTTTGTGCACCCGTGTCGTGCAATGCCGCGGAGGTCAGAAGAGGGTGTCGGATTCCCCTGGAAATGGAGTTCTCCTGGAATTGGAGTTTCAGACGGTTCTCGGCCACCATGTGGGTGTTGGGGATCGAACCCGTGTCCTCTGTAAGAGCAGTCGGCGCTCTTAACTGCTAGCCCATCTCTCCAGCCCCAAGACTGGTAAAATTCTTAATACCACCCAACAGGTGGCCCCACTCAACACCTGGTGGCCTGACCTACATTTCTGTTTCAGTGACATAAATCCTGATTATAAATCCACAAGTCCCGCTAGAGCTTGTAGTTATGGGTTCTATGCATGCCCTGGACACCAGAAAGGAAACCAGTGTGGCGGAATGCTGTACTCATACTGTAAGAAATGGGATTGTGTGACCTCTAACGATGGGGATTGGTGGTGGAAGATAACTAAGCCTGATCTGGTGACATTTGTTTTTGTCAACTCGGTAAACCCCTATGCAGTGATTCCCCTGTACACTGGCAAGCCCTGTACTAAGGACTGACTGGACTTTGTCCAGGTCAGGTTTACTGAGCAAGGAAAAAAAGATTAATTATGCTGAATGGCAAAAAGGAAAGGAATGGGACCTAGTGTTTTTCAAATATGGAGGCCATTCTGGCTCCATTATAACCCTGAGACAACTGCTGGAGTTACCTAATACTGCATCTCAGGCAATGGGCCCCAACTGAGTATTAAAGCCCACTTCTCAAAGGATGAAAAAGGGTCACCCCACCAGGACAACCCCTCCACCTAATACTAGTGGTTCCACTGGGGCTAGTACTGACAGTCCCACTGTCGGGCCGGAGACTTCGCCGACCCCACCGAAAGACACTAATGGTGAGGAGCCACTTTGGAAACTGGTGGCAGCTGCCTATTGTGCCCTTAATTTTACTAATCTCAATGTCACTGATTCATGCTGGCTGTGCTATGATGTTAAACCCCCTTTTTATGAAGGGATTGGAGCAAATGGTAGTTTTAGTGTGTCTGATCACAAAAACCCTTCCCAGTGTAAATGGGGGGACAGGGTAACAGGCCTGACCTTACAACTGGTAACAGGGTAGGGAGCCTTTGTGGGTAAATCCCCAAGGGGATGACACAAGGACTTGTGTCATAGCTCAAACACTGCCTGTTGGGGTTCTAACAAATGTTTGATGCCTAATGAAGGAGAATGGTGGATTTGTTCATGGACAAGACTCATGCCCTGCTTATCCACTAGTGTGTTTAACAGTTCAGCTGAATTTTGTGTTCTGATCCCTGTTGTGCCTGGGATCCTCTACCACTCTGAGGAAGACATGTATAGTCATTGGTTCCGGGGATGCGAATGCGAGAGAAGAGGGAAACCATTACTGCTCTCACTATAGCCACTGTTTGGCTTGGGGTTGGCTGGAGTGGGGACAGGAATAGCATTTCTAGCCACCCAGCATTCGGGCATGAGGTCTTTGAGAGCTGCCATAGATGAAGATCTTGAAAGAATAGAAACCTCTATCAGTTTTTTGGAAAAATCTCTTACCTCCCTCTCTGAAGTAGTTCTGCAAAATTGGAGGGGGTTGGATCTCCTCTTCCTCCAGCAGAGAGGAGTATGTGTGGCATTAGGGGAGGAATTCTGTTTCTATGCTGACCACTCAGGGGTCATCAAGGACTCCATGGCCAAAGTAAGAGAGGTCCTGGCCAAACGTAAGCGAGAAAGAGAAACCAACCAAGGATGGTTTGAATCTTGGTTCTATAAGTCCCCCTGGCTCACCACCCTAGTCTCCACCCTGCTGGTGCCATTACTCATTCTCCTGCTGATTCTGACCTTTGGACACTGTATCCTAAACCACCTGATCACATTTGTCAAGAATCATATTAACACGGTCCAGATTATGCACTTAAGGCAAAAGCACTCCCACTTAAGGACTGACTCAAGACAGGAATTAAATTTAACTGAGATATAATCCACTGTTCCAGGATTGGAGCAGTTTCAAGAAAAGGGGGTAATGAAGGAACAGGAGGAGATCAGTGGAATTTTCCACTTTGCAAATAGCAACCCCTCCCTAGGTTAGCAAATAGCAACCCTTCCCTAGGTTAGCAAATAGCAACCCCTCCCTTGGCTAGCAAATAATAGGAAACCACAGTCAGTTATAATTCCAGGAAAAAACACCCTGAGGGCCCAGGCCCCAAGCCACCTACAGAACAAAGTATGCTGAGCATCACCTCATCTACAACCAGCCAATCTCTGTAAAGGTCACCCCGAGTCACCAATAGACAGACACTCTGTTGCTGTTACTGTAACCTGCCCCACTCTAAATGTATAAAAACTGGATGCAAAGATTGCTCGGGGTTCGCCTCTCCCCATTGTACAGGCAAACCCTGGCGTCCTGGAAGAATAAACCTCTTGCTTTTGCATCGAGTCTTGTCTCCACATCTCTAACTTGGGGGTCTCCCAAGAGTAAGGCTCGATTTGGGTCTTACAAAGGGGAGAGGATTTCACAGGGAACATGACTACCAGTAGGAAGACATCATGGTGGGTGTGGTAGGATACCTGTTATAAACCCCCCACCCCCCTACCCCCAGCCAGGAAATCATACACAAAATGAAAGTAAAATTAGCCTAGAGCTAAGACTCACTTACAACAACATTCTGACTACAGAACAGTAGGTGAAATAAGGTCTACAGATTCCTCAAGGAAGCACCAGCTGTGAGAAGTAACCGAAATTCACACATAAAAGCCATAGCAATATTTGTAAATCTTTAAGTTCTCATGATATAAAAGGTCCTCAAGATATCTGCAAATACCATTCCATAATAATAAATTGGATAAAATTTACAAGTGTGCCAAATTTTTCCTTTCATGTCACATCACTATGACGTGTTTACAAATTAAGGTGTATTTATCTTTATGTTAATTTCAGTTCAGGCTTCTATTGTTATAACTTTTATTTTGATCATTTGTGCTTTACTCATACCCAAAGACACCTCATGCTAGTTTTAACTGCCTTTTTGCCAAAGACCACAAGGACCTTTCCTATTGTGGAGTAACATGTAATAAATAATGCATCTGTTTATAAGTTTTAAAAAAAGGTCCTCGAGACCCTCCTAAAATAAGCAGTAGAGCTGAAAGACAAAATCCAGCTCACCATGAAATGAATGCTGTTACCAAGCATGATTGATTCATGTGTATTAATACAAAGTGTGAAACTAAAACTAAATATCTGAGGAAAATATTCACATATCTTGAAAATTCATGATTCAGTAGGCCAAACTCATGAATTTGAATGTAGAAAGAAAACAGAGGATTCTGTGTGCTGACTTCCTTGTCAGCTTAGAGAATGATCTCAAAGAGGATATTGAGAAGCAATACATCAAGTTATCAGGCTGTTTATATATTATTCCATTTAAAAGGTTAATTAAAAGAGAATTCAGGCAAAATAATCCAGGAAATCAAATCAATGGAGCAAGTATTAGGGTAGAAGCAGAGTGGGGGTCCTGTTAAAGACCAGATGTCTGTGTTCCTCCAGAGTTCCTATGGTCAAATCTTACCACATAAAGTAATATAAAGGAATAGAGCTTTTTGAAGTGATAACCATGCATGGCTCTTGATAAAGGAAGTGGATGCCCTCATGAAAAAGAGACCCCCGAAGACCATGTGAGGATTTTAGAGAGAAATAGCCATATGCAACCCAGAAATGAGCCTTCATTGAGCCTTCACTGAGCCAAGCTGACATTCTGATCAGACATTTGGCTTTCAGATCTGTGAGAAGTAAATTTATGTTGCTTGTAAATCACCTAATTGGTATTTTATTATAGCAACTGAACTAAGAAACATCACATCTTTTTGTTAATCTCATATTTGTATCATATAATAGGGACAATTAAATACTATTCGTTCTGAGTAGGCTATGACAAAAATAGACTCAAACACAGTCAGAATATATTGACTAACAATCAATTCAGAGTGTATAATGGTTTCCTTGGAAGCTGTTTGCCATGTAGTCTCACTTTCCTTAACATCTGTGGCCAAAGTAATCACATGCTCTTTTATCCTGAATTCTTTTTTATAAAATATTTTATTGATGTTTCATGTATTTCATACATCATTCCTCAGTCCAATTTAGACTCCTTCCCCTTTCCCTCCCCCCACCCCGCCCCAGTTCATGCACTCTCCCGTACATGTCTTGCATCTTTTTCTCAGGCTTTTTAAAGTTTTTCTCTGCAGAGGTTTATTGTTTGGGCAGAAGTTAACTGTTTCAGTCGGTTCTTTGATCCAGTCCTTTTGTTATTGTTGTTCCCTCCCATTCGTATTGCTCCAAAATACACCTATATATGTCCTCTGAAATTATGACCTCTGAAAATAAACTATGTATTAATTCCAAAATATATTTAGGAATTCCCTTTTTTGTCCTTTAATTTTATATTACTCTAAAATAGGAATACATACATACCCTCCACCCATATACTGCAATTGCAAAGTCTGAAAATAAGTGGTAAGTTAATTCTAGAGCCCTAAACAGCACAGTTGCTTTCAGATAAAAAGAAATATAACATTAACATTGTTCAGCTTGACTTTCAACTAGGGATTTGGTGCTAGCATCCACAACTGAGGGATACCATTCATCGTTTGTTTTTCTGGGACTGTGTTACTTCACTTAGCATAATGGTTTTATGTTCTATCCATTTACTTGCAAAGTTCATGAAGACATCCTTCTTCTTTTTGAGACCTTTAGTCCTAGCTGTGGGGGTCAGGGTCTTAACAGGTCCCAGACCTGCAGGACTGGCTGGATAGAGGAAGGACAGGTGTGCAGCTCGCCCATTCCCAGCCTCCCAGTTCCCAGAGACAATCAGACACAACAGGGAGTCAATTCGAGCAAGATCTCACTTTATTGTAGCAGGGTGGAGCCTTGAATACATTCCCTGGACATAGGGGTGGAGACAGTGATGTATAGAGTGGGGTGATGGCTTTGAGCCAATGAAATATATCCATGTAAGTGGTGTCTGGGCAGGGGCGTGTTCAAATGAATCTTGCTGCATCATTCTCATGCTGAAGTGACTGGCGAAAAAACAGGTCACTAAACTCGAGCCAGGCTTAGAGAATTCCAACAGGCCACTTTCTCGGAGAGCCTGTAAGGCCCAACAACTCCCCCTTTTTGTTTTGTATGGGGAGGTGGTCAGCATGGCCCCTGTCTTAGGTTGTCTGTGCTTACTCCTACTAGGCTTACCCATCATCGGGAGTTTAAGGTGGCTCTTGGCCCAACCCCTGTCTTAGGTTGCCTAGGGGTAGCCAGATCTTACCGTCATTGGGTGCCATGTGTCTCCTCCCCCTCTCTTTTCACCACACTGTCCCCTGTCTTAGGTTGGCCTCTCCTTGAGGACCTTTACCCATCATCAGGGTAAGGCAGTGGGCAGGGGGTCTTATCAAGGGCCATATCTGGCTCGCAGCATCATAAGTTGGATTTCCTGGGTCTTGTTTTATATCAGCCGAATCAACCTGTTAAAAAGGCATGCACTTGGGAGACAGAGGCAGGCAGATCTTTGTGAGTTCAAGGCCAGCCTGGTTCACAGAGAGAGTTCCAGGCTAGCCGGGGCTACAGGGAGACCCTGTCTTGAAAAAACAAAAAAAAAAAAAAAAAAAAGGCATGGTCCAATGGTGCAAGCAAGCAATATTATTATAAGTGGGCTGGCTTATATGTCGATAAAAGAGTGGCTAACCAAGGCAACCAGTCAAACCATTGGCTGAACCAGCCCTGGTCATAATTTAGCCTCCTATCTTCTATTCCCTTTCGAATCTCATCCAGATATTTTGTAATGATCCCCGAATGGTCTGCATAAAAGCAGCACTCCTCCCCCAATGCTCTGAAAATTCCCCCTTGTTCAAGGGTTAGGAGATCCAGTCCCCTCTGATTTTGGAGGACTACTAGTGCTAGGGAATCTAGGGATTTTTTAAAATATCTGAGAGTGGTTTCCACTCTATTGAGGTTGACATCAATCTGCATCCTGAGTTCTTGATATTTGGCATTTACCAGGGCCAGGGAGGCCCCTGCCAGAGCAGTTCCCACTGCCCTGAGCCCCAGAAGGGAGGTGACTACTAGTGCAATAATGAGTTCCCTTTTTTCCCTGTGGTTACCCTGCCTGGTGGTCATTTCTTCATTAGAGTGATATAATACATGGAGCATCACTGCCACCATAGCACAGGTATCATTGCCTTGTTTAAGAACTGCAGTTGCTGTGCAGGGTATGAGGCCTGAGTGTTGACATAGCCAATATATTCCCTGTTCTGAGGGTATTATCCATTCATTATCATCAGTAACCTCCTGACACCTCCCCCATGGAGAGACCCCTTGGGTAGATGTCACACAAGTGAAATTTGCTCCCTGAAAGGGTGAGGTCAGCCCTGTTCTTTTAATGTCTTGTTTTGTATTTGACCACCGGGGCCCCCATTGACATTTTGAGGACATGTTTTCCTTTGTAAAATTTCCAATATATCCTAGAGCTTCATAGTATGGTGGTGTGGGACTAAGGCATAACCAACATGACTCTGTTAACTCAGGCCTGGTCTCATTTAGGGCTTCATAAACTATTTTTACTGCCTCTTCCCAGGGGCTAGTTTCATCCCTAGTTTTACCCTTACTGTGTCCCTTTCTTTTGCCCTTGCCCTTGTGTCCTCTCCCAGTGACCTGAGGTTGGGGGGTGCTATTTACTGGCTGGTTTGTTGGTGGTGGGCTTGTCATAGTCTTTGTTTTGTTGGGAGTTGGGTCTGGGGCATCTGGCCCCACCTGAGTCTCACTAGCAATGGGATTTATTTGTCTCCTGATGGAGAATAACAATCCTTTATCATAGCCTGATTGATATAGCCTAAGGCCCCACATTTTCCCAATTTCCTAGTTTGTTTCCTTTTTGCCCTCTTCAGTGAATGTTACCTGAATGGGGTTGCAGTGGTAACTGGTGCATGCCCCATAAAGGGGGTTGCTAGCCCTTCTCTGTGTCTTTACCCTAGTAACCTGGATAGCTCCCCTGTGCCCCACCCAAGAACATGACCCTGAGGTCTCGCACCCCCATGCCCTACAGTAGAAATCTCCTGGCCCACCACAATCAGATATTTTTGTGTAGTCCAGTTACTCCCAGGACATACATAGATGTCAGTGTCCCTGAGCGCAGCTCGTTTGAGAATGTGGGAGCATCCCAGGGATCTAGGGTCTCCCACCACTAGCAGGGTGCATCCCCTTTGTCCATTACATTCTGGCCTCCCCAGGTGAGCCAGGGTCCAATCAGCCACATCCCAACTTCCTTGGGCCAGATTACAGAGGCCACCATGTTGATGGCATTGTGTCCTTCGTGGTGGAATTGAGGGCTTGCCCGTTAATGGGGTTAGCCACTAGCCATGTCACTCTCTGTGGTTGGTGGGGATTAAGATTCTGCTCTTCTATTACTGTTGTTGTCATCCACGTAGTCATTAACAGTTTCAGAGACCACGCCATCTGTGAACAAGAAAAGACATAAGAACTCCTCAAGGGTTTGTA
The DNA here is from genome assembly GCA_009823505.1 of Rhizomys pruinosus. Taxonomy (NCBI): domain Eukaryota; kingdom Metazoa; phylum Chordata; class Mammalia; order Rodentia; family Spalacidae; genus Rhizomys; species Rhizomys pruinosus. The sequence goes on along the minus strand of VZQC01001758.1, from coordinate 832,713 downwards.
GCCCTTGGATTCAATTATAATATTGTTTCCTTTTCCAAGGTGGTCGGTAGGAACTTCAAGTTCCTTGCCGGTATCCAGATGGTGCTTCTTCCCCAATAGGATATACACATCCAAAGCCTCTCCCCATCGTGATTAGTGGGTCTGGGCCTTTCCATTGGTGTGTTAAAGGGTCTTTCCATTTAACCTTTACTTGGGGGTTAAGGCTTGTGTGTCCCCAATGTTTTTGGAACCTAGATTCCATCATGTCCTTGGAAAAATTTAAAATATTTATGGCAAACAGGGCTTGCACCAACTGCAGGTGGGGGCTTGCTCCCCCTTTTTGTTTTTGTAATTGTTCCCTAAGGTTTTGGTGATTTCTTTCAACAATGGCTTGTCCCTGGGGGTTGTAGGGAATTCCTGTAGTATGTTTAATACCCCATCTCTCAAGAAAACCTGCAAGAGCCTTTGAAGTGAAGCAAGGTCCATTATCTGTTTTGATCTGGTCTGGCAGCCCTAATGTTGCAAAACATTGGAGAAAGTGGGATTGGGCATTTCTGGTCCTTTCTCCAGAATGGGCCGTGGCCCAGCAGGCTCTGGAGTAAGTATCAATGGACACGAAAACATATTTAAGTTTGCCAAAGGTGGCAAAGTGTGTGACATCTGTTTGCCAGAGGGCATTAGGTCTTAGGCCCCGAGGATTAACTCCTTGGGGTTGAAGCGGGGGTACCTTAAGGAAGGGTTGGAAAGATTTACACGTTTGGACAATTTTTTTCAATTCCTTTATAGGCATCTGAGGGAAATTTTGGTGTAGACCTCTCCAATTCACATGGGTTAGCTCATGAAAGTTTGTGGCTTCCTGAGCTGTTAGAATGTTAGGCCCTGAGGCCAGCTGGTCTGCCAGGGCATTGCCCATAGATAAGAAACTGGTAAGGCCCGAGTGTCCTCTAAGGTGCTGGAGGTATACTGGGGCACTCCTTCCCTCTAAAAGGGCATTAAACTCTATCATAAGAGGGGAGATTGGGTTCTGTCAAGCCTAATGTGGGCCTGTGGTAAATGGGGTAGAAGGCTGGCAACATATAAACTGTCAGTGAAGAGGTTGCAGGACTCCTGAATGTCCTGCAGCACCATTATGACTGCTAATAATTCCTTATATTGGGCGGATCCTTGGCTTGGCTGGAATCTTTGGCTGGTTGGGGTGGAACTGTTCTCTCTAAAGGCCACGTAGGCTGAGCTGGCTTTCCCTCCATCAGTGAAAATGCAGAGCGCATGTGGTATAGGTTCTTTTAAAAACATAGATGGCATTATAAGCTCCAGGGGGAATTTTTGCAGGAAGGCTGCCCACCTAGAAGGTCTGAAATGACAATCCGATTTTCCCATGAAGCCTTCTAAGGAAATAGCCAGGTGTGAATGGTTGTGAGCCAGCCATTCAACATCTGCCAATCTGTACGGAAGGATGATGTTATGAGGGTCTATTCCATAGTGTCTTTGTGCCTGAGTCCTCCCCCTTATGATAGCATCTGCCAGCTGATCTGTTTGGGAGTATACTCGAGGTGTACCAGCCATGGATGTATGTATCCATTCTAAAGGGGCCCCCTCCTGGGTGATGACTGCTGTGGCCAGGCTCTGTCCTGTAAGGACCCAAAGGGATAGAGGGCATTCTGCAGAATACCTTCTCAGAGAACAGTGATGTAAAGCATTTTGAAAAGCCTTGAGAATTTTTTGGTGTTCTGGGGTGAGGGAGATTTCCTCCTGAGGACTCTTGCCTCTTAATAGGGTAAATAATGGCATTAAGGTTTCTGTGGGGATGGCTACCCAGGGTCAGAGCCAATTGATTTCACCAAGTAAGCTTGGAGTTGTGTTAGGGTAAGCTGGTCAGGTATTTTTAAACTAGGTTTTATGGGACTAACTTGAGAGAGAGAGAGAGATGGGTACCCAGCACTTTGAAGGGAGGAACTCATTGGATTTTCTCAGATGCCACCATGAACCCTCCTTTAATCAATGTATGTGATATTGCAGCCAGGAACCCTGGCAGCTTATGAGGGTCCCGGTGGCCAATGATTAGGTCATCCATGTAGAGGTACACTAAGGAGCCCTCCTGCGACAGCATGGGGGCCAGGAGGGTAGTAAGATATTGCTGGCAAAATGCTGGGCTATTGGCCATTCCCTGTGGCAGCACCACCCATTCATATCAGTGATCTGGCTGGGAATAGTTGAGAGACGACACTGAGAAAGCGAATTTAGCACAATCCTCAGGGTTCAGGGGAATGGAAAAGAAGCAGTCTTTAAGATCAATTATAGCTATAGAAAAATCTGTGGGGATTGCAGGGATCCAGGGCATGCCCTGCAAAGGGGTTCCAACCAATTCCATTCTATCATTTACCTTCCTCAAATCTTGGAGCATGCGCCATGCCCCTGAAGCCTTGCAAATGACAAAGACAGGTGTATTCCAGGGACTTATAGTAGGGCGGATGTGCCTGAGTTTTAATTGCTCATTCGTTAACTGGTGTAGGGCCTCAAGTTTTTGTTGTGTTAGTGGCCACTGCTCCACCCAGATGGGTTTTCCCGGTTTCCATAGTATGGGAGGAACCCGGGGGGCAGTGGCCCCTATGATTGCGGGTAAATTTTGATTTGTCCCTGCTTTTGGGTGTGGTCATGAGGGTGGTCGATTAGGGGATCCTCAAAGAATAGTTTATGATCAGTAGTTAATACTGCGTCCATCTGTCCCAACAAATCCTGGCCTAATAGATTAGCTGTGAGGGCTACCAAACGGCCTAATTTTCCCTTGGTCCCCATCTGGGCTCACCCATTTCATGAGGATAGAGGTCTCCTCAGTCCAGGAATTCCCCCCCCACCAAGACCAGGGGCCCAGGTGTCAGGGACCAAGTAGCTGGAATTTCCTCTTTTCTTAGGACAGACCTGTCTGCTCCTGTGTCAATGAGACATTGGAATTTGACACCATTGATGACAATTGACATTTGGAGTCACAGTCCCTCTGAGAGTGGGACCATCCAATGAGCCTGGGGTTGTGCCTGTTCACGTAGCCGGTTGCATTTGCATAAGAACGTGCCTCCTTGGTTTGACGGGGCTAGTGGCTGCCCCTTGTCTAGTTTAAAGGTTTGCCTTCAATATCAAACTTAGATTTGCAGTCTCTTTTCCAATGTAATCCCTTTCTACAGTGGGGAGAGGGAGTGCGAGGCAGCTTGTCTCCTCCCAAGACCTTACCCCCCTGGATTCCCCTGGGGGCAGTCATGCTTAAAGTGTCCCTCTTGGCTGCAATGGAAACAGAGCTGCCCCTGTTTGGTTTTTTGCCCCTGGTAATTTGGTTGCACCTAAGGCTTGAGTGATTGTAGCCATTAAGACCGATGTCTGAGCCTGTATGGCCTGTGTTAAGGCTTGTGCCTTGTGGCTTTGTGTTCCCTCCCAGACCATCATCCTAATAAATTGGTCTAGGAGGTCCCCTGGGGGTAGCTTACTGTGGTGGTTTGCATGAGTGTCCCCCATAGGCTGTAAGTATTCAGACATTTGTCTCCAGTTGGTGGCACTATTTTTGAGGTCTTAGAAAGTGTGGCCATGCTGGGGGAAGTGTATCACTGGGGGCAGGCTTAGTGAGTTTTAACAAGCCTCTGTGGTCTACAGTTGCCCTCTCTGTTTCCTGTGCTCTTTGCAAGATGTGACCCTCAGTTTGCTGCTCCAGATCCAGCCACCACGCCTCCCACCACAATGGACTCTAATTCCCTGGAACCGCCAATTGTAAGCTCAAATAAACTCTTCTTTTTATAAGTTCCTTGGTCATGGTGTTTTATCACAGCAACAGAAAAGTGACTAATACAGTTATTGGTACCAGAGAGTAGGCTGTTGGCTGTGAAGAACCTGACCATGTGTATGTTTGGAGAAGTGTGGAAGACTTTGGAACTTTGGGCTGGAAAGGCTGTTGACTATTATAAGCAGAGCTTAAAGGGCCATTCTAGTGGAGGCCTGGAAGAAAGCATGGCTGCAAAAGATGTGGTTCCAGGGGAAAATAAAGACTTAGGCAGCAACTGGGATATTTTGATAAAGAGTCTGGCAGCAGTTTGCCCACAGCCCAGATGCTTGCCTGATGCTAAGTTGAAAAGCAATGGACTGATGTCTTTGGCAGAGGATATTTCAAGACAGCCTAATGTAGAAATGGTGGCGTGGCTTTTAATGGTGAATATTATACAGATCTACAGTGAAAAAGAGCAAATGGGGCAGAAGGAAATGCAGAATGTACAGTTTGGATCTGAAAAGTACACTAGGAAGATTAAAGGTGTGGCCAAGGCATGTGAAGGAGAGGCTCCCTTTCATAAGGAGACTAAAGTGATTAAGGAGAGGCCTGGAGATTTACAAGTAAACAAAAGAATCAGTACCTTCAGGGCAAGACCACACCCAGCTAATCCTCCAGCTAGTCCAGGGCAGAGAAAAATGGCAAATGTGGTTAAAGTAGGAGAGATTCCATCCCAAAATTGCAGCCAAACTCGGCAGTTTCATTCACGTGGTGCTGGCTTTAGAGGCATGAAGTTCACAAGAGTGAAGGGGTCATCAGTTCTTCCTCCACGGTTTCAGAGAGCCAAAGAGGCCAGGCAGAGCGCAGCAGGGGTGTCCATGCATAAAGTAGGCCCTGATGGGCAATTGTGTGAAGCTGTGAATGTGAAGCCTGGTTTGCAGTGGAGACCCCAAGAAGACATTCGAGATGCCAGACCTGTGAGATATTTGCCAAGGAGAGCTGCATACAGGGAGTGGTACCAGCCTAAGAAAGAGCTGTATGTTGCAAGCAAAGCTGGAAGAACTGAGCCGTCTAAGCCCTTTGGAAGTCAAGTCCCAGAAGTTGCATGTGGAGCTACTGGACTTGACGTTTGCCCTGCTGGTTTTCGGTCTTGTTTTTGGTCCAGTATTTTCTCACTATGCCTCTATTCCTCCCTTTTGGAATGGGAATGTGTATTCAGTTCCACTGTATGTTGGGAGTATGTAATTTGCCTTTTGATTTTACAGGAGCTTATAGTTAAGAGATTGGCCTGAGTCTCAGAAAAGACCTTGGACTATGGACTTTTGAATGGCATTGAGACTGGTAAAGACTGTAGGGACTTTTAAGGTTGGACTAAATGCATTTTGCATTTCATATGGTCAGGAGCCTATGGGGTCCAGGGAGTGGAATGTGGTGGTTTGAATGAGTGTCTCCCATAGGCTGTAAGTATTCAGACATTTGTCTCCAGTTGGTGGCGCTGTTTTTGGAGGTCTTAGAAGGTGTGGCCATGCTGGGGGAAGTGTGTCACTGGGGGCAGGCTTAGTGAGTTTTAACAAGCCTCTGTGGTCTACAGTTGCCCTCTCTGTTTCCTCTGCTCTTTGCGAGATGTGACATTCAGTTTGCTGCTCCAGATCCAGCCACCACACCTCCCACCACAATGGACTCTAATTCCCTGGAACCGCCAATCATAAGCTCAAATAAACTCTTCCTTTTATAAGTTCCTTGGTCATGGTGTTTTATCACAGCAACAGAAAAGTGACTAATACACTTACATTGAAGGCTTTGCTGTACCTGGTCGATAAATTCAGGGAGTGTTTTGCCATCCTTTTGTCTCATCCCTGCCAAGGGGCTGTCAGATGGGCCCTTGTTAAGTTTGTTCCATGCATCCAAGCTGCACTGCCACACCTGGTCCCTGTAGGGGGCCGGTAATGCTGCCTGTTGGTCCTCCGTGGTGAACCCATCTCCTGTGCTGGCCAGCATCCCAAAGGTGATAGGGACGGGGGGGGGTTTGCCCAAGCGTTCACCTCCCGTGTAGATGACATTCCTCCTGGAATAGGGCCGACCATTTAATTAATATTGGGCTGGGGAAAACTGCCTTTGCTAAGTCCAACCAATCCTTTGTGACACACGGGTGGTAGGCAATATCTTGGAGCAAGATCATGGCCCAGGGTGAATTGGGACCATCTTCAGCCACCACTTTTCTGAGTTCCTTAAGATCCTTAGCCTCCCAGGGATACCAATCTAAGGGCCGGTTCCCCCTGGGCACGAGGTTCACCGGGAAGGCACAAAATGGAGGCTCATTAGGTTGGGGAGAGGCCTCCGGGCTCAGCGTGACATAAGGCACCTCAGTCCAGAGTTTATCCTTTGTGCCTTGGCTCAAAGTTCCGCTCTAAGGACCATATATGGTCCGTCAGGGCTTAGTCCCTCACCCTGCTTGTAAGGGGTGGTCTCCCTGCGTCCAAATCCTCTGAAGCCTTTCTCCTTTCAACGAATTTATCCCATTCTTTTTCTCCCTCCACCTCAGAGTCTGTTGCCTCCCCCACGCTATGCCGCATTGGGGGGGGTTGAGGGACCCATCGGGTGGAATGAAGCTTTCAAAGCTAATAGTAGGGTTAAAAACCCAAGGGGGGATCAATTCCAAAATGCCTCTCTCTCTCTCTCTTGCCAGTTTCTCCACCCTAGCCCAAGTCTTCCAGGAGAAGAGGTTGGCCCTGATAATCCAGGGGGCCAGAGAGACGATAGTCTCCCAAGTATGAAGGGCATTAGCCTTGGTTAGTTCAAGCCCTTGGGACTGCAACATGAGGCATAGAGCCTTTAGGGATGTTTCTTTCTTAGCTGACGTTGCATTACCCATATTGGTGTCTCACCTGTCCCGACGTCTCCTTGGCCTCAATTGATGTGGGGGGTCCTCTTTCGAGCCCCATGTTGGGCACCAGGGTGAGGGGGTCGGGGTCTTAACCAGTCCTGGATCTGAGGGGCCAGCTGGATCAAGGAAGGACAGGTGCGCGGCTCACCTATCCCAGCCTCCCAGTTCCAGGAGACAATCAGACGCAGCAGGGAGTCAAGTCAAGCAAGATCTCACTTTATTGTAGCAGGGTGGAGCCTTATATACATTCTCTGGACATAGGGGTGGGGACAGTGATGTATAGAGTGGGGTGATGGCTTTGGGCCAATGAAATATATCCATGTAAGTGGTGTCCAGACAGGGGCATTTTCAAGTGAATCTTGCTGCATCATTCTCATGTGGAAGTGACTGGTGAAAAAACAGGTCACTAAACTTGAGCCAGGCTTAGAGAATTCCAACAGGCCACATTCTCAGAGAGCCTGTAAGGCCCAACACTAGCTGGACTGGAGCTCCCTCTGTAGACCAGGCTGGCCTTAAACTCACATAGATCCACCTGCCTCTGCCTCCTGAGTGTTGGGATAAAAAGTGTGTGCCATCAGGCCTGGTGAAGTCATCTTTCTTTACCACTGCATAGAACTGTGTTGTGTAGATGTACCACATTTTCATTATCCTCTCCTCAGTTGAGGGGCATTTGGTAAGCTCATTTTGAGTCTTTTAAGGATTCTCCACACTGCTTTCCATAATGGTTGTATGAGTTTACATTCTCACCAGCAGTGGATGAGTGTTCCCCTTTCCCCACAACCTCTCCAGCATTTGGTGTCTTGTTTTCTTGACTTTAGCTAGTCTTATCAGAGTGAGATGATATCTTAAAGTGGTTTTAATTTGCATTTACTTAATTATTAGCTAGGTTGAACACTTTTTAAGATGTTTCTCAGCCATCTTTATTTCCTCCATGTGTTTCCTGGTTGTTCCACTCATGTTTTTTAAATTTTTTTCATAATCTTTACTTGAGCACTCTAGTTGTTCTGTGTTATCTTCCAGGTCTGATATTCTTTTTTCTGCTTCATCCATTATGCTTTAGAGGCTTTTTCCCATCTTTTCCTGTTGATTAGATGAGTGTTTGATTTCCTTTTTCATTTCATCCTGAGATTTCTTTAATATTTCCACTTCCTTTTGGAGCTTGTCATTCCCTTCTTGTAGATCCTTGCTTCACTAGTCGGTTTCCTTTTTCATTTTAACCTTGGATCTTTTCAGTGTTTCCACTTCCTTCCAGAGTTTGTCATTCTCTCCCTCTAGTTCTTTTTAGAGTTTGTCATTCTCTCCCTCTAGTTCCTTCCTAAGTTTTTCATTCTTTCCCCTTAGTTCTCTGATTTGTTCTTTATATTCTTTGATTTCTTTGAATATGTCTACTAAGATCCATGCCCTGGGTTCCTTCCAGTGAGATCTCATTGTAGGGATCCTCTACAGGACTGATAGAGTTTGGTGTGGATTTATTGTGAGCTTTTTGCATGTTGCTTTTTCATTGTGTTTTTGGTATGTGGGTTTGTTTTGTTGCTTGTATTCTGGTGCTAATCTCAAATGTTTATACGGAGGACTGGCTGGTCCAGGTATCAACCAGAGTGGCAGATTTGCTGTCTCTTCTGTTACCTTCTGAGGGGGAGGGAGAGTTGGCCTGCATGCCGGCAACCTGGGTGCAGCCTCAATGCTGCTCATCTGCATCTCCACTGGGTCATGAGGCTCACCTGCACCCCCACTGCTGCACTCCTCTGAAAGCGAAGATGGGAGCCTAGGTGGAATGGAGGGGGGGAGTCTCAGGGTGGGGCCTCAGGGCCATTGATCCATTTCTGCCCTGAGTCACGGTGCTCACCTGTACCCAGAGGGAGCTGGGATGGGGACTGAGGTGGAGCCAGGGCCCATGTCTGTATGCCACTACACACCACCCATACTTCCCTTTCTATTCTAAAGATTCTCCAGAAACCAGATAGGTAACAACCAGGTTGGTTCACTGCTGAACTCCTGCCTGCTCCTCACTCTGCTTCTCACCAGCCAGTTCCTCTAGGTTGGCTGTGTAGCCTAGTGTCCCAGAACTGGAGGTGTGGCAGGTTTGCTGTCTCTTCTACTGCCTTGTGCCCAGAGTCACTAACACTGCTCCCACTGGATCATCTGCACCACTGCACCACAGCACCACAGCACCACAGCCTGAGTGCAGGGGTGCAGAGAGGGGGAATTTGCTTCCTTGGCCTGTGCACTGGTACTCTGCAGTCCTACTGTCTGCCTGGCTAGCTCTGCCCATGCTGCTGTGCAAGGTGGTCAGGCCCCAGGCGAGGTCTTCTAAATGTGCCCACGCTGCTGGGGGTGGGGCCTCCAGGCAGCTTCTGCTCTTATTCCAAATTTTAATTACTAATATTAACTCTCAGAGCACACAATGCACATCACACAAAAAGTGTGCATGTGTCTGTATGTGTGTTTGTGTGTGTACGTGTGTGTGTGTGTGCATATGTGTGTGTGTGTTGGTTACAGAATGGTCACAAAGGGTTTACAGGGTCTGCGACAAGGTCCATGAAGCTTCAAGGAGGCTTGACTAAGAGGCAGAAGCCAACAGAGAGCAAAGAGAATCTCTGCTGAAAGAAGATGACAAACCTGGCTGGGGAGGTGAGCTGCTGCCATTGTAACTAGGCTGCGGAGTCAGAGCTGAGCTACAGAAGTGAGATCCAGTGGAGGCGAGATCCAGTGGAGGCGAGATCCAGGTGAACAAATGGGCAGAGTGATAGCAGGCCCAGATGGATGGATGGGAAGATAAATGGAAAGCAACTGGAAAAAACTACATCAGCATTGGAGACCAAGCTGACCTGACACTCTTGGGATAGTCGGAAGTTTTCTGCCTGTTGGTCCCATGATGCATACCCTCCTAGATGACAGGCTATGAGGCCATTGCCATCACAATGCTAGGCTTCCTTATCATCTTTACTGGGTCTAGGTGAGGAAGCCACACCCTTTTCTCAGTCTGGTGTGTCCAAAGAGTTCTCATGACTGGTTTTCTTGATATGACTTTAATACTTACTTATTCCATGTGTTTCCTATAGACTAAATACACTTTGATAAACCTCTAAGGTGGCACACTTTCTACACTTTAAGAATAAGTTATCAGGCCGGGAGTGGTGGCGCATGCCTTTAATCCTAGCACTTGGGAGGCAGAGGCAGGCAGATCTTTGTGAGTTCAAGGCCAGCCTGGTCTACAGAGTTCTAGGACAGCTGGAGCTACAGAGAGACCCTGTCTCGAAAAGACCAAAAAAAAAAAATAAGTTATCAATCTGTGCCTCATCGGTGGTTTCAGACAGATGGTGTTGTCTATGTGTCCGTCAAAATGGAGTCAAAAGCTGTTTGTACAATGGAGTCTCTCAGGATAAGGTATGCCCTGAAAAACCACCATTTTACACAATACGGAGCACCATAGGACAGAGTCAGCTTGCTCCGAATAGTGTCTAAAGGCAAAAACTCACAGGAATATTATAAAGAAGACACTACAAAAGTGAAAGTGTTAAGAGTTTTACAAGCTACCAGACAGAACAGTCAAAAAAAAATACAAAATTTCATTTTGTTTTTCTTTTTTAAGCAAACTTTAAGAACAGAAAGGATAGAATTGTCTCATTAATAAACTGATATTGAGTAAACTCAACCTTTAAAATCTTTTTATTTGATGAAATATTGGCAGATTGTACCCAAAAAAAAGCAAAGCTCAAGAAAGGCAGGTATAGCAGTGATCTAATAAATTGAAAAGAAAGGGGTGACCAATGATAAAACAAGGGCAAGAAAGAGCAGTCAGAAAGCAGTGCACCATATAAGGGAGAGCTCTTTAAATAATAAAGGATGCAGTTCCTAATGTACAGAAAATCCCTCTGGAATTACCATAACTAAACAAGAAAACAGTAGTATCCAGCTGATAAATTCTACCTTGAGGGGAAACAAACTTATTCCTGATTAGTTTCTCATCCAGCTCTCAGGCAGTTGGTAGATGAAGCAGAGTCAAGTCATGCTGCTCCAAACATCACAGTGTAAGTTTGTTACACAAAATGTATAAGCGTATACAAAAGCAAAAAATAAAGAAAAATTAAAATAAGGGAAGAATAATGGAGATTACTTCTGAGGCTGGATGTTTTTCTATCAATTGGGAGTCTTGCCATGCCTTGCTCTGAGAAAGGGCAGTTGCCATATGTGAGTAATTTAATGATAAAACCATAATGCCTTCAGCCAATGGCCTGACAAAAACCATTAAACATGGACACAGACCCTTCCTAATACCTAAGCAAGTCTTGCCATACTGCAGTGTGGGACTACACTGTGACCACAAGCTTAAGAGAAAGCCTGAATGGGGGAGGGACCTGGAGAGATGGCTTAACAGTTAAGAGCGCTGGCTGCTCCTGCAGAGGACCCAGGTTCAATTCCCAGCACCCACGTGGCAGCTGACAACCATCCTTAACTACAGTTCGAGGAAAATCCAGTGCCTTCTTCTGACCTCCACAGACATTGCACAATACTGGTACATCTACATACATGTAGGAAACATATTCATACACGTAAACGTAATAAATAAGCGGGCATGGTGGTGCACGCCTTTAATCCTACCACTTGGGAGGCAGAGGCAGGTGGGTCTTTGTGAGTTCAAGGCCAGCCTGATCTACATAGCGAGTTCCAGGACAGCTGGAGCTACAGGGAGACCCTGTCTCAAAAAGACAAAAAATAAATAAATAAATAAATAAATAAATAAATAAATAAATAAAATACTTTTTGTAAAAAGAAACCGTGAATCATAGGCATCCATCCAAGCTGTATTCACATTGTTGACCCACAAGAACAATGACATAATGCATTTGTTTTAAGACATTAAGTTTCAGAATGACTTACTATAAAGCACTGGTAATTAATCCATCATGCTTTTCTTTCTGTAGCTTGAGCATTCCTATTCATCTTCATTTGAACTCCAATATGCCTCTCAATATATCCTACTATAACAGGCAATTTGTGTACATGACACATATATGAACATATGTATGCACACATGTGGAAGTCAGAGGCTGACTTGGTGTCTTCCATTATCATTTTCCACATCATTTTTAGAGACAAGATCTCTTACTGAATCTAGAGCTTACCAATTGGGGTAGCCTAGCTGGCCAGTGAGCTCTGTCAACTCCTGTCCTTGCCCCTTCCCCAGCCCCCAGCACTGAAGTTACAGATGTAAACCTCCACGCCTGGTCCATTCTTTGTAGATTAGCTGCATGATCTCTTCCCTGTATTCTATGATTGTTAAATCCCCACTCTGAATGAATTCAGGAATTTGACAGCAGTGGCTAAGGTTTTTAGTTGCTATTGCTCAGAGCAGAGGAGAGAAAAATACTCTTATTGAGTTGTGCATTTCATATAATAGATCATAATCAAATTTAGACCCCTCCCCCTTCTGTACCCCTCACAGCTTCCTCACCAGGTCTGGTCAAGCATTTGCACCCAGATGTCCCTTGGTACACATTCATCCACTGGGGTCTAGTCAATCTAGAGTCACTCCCTGAAAGTTCGCCCCCCAAGTAATCAGTTGCCAATAGTTCTTCAGCTAGGATTGGGGATTTCCTTTGAAGGGTGACAGTTTTGAAATAAGTTAGTGGTGATAATTGTACAGCATTGTAAAAGCACTAAAAGTTATGCAATTGCACATTTAAACATAAACTAGTGAATCTATGCTATAAATTTTACCTCAATTAAACAAAATGTAGTAACAGTAGCCTAGGCTTTATAGAATTTTGTGGAAGTGAAAAGAAATGGCCATAGAGCCTGAGAAGACTGTGACTGGAGCAGAGTAATGCTCCAGGCAGCTTACTGTCAGCACTAGTAAGGCAAGAAGATGAAAGCCGGTGGGGAAGTGAAGGTCAAGACCGGAAATGGGGGCGCCTCGTGGCACAAGCTCCCCTGGCTGCTCCCCGTGCTAGGTTTTTGTTCTCATGAGTTTGTTTACATGGCAAATACCCAGATCTCTCCAGACCTCACTTTGATCTGTTTGGAGCATCTCTCATCTAGAGCTGCTGCTCTGTTTGTCAGTAAGGATCGCTCCTTTGGATCCTTGCAGGCTGGGTCTAAGAAGACACTGCACCTGTCAGACGATCATGTCCTCCCAGTCATTTCAGGGTCCTGACTTTCCTTCCATTCTTTTCCTACAGCTAGTTATCATGGGAACATTCATGGTTTGTTTCAACTGGCTCTGTGTGCTGGGTGCTGTGGTCAGACTTCCTGTAGAGACACAACACTTATATCTCATCCCAGAAAGAGAGCCATGACATACCAAAGTAATGATTGCATCAAAGTCAAATTTGGTGAGCCAATTAAGTCAAAGTTTTTTTTGTTTGTTTGTCTTTTACTTTTGAGATTGGGTCTTCTTGTAGTCCCAACTGGCTTGGAACTCACTATGTAGATCAGGCTGGCTTCAGTCTTGCAGAGATCCACTTGCCACTGACTCCCAAGTGCTGGGCTCAAACCAGTGAGTTTTTATTTGGGCCACTAATAGGAGTATGGATGAGGGTTACCTTACAGGAGCAGGAATATCAAAAAGCACCTGCATCATCCAAAGTCCAATGTGTAAATGACTTACTACTTTGTGGGACATCTGAGGAGGAGATTTCACAAGGAACTGAGTCTGTTCTCAACTTTCTAGCTACAAGCGTATATAAGGTCTCTTGAGAAAAGATTCAACTATGCCAGTCTCAAGTCACATACTTGGGAATTATATTAAAGGGAAGAAAATGTAGTTTAAGTTTTCAACACGTTCAGTCTATTCTTTAGAACTATTCCCCTTAAAGTCAGGAACCCGACAAGGCTGCCCCCTAATTATCTCTACTCCTTTTCAAAAATTTTTTTTTTAATTTTAAAAAAGATCCACATTTAGAAAACAAGCACTCATGGAATCAAGCAGCTCATCTCATTTGCCATTTGGCTGGTGGTCATGGTGCATTTCTGGTGAGTAAGTCAGTAGGACAATCATGACCCAGAGGTGAAGCAACACCATATCGATAATTACAAATACTCAGGCCATGGGGTATCGCCGGAGGAAAATTCCCAGGTGAATACTAAATTGGCCAATGGAGCTAGCAGCTTTTTGAAACTTTCCATACATTCCTGCTAGATTGGTTTCTGTGTCATTAAAAAGAACAGGAAAATTTCACAGGCGTGTGCATCTCCTGGGTACAGTTCATCACTCAGGGAGCCCAAGGCAGGAACTCAGGGCAGGAACCTGGAGGCAGGAGCTGAAGCACAAGCCATAGAGGAGTGATGCTTACTGGCTTGCTCCCTCAAAAATATTTTATTTTTATTTTATGTGTACGGGTGTACTGTGTACCTGTATGTAAGTGTACTCATGTCATGCAGTGCTCACAGGGGTCAGAAGAGGATGTCAGATTCCCCTAGAACTGGAATTACAGAGAGTTACTAGCCATCATGTGGCTACTGGGAATTATACCTGGGTCCTCTGCAAGAGCAGCCAGTGTTCTTAACCACTGAACCATATCTCTAGTCCCCAATTCAGCCTGTTCTGACATCCCTTCCCTCAGACTGTTAAACAAATTAGAGCTATTTTGGAATAACAATCCTCTTCAGGATCTGAATTCCTAGAAATGCAGAACTGGATAGGGCCCTCTATGGCTTCTTTTTTATTTATTTATTTTTATTTCTGTGCATGAGTGTTTTACTTGCATGTATGTAGGTACACCCATGCCATACAATGTTTGTGGAAGCCATAATGGGCATCAGATCCCCTGGAGTTACAGGTGGTTATCAGCCTCCAGGTGGGACCTGGAAACTCAGCAGGAGCATCCAGTGCTCTTGACCACTGAGACATTTCTTCAGCCCCCTATCAACTTCTTAGGGAGTCTCAGAATTGTTCTCCCCAGCCCCTTACATAGCTAATCAGCACAGAAATCCTCTTGGCCTGGAGTATTTACCATGTTGGTCGAAACACAGGCAGGAATCTGACAGTTATTTGGCTTTTTGTTTGTTGTTTTCTATCTTTTTGAGACAGAGTCTCACTGTGTAGCCATGGCTGGTCTGGAACTCACAGAGATCCACTTAACTCTGCCTATGTTGGGATTAAAGGCACACTCAGCAGGTTTTGTTTTGGTTTTTGAAAGGATTTCCTTCAAGTTCCCTACTTAGCTATCTTTTATGTGGTTAGTTGCTTTGGTTTTTAAGACAGGGTCATCTTCCTGTAGCCCAGCTGGCCTGTAGACCAGACTTGCTATGTAGACCAGGCTGGCCTAGGTCTCACAGAGATACATCTGCTGCTGGAATTAAAGGCATGTACCACCATGACTAGCACGATTTTGGTTTTAATACTGTTACATATCAGAGAGAGGTCGAAAGGTATGTTCTTTCTGAGGCTTGGGACTGAATATGCAAGCATTCCTGATAAACATTCCTGGAATTTTGTATAGGCACAGGGTGGTCTTGTTCCATTGTAAAGCAAGAAGCCCTCCCAAAGAATAAGGTGTAAAATGGTGAACTTGTATGGATCTTTTCCCAGGTACTGGAACACATACTCCAATAGACACAGATCAGCGTTAGAGCAATGGAGCCCAATCCTGAAAGTCAGGCTCAAAGAACTCCGAACCTGGGAAGGACATGGGATCATACAGAGCTCTATTGTAGGTATGAAGTACTGTTCACTTTTAAGAATTCTATAATGTAGTTATAGCATATACAAGAAATTGTGTTCCACAGCTGGAGATTCTCAGTACTGTGCAATCTGTGGACAGTCCCCTTGCAGGTACTACATACCTTGTTACAGCCTCAGGTGACATGGACATATATAAATATTGAGTTACCCATACATACTCAAAATGTTTTATATATCTGTTATACTTTGCACATGTTACTTTTAATATTTTTAAGAAAAATTAGGTTTTACTTCTGGGGACCACATGGGACTGTGTGAATGAAACCAATTCAAAATCTGGAGACAAGTGACAGGACCTTCATTTGAGATAGTCCTAGAAGGTATTGCTTTTAGCCTCTTTATTATCTTGGGTTTGTTTCCTGGGCTATGTTAATTTTTTTTTCCTTTCATGGTTTAAATCCATTCTACTTTGAGTAGACATTAAAGAACAAATCGTGGGCTTTACTGGATAGGTTTAATGTAAACTTGACACACCTGGGTTAAGAAGCTTTCATTGGACTGGCCTGTGCCCATTGTGGGCAATGCCATCCTTGGCCAGATATTTCTATATTGTATACAATAGGCTGAACATGAGCCAGCAACATAAGCCAGTAAGCAGCATCCTTTCCTAGCCTGTGCTGCAGTTACTACCCCCCAGGCTCCTACCATGAGCTTTCACTAGTCAGAGTGTTCAGCCACAGCAATTAAGAATTTATTAAGAATGCTTAAGTCAATGTTCAAGCTTTACTTACATGTTATATAGTAATTAAAATACCAAATTTATTCAACTGACCCTCTTGGAGGTTTAACAACCATACTTAAAGCTACAATCTGATTTGACAAGAGGGATTTGAAGGGACAAACTTTTGGCCCTTACCCTCTAAGGTCGACTTAAGTCCTGGAGTCCTGCATGGGCACCTCTCTACAAGTCCTACGGCAGTGAGTCATCAGTTATCCCAGGTCATGGAGGTCTTGGACCTCCGGCCTTGGACTTCATCTGGCAGTCGATGCTAGAAAATACCATCTCTTATATTCTCATGGTTATTCTTGGCTCTCATTCTGGAGTCCAGTGTACTTAAACTTTGTTTCAATTCCTCAGAATAGGGTGCAGGTCCTCTCTCCCTCTGGAGACTCTAGACAGGGACCCTCCAATTGCTAATGCACCCACTAGGCCCCCTGTTGGTACTGTGAAGTCTGTGCACTGGTACACTCATATAAGACTCAACCAGCTTGTCTTTTCATTTGCAGAGAAACTGTCCACTAACTACTGGCCACTATTAATCTGGACCAAAAACATCAGGCACCCAGAGCAGCCAAGATAGGAAACCAGATTCTAACCCTCCAGCCTGACACCTGCTCCCTGAGACTTCATCCCCCTAAGCTCTGAAGCAGTTTACAGAAGAGAGAACAATGCCGCATTTTCTTATCATAATGAAAACGCTGGAATGTTAGGTCTGAGTTTCCCAGAATCCCAAAGGACACATAGATGTCTACTTCCTCCAGAGGCTGTCAACCTTATGACCTCTTCCCCTGTACCTGAACTCCCACCCTGTGGCTATAAAGGGGCATGCCTCCCTCTTCTGACCTCCATGGCATTGCACGACAAGGGTGCACACACTTGCATGCAGACAGTACATTCATACACATACAGAAATAAAAATTAAAAAAATATATTTAAAGGGGCATGCCTCAGTCACCATCTTGCTGGCTATCCCATGTACCAACAGGTAGTCGGTCCTGGCAATTTCTGAAGTAAATATGTTCCTGGAGTGACTAAGATTCATGTGCCTGTCTTCTATCAGGGGTTTGTGTCATTATAATCTAACAAAGACCATCACTAGAAAAAGAAGTGTCATTATAGCAGAAGGAAGATGGCCCAGATGGGAATACTTATTCCTGGGAAGGATCTGCATAACGACAGTCAATGAGCATGGTCTAGTCTATATAGTCCTGCTGCTACCTAGGCCATGACCGGAAAGACACAGGAGTGGAGAAATTGAGATACAGGAAGGGATTTCCTATTTACAGTTAGCTGCTTCACTTAGAAACTAGTTTGATGCTCTCCAGTTGTTGACAGAAGTATGATTCTGCCACTGGGGAGACTCTATCTGGACCTTTCCCAGATGGGGCTACATCTTGACTCTGAGTGAGTGCCACTTCTTGACTCTTCTGGGATGAATCCAAGAGCTCAATCCAGCTACCTTGAGGCAGAAAAAATAGCAGGATAAGAACCCTCCAAATTTTGGCTCAGAGAGAGAGAGTGTCTTTGGTGGCTTTGATAAGAACTAATAACAGTAGTCCTCAAATACATTAAAGCTGATGGTAGAAACTTCATTTAGAGAGTTTGGGCATCTTGCATCAATTTATTAAGATGTGGTTTGAATGGATAACACATATTTTCTACCTTCCCAGAACAATAGGGACACCAGGTACCACGGGAACTAATTGTATCTCCAGGGCTTCAGAGACTCTCTGAGTGACTTCTGCTTTGAAGGCTACCTCATTGTCACTTTGTAGCCCCCCATGTATCTAAAATATAAGAAGTATTTTATTTAAAAGAGGCTTTAACACTCCATGTACCTTTTATGTTTAGTAAGAGAAGGCTTCAGTTCATCCAGTTACAGCATCTACCTGTACTAGTGTTCTTAGTTCATGCCCCACCCCCACTCCCCCACTGTAAGTGGGTCAAAATATACTTACTAATCTTACCTTGGATTTTTTTTCTCTGTCTGTGTGTGTCAGAGGGAAGTAGGTAATTTCTATGAAGATAAGTCTTCTGGCAGACATCACATCCTTCAACCCCTAGGGTTATAACCTTTGGTATTCCTTTCCCTATAAAACATTCTCTTAAAAGTTGGGTAGAGTTTTCCCATGCTAAGTATTAAATTTGGTTAAAAGATTTTATAGACTTCCACTGTAGGGACTGAGGCAACCATAAATTACTATTAAAGCAACCCACCATCTATGATTACCTAGGTTGCAACTCCATCCTGGGGTCCCTTCTATCTCACAAGGGGTACAAGGGGGCCTTTCAGAGGATAGGAGAGAGGCTTCTCCATAGAAGGGGAAACATTCCTTCTGTGAAAGCTATCAGCCTTGGCAGTAGTATTTGCTAGATGGTTGCCTAAGACCATTGGGTCCTCTCCTTCTGGTGCTCTTGGCAGAGCCTCACTTCCACGTCCTGGAGAAGCAGAAGCAGAACTGCATCTAATAAGTACAAGTTCTCCTTTGAGTGTTTGATATGTGTCCCTGAGATGCTCAGCTTCGTTCTCTCCTTCCAGATGGCCTCGTGCATGTGCATATTTAGAGTCTGTATAAATATTTACCCATTTCCATTTACTAAGGACCAAAGCCGTTGTTGGAGCTATCGGCTCTACCAGTTGGACACTGGTGTTAATCAGGAGGGGTTGGACTCAAGAGACTTAACTTTGGTTGCCACTATACATCCTGCCCACTGAGTTCCATCATATATTAATTAAATCCCATCAGTGAAGATTTTCCAGGGGGTGGTCCATAAGATCATGACTGGCAGCATAGGTTTGTTCAAGACATTCCTGTCAAGAAGATATGCAGAAGAAATGAGAGAGGGAACAGATATTAATGGTCACTTCAAAATCTTTCTATTAGGAGAGCCTAATATTGTACCATCCTACTGTCTGTTAGTCATAGATGTCCCTTGGAACCAAATATTCCTGCAATGGCATGAGGAGTATATACAAAAAGGAGATTTCCCAGAGTCAGGTTTATGTGCTTTGCAAACCAGAAGTCCCACCTCTGCAATGGCTCTTAGGCACTCTGGCTATCTCTTTTAGCCATCTTTGGTCTATCTAGAGTCACTCCCTGAAAGTTCGCCCCCCAAGTAATCAGTTGCCAATAGTTCTTCAGCTAGGATTGGGGATTTCCTTTGAAAGGTGACACTTTTGAAATAAGTTAGTGGTGATAATTGTACAGCATTGTAAAAGCACTAAAAGTTATGCAATTGCACATTTAAACATAAACTAGTGAATCTATGCTATAAATTTTACCTCAATTAAACAAAATGTAGTAACAGTAGCCTAGGCATGGTGGTGCATGCCTTTAATCCTACCACTTGGGAGGCAGAGGCAGGTGGATCTTAGTGAGTTCAAGGCCAGCCTGATCTACATAGTGAGTTTCAGGAAAGCTGGAGCTACAGGGAGACCCTGTCTCAAAAAGACAAAAATAAATAAATAAATAAATAAATAAATAAATAAATAAATAAATAAAATACTTTTTTGTAAAAAAGAAACCCTGAATCATAGGCACCCATCCTAGCTGTATTCACATTGTTGACCCACAAGAACAATGACATAATGCATCTGTTTTAAGACATTAAGTTTCAGAATGACTTACTATAAAGCACTGGTAATTAATCCATCATGCTTTTCTTTCTGTAGCTTGAGCATTCCTATTCATCTTCATTTGAACTCCAATATGCCTCTCAATATATCCTACTATAACAGGCAATTTGTGTACGTGACACATATATGAACATATGTATGCACACATGTGGAAGTCAGAGGCTGACTTGGTGTCTTCCATTATCATTTTCCACATCATTTTTAGAGACAAGATCTCTTACTGAATCTAGAGCTTACCAATTGGGGTAGCCTAGCTGGCCAGTGAGCTCTGTCAACTCCTGTCCTTGCCCCCTTCCCCAGCCCCCAGCACTGAAGTTACAGATGTAAACCTCCACGCCTGGTCCATTCTTTGTAGATTAGCTGCATGATCTCTTCCCTGTATTCTATGATTGTTAAATCCCCACTCTGAATGAATTCAGGAATTTGACAGCAGTGGCTAAGGTTTTTAGTTGCTATTGCTCAGAGCAGAGGAGAGAAAAATACTCTTATTGAGTTGTGCATTTCATCATAATAGATCATAAATCAAATTTAGACCCCTCCCCCCTTCTGTACCCTCACAGCTCCCTCACCAGGTCTGGTCAAGCATTTGCACCCAGATGTCCCTGGGTACAGATTCATCCACTGGGGTCTAGTCAGTCTATCTAGATGAAGTATCCCATTTGCTGGCATGTTGGTCCTACCGGTTAGGTTGTGACCCCCCCCCAGGAAGATCCCATTCTTTTAAAGACACAAAGGGAAAATCAGAGTTGAGCCAGTAGTCTTAAGGAAGTGCTTGGAGTAGGTGCCTCCCTGAGTTGCTGGAAAGATAACAACCTATCCTCTTGTAAACAAGAGACTTTCTTAACTCCCCCCCCCTAGAATAAGGAGAAATATGATGATGATGAGGTCGTTCTCCAGCTGTAGTTGAGCCAGCTCTTATAGAAGTATTCTCTTGTAAATTGGTAAACTGCTTCTTTAATTGACTAATGGCACATAGAAACTGTGAAAAGGATTAATTCTCTATTCAGAACCAAATATAGTGCTAAAGTCTCCTTAAGCTATGCACTTAAGCCAAAATATATTAATACAGGAGCTCTGACATCAACATGGATTATTCTACAAAGGAGATTTTGGCCAGGGATCCAAGCCCCCACAAAGTAAAGGCTCCTTGCCTCCAATGGGATATCTGCAGGAAGAGAGGCGATAAGGCCCTGCTGTTGAAGACCTGATATAAAACATGGGAAAGATGTATGGAGACCACTCTTGCAAGGTTACAGATGGTCTCTGGAATGCCAGAGAGTGTTACCAAAGGCCACTAAACCAATAAAGCAAATATGGGTCTCCTTGGAGTCAAGCAAGACTCCTCCGTCAGCACCAGCTACACCTCACTGCCTGGAAATACTGTGCAGCAGTGGCAGCCATATATGTCTGTATATCCCAAATCTATTGGCTATTACGCACTCCTTGGAAGAATAAACCCATAGGCTGATGCCACAAGCTTACATCCTCTAATGGTTAGGAATGTTATAAGCCACATGCATGAACGAGACCCTGTCATACTTAACAGAAGAAAATCTAATTCAGATTAACATACATCAAAACACCTGTGTCTATACCAAAGTAAACCTACCATAACACTTAGTACTGTTTAAATACCTATATATCTAATGTGTGTGCTTCAATTAGTAGGATCGAAAGGCCTTATAATATTATACTGTTTAATACCTATATATCTAATTGCTGTGCTTCTCATTAGTAGGATCGAAAGGTTATGCCTGGACAAGCTGGCAGCCCATGAAAGAAAACAGCGCAGAATTGACTAGAGACCAAGACAACAGCTCCAGAGAACATAGACTGTTTTGCTTCTCATCCACCTGTGCCCCTTTTCTAAGCCTAGGGAACAATCTGCAGAAGAGGGGGTCGCAGTAGAATGTAAGGGCTTGTGATTGGGGTGAATGGTGAACTACAACAAATAGACTGGACACTCTTTAATCAACTTGATTGAACATACAAGCCCCTGCCCTGCTGGATTGGTGGGACCCATGAGCTGTGTGGGTTTGGGCAACAACTGCTCACAAATTGGTTTTACATGAAGGATGCTTGTACTCAACAAATTATCACTTAATTGTTAAAAAAATGAAAAACAAAACAAAGCAAAACAAAAAAACAAAAGAAAGATGCAGAAAAGTTATGGCAGAATGAAGATCTGGGATGGGTAGGGGGTGGGGTGGGGGGAGGGAAGGGGATATATGCCTGAACTGAATTGGAAAATGATATTGAAATAACAAAAGCATCAATAAAAATAAAAAAAATAAAATAAAAATACCTGTTTTCTGCCCATGGGACATTAATGCACAAGTCTACAAAACAAAACCCAGTGGGACTACATTTTCTTTCTAGACTATCTGGCTTGTCCCAACAGAAATAGGACCCTGAGTTCACCAGACATGGCCCCTGGTATCCACTCGCAAGAAGAGTTACACCTGGCACATAGGAAGTGGCATCTACTGTTGGGCACCATTACTCTCACTGATTTCTCATGTGAAAGTTCCGGGCATCCCCCTGCTTTACAATGCTCTGGTATGGTACAGCCCATCGCACAGTTACAGTTCACCTTCCAAAAAAGACTAATATTAACCATGATGTTGAAGTGTTCTCTTCACTAACCTTGTCTCTCAATATTCCTCATGAGGTGGTGATAGAGGCACAGTGGCCAGTCCCTGAACACAAATTGACTGATGAGAAGTTTCTCAAGCTCTTGAGTCAAACCAGAAGCCTTCTCCACAGTGGCTATTACCACAGACAAACAGCTCCCATGGGGATGAGAGAGGACCCCAGAGCTGCAGAGCTGGGAGTCCCTCCGGGAGCACTGGGAGCACCGGATTGGCCTTCTCTTTCTCTGACTCCCTCCCCCTCCCTCATTGGGGCTGCAGACCTGGCAGGACACAAAGGCAGCCAGGAAATCATCAGCCTCACTGACGCTTATACAAAAGCTGCAGAGGGTTTTCTGGATGGATTTCTTGCCTGTTTTCCTCCTCAAATAAGGGCGGAGAGGCCTAAACTGATTTTAACATGTTTCAGCCAGGGTTATAGCTATTATAGCTGTTTTTGATAATTATATAAATATAGTTTTATTGTAGTTATTATTATAATAATGGTTTCATTTCTTCTATGTTACAGATGTTACCTTACCTGCATAACATGCTTGAAGGACTCACACCATCATTGTATGGTACTTTCTGCACTGGATCTTCAGAATGGAGTGAGTTTTATCTCAGCCTTCTGTATTGGCCCTAGAGTCTTGTCCCCCAAGATCCCCTTCTCTAGTGTGGACACCTTAAAACACCAACCCTCCTTCAGCAGGAAGTAGTCAGAGTGGTCATCATCCCTATCCCTGACAGAAATCAGTGTCAATCTCTGAGACAAAAGAATGAGGGGGAGAGAAGCTTAGGCCAAGTGGGGAACGAGTGAGAGGCCTTTTAGGAGATGGGGTCTGCTTCCTGTGACCAAGGGCTTTGCAACACTTACAACCAATAATTGTTGTAACAGCCAGAAGAACTACGGCAACTGCTAGTAGTCATAACTGCTGGAAGGAAAAGCCTACCGATGGTAAGAAAACAGCCTGCCCAAGGGAAGGCACCCTCTGCAGCCCCAAATGAGGGAGGTGGGAGGGAAGTCAGAGAAGAGAAGGCCAATCGGTGCTCCGCGTGCTCCGCGGAGGGACTCCCAGCTCTGCAGCTCTGGGGTCCCTCTCTCATCCCCATGGGAGCTGTTTGTCTGTGGTAATAGCCATTTTCATTCCTCCCTCCCTCTCCATGGCCATGGCTTCTCCAATCCCACAGGAGCAGCTTTCTACCTGCTCCTGCTTGCTACTTTCACTTTCTGCACCCTTCCAGGACATCCAGTTCTTTTTCATCCCATGGAAGAAATTCAGTGGATCCCCTAGATAACCACCCCTTACCCTAGAGCCCCGGAACAAACTGCTAGAATGGATTTATTAGTTTGGCTTACATAACAGTCTGCACAGTCCAACAATGGTTTGTCTCTCAGTATTTGCCCAGTCAGAAGGCCAGATGTTTCAGCAATCTCAATCTGGTCCTGAAGGCCTGGAGGATTCTTGGAGAGACTCTGGTCTTCAGTCTGTTGGAAGCCAGAAGAAGCAGGTTCAAAGAGCAGAGAAAGAACGTCATAGCCATAGGCCAGATGAACTTTCTAGTGAGAGCGGGGCAAACAGGCAAAAAGCAAGTTTCTTTCTTCTATGTGCTTTCATCTGGGCTGCCACTAGAAGGCACCATCCACATTTGGGGTGGGGTGTGTTGCCCCACTTCAAATAATTTGATCAAGAAAAGTCCTTCACAGACCTGCCCAGCACCTTGTTTTCGTCAATCCAGTTCCATTCAAGTGGACAACAAAATGAACCAACACAGCCTGGTAGAGACGAGGGAAGAGGAAGAGAAGTAAGCTAGGCCGTGGCGCCCTTCATAAGCCTCTCTTCCTCTCCCTTTCCCAATCATGCCAAGATGATGAAGTCTCCATGTTAATCCAAAAAGATTGGGTTCTAGGAGCTTCTGGGTGTCTGAGCACATGAGGTCCCTGCTTGAGGTGCTCTGGGAGGACACGTAAGCTCTGCACTCCTCCCATGCCTCACTGTGTCCATTGCCTCAGTGGAGTCCTTTGTGATCTTGTTTTGATAAGCCAGTATGTATATTCCCCTGAATTCTATGTACTACTCTCACAAATCAAACCAACGCCATTCAAGAGTCATGCACCTTTGTTTTGTAGTCAGTTGATCAGAAGTATAGATGACAACCCGACAGTTGCTTCCCCCAACATAATGGACAGAGAGCCCCTGAAACTAGAAGTGAAAAGCAACCCTTCACCCTTAAGTTGCTTCTATGAAGGATGAGAAAAGTAATTAAAGCAGAAGTATGTGAAGTGAGAGGAGAGGACGGAAACCACTTTGTTTTTTTTCTCCTCTCTCTGATCTTTTCCCTCACTGCCCACATCTGACCTCTTTGACCAGCACAGTTTCCCAGAGCATACACTGACTAACATAATCAGGATGCCACATTTTAATAGCAGCAAACAAAGAAAATCTAGTTCTAAAAATGGATATTCCTTTCTCATCCAGAAATGAAATTCTAATGCAAAACTCTTCCTTCCTTAATTTCTTATCAGGTTTTTACTGGGCAAAAGAGTTCTACTCTAACTTCCTATCGCACATGGGGTTTCATTAGCAGCTCTAAAGTGGAATTAATCCAATCCTAAACTTTCATGTCCTACTTTCCTAATGCATAAAAGAGCTCCTTCTGTGTGTTTGTGTCCCTTCCTCCTTTTGATAACTGACTTCCTTGTCAGTGTGACTCCTAAGAGGCTGTCAGTCCAAAAGCTTTGCCTCTCTACCATGGTTCCATGATTAATATTGACTGAGAACCTGCCAGGTTCTAGAATCATCTAGGAGACCCCAGTCAGTGAAGGCTGGTTTACATTAGGGTATCCTCTGGCCGTGCCTGTGAAGGATTACTTCAGTTTGGTTAACTGAAGTGATAAAACTCACTCTGAACAGGAGGGCAGCTTTCTAGGGGTTGAGACCCCAGATAGAATAAAGGCCCAGCGAGACGGCTCAGCAGGTACAAGCCATTTGCCACATAAACCTGATGACCTGAGTCTGACGCATGGAACCTGGTAGAAGGAGAAAACTGATTCCTGGAAGTCATCCTCCGACCTCCGCATGTGCACTGTGGCCTGTTGTATAAAATACCCTGACCAAAAGCAATGGAGGGGAGGAAAGGATTTATTTTGTGGCTTAACACTTCAGGTTACAGTCCATCACCAAAAGGAAGCCGAGGCAGGAAATGAAGTAGCTAGTCACATGACATCCAAAGTCAGGCAGCGAGAGGAGAGTGTGCCATGCTGCCTGCTTGCTGCTGGTCCTCAGCTGGCTTTCCTCACCCGGAAATTCAGGGGTCAGTCTATGAAATGGTACATCTCACATTCAGTGTGGGTCTTCCCACTTCATTAACAATGAAAACACCATAGACATGTCCACAATGCCAACATGGTCTAGATAATTCTTCACTGAGATCTCCCTTTTCCCAGATCTCTCTAGGTTGTGTCACACACATGCATGTACACACCACTCACACCCCCCCCACACACACACATTATCATATTTAAGCAAAATAAACAAATTTAAAGGAGAATGCTCGCTGGGCAGAAACATTCAGTATTTTCTGCTTCTAGACCCTGGATACAGTCTGCCTCAAGCTCCTGCCTTCATGACATCCCCACCATGACTGACTGTCCTGTTAAACAGTCCAAATAAACTTCTTTTTTTTCTTAATAAGCAAGTAACTAATACACATAAATTGGGTCACATGCAAAGATGGATTGTTGAGTTCTTCCCTCCTTCGACCAACCAAATTGGTCTCCATTTGAAAACAGGATAGGGCCTTTTAAAGGAATGTGCAGTTCCAGGGGAATCTGATGCCCTCTTCTGTCCTTTATGGGCATTTGCACACACAGGTACATACATGCAATTAATAAATGTATACACATAAAAAATAACATAATAAATAAATATATTAGAAAATAAAAAGAAAAATTCTAACTGAAAATAAAAATGGGGAGTGGAGGTTAGAAATAGAATTCTGAAGACAGCTCAGACCCTCTGTAGCCATTACGCAAGCTTGTGATTCATCCTGTGATCCTCAGATCTTTGGGTTAATCATTTTCTTTTTATATGGTAAACTGATTGACTGACTGGGTTTCTAAATTTTCTAGGGAGTCTTGGGTTGATGTCTAGATTAGATATAAAGGCTCCCTGCCCACTCCCTGACCCCCACAAAAATCTATTTAGGTGTTTTCTTACAGAGATAGCATCTCCTAAGTGCAATTATAGGTGCCATGTGGCTAGCCTGAAGCTACAACAGAGAGTGCTCAGCCTTGGGGGCAGTGTGGAGACAAAGAAGTCAGGGAAGAAAAAGGAAGAGAAAGTTTGGTTTCAGCTGGACGAAGAGTCAATCTGTGGTTTCAAAAGTGGCTGGCAGAAATCTCTTAAGAGGAAATTAATTGCATGGCCCTAGACTTTTTCTGAGACTTCCAGAAACTCAAAACTTTCTTAGTTTTGTGTGCTGATCTTGGAAATTCCTTCCCAAACCCTTTTTGCCTCCCATAAAGTGGCCAACTCTTCTGCCCTTGGTTAACTCACCAGGGACAGGACATATATCTCCTTCTCTCCTCCCTTCTTGGGTGCTTTCTCCTTTCCTCAGAAGCACTGCTGTTGAAGAGAAGTAACTAGAAGTGTCAGTCGCAAGCACTGGGACTTTGCAGTGAGCTTTCTCCAGCCTCCTCTCCCACACAACTCCTGGTTCCCTGAATGAATTCTGTGCTGACGCGGAACGAAGCCATCACCCTTCACTCTATGAAGTATCTCTCTATCCTGTGCCAGAAACATGAGCCTCTGGTTCTGGAGCAAGGACAAGCTTCTGTAGACCAGCTGTCCTTTCTTCATGCAGCCTCATTGTTGCTCTTGATTATTCTATTCTATTTATTTTCATTACTTTTAATTATGTGGTGGGTGTGTATATGAGTGTGTGTGTGTGTGTGTGTGTGAAGACAGAGAGAGAGAGAGAGAGAGAGGAAGAGAGAGAGAGAGAGAGAGAGAGAGACCCGGAGAGATGGAGAGAGGTATTGTACACAAGTGCTGTGTCCTGTAGAGGGCAGTATATGGCCTTGAATCTCCTGGAGCTGGAGTCACAAGTGGTTGAGCTAATATGAAATGGGTGCTGGGAACCAAACTTGAGTCCTCTGCAAGAGCAATATACAGTCTTGAACCAACAGAGTCAGCTCTACAGCCCAATTGCTCTTACTTTTTTTTTTTTGGTCTTTTCAAGACGGGGTCTCCCTGTAGCCCAGCTGTCCTGGAACTCACTCTGTAGACCAGGCTGGCCTTGAACTCACAAAGATCCGCATGCCTCTGCTCCCAAGTGCTAGGATTAAAGGCGTGCCCCACCATGCCCGGCGTTGTCTTCATTTTTTGAGACAGGGTCTCAGATTACCCAGCCTGGCCTTGAACTATGCTAGTGTCACAATCTCATAATCAGCACAAGCCTCACCAGAACTGAATCCACAACTTTGTCTGGAATTTCACTCTTTCCAAGCAAGGCTTTGTTCTTGGCTCATTTCTGTGCATTGTCCCAATTGGCTATAGACCTGGCACTAGCAATGGACGATTTAACATGGGGCTTTGTTATGATATTGTTAAAGTCTACCTGAATACAGAATAGTGATTACAAGAATTTTCCAAGAGGCCTAGGAGAGGGTAGACAAAGGGTAGGTCAGTGCACACTATGCCCCACCCATGTGCATTAACAATGTTGATAAAACATTTTAAAGATTTAAATTTGAGGTTGGTTGAATCCTTGGGTGTGGGACCTGTAGAGACAGAGGGTCATCTGTATATGGTGCAGCTAAGGTCTGGGGCAAATGGTACCCATGGCTTGAGTGGCCTCCTCTCTTTCCTGGCATGCTGTGATAGGAGTCCTCTAAGATGCTAGTATGAAGAACATGGCAAGCATGCCTTCCAGAGTTAAGGCAAGAGCAAAATAGCACTGATTTAGCATCTACTCTGGAGCAGGCTTTTCACATTCCCAGCATAGGGCTTAGAGGGTCATAGTTACCTCTAGTGAAAGCCAAGTCTTCATGTTGTAATGAGGCTCCTAGGCTCAGAGAGGTGAAGCAGCTCACCCATGGCTATAAAGCTACCAAGAGTTGGAGCAGAGGTTCTGCTACCTTCTTTAGTCCATGAGACTGCTCATACCACAGTCTGAACTGAAGTTGAGCAAAAGTGGCACAAGCCTGTAGAAATCCTGTTCAGAGTCAGCCTAGAGCCAGCACCTCTAGGGACTCCTGGACAATCATGGCAAGAAATAATGTGAATGCTTGTAAATCTGAGCATCTCTCCAAAGTCACTCATACTGCTTAAGAAGTAGAGGTGGGACATGGGCAGGACTCACACTCACTAGGACTCTCTCTGTCTCCTGTGTCTTGGAGGAGTTGATCAGAACTGTTAGAAAAAAGGAAAAAATGGCCATATATGTTGTATCTATCAGGTGTGAACCCCAGAACAAAAAGACAGGCACACCAGGCTTAAGGTTACTCCAGAAACAATTTACTTCAGAAAAGTCAGGGCTGACATGCCTGTTGGTAACCAACGGAGTTACAGAAAAGATGGCCACTGAGGCATGCTCCTTTAAACCCACTGGGTGGGGCCTCAGGTAAAGGGAAAGAGGTCACTTAATGACAGCTTCTGGAGGAAGAGTTAGATCATTCTGTGTGTTACTTTGGAATCTGGGATGCTCAGGACCTAACAAGAACCAAGGGTCCCCAACGAGATGAGGGCGCAGCAAGGTTAGGACAATGACCTCTTCAGCCATTTCTGATGGGCTGTGGGAATAAAGCTTTGTGTGTGGCTTGAAGTGAGAACTTGTAAGCCTGTCCAGGAGACCCCATTATTTGATATCTCTGTGAGCATTCAGTTCGTCTGTGAGTTATCTATCTATAACAGGAAGGTTCTGGATATTACAAATGATTCTTGCTTCCCTCTCTCTGCAAAGTTCCAGGACTGCCCTTCCTTGGAGGCATTGAGCAAAATGTCACACTTTATTAGTTTACCTGTTGCACAAACCGGATCGCCCCCCCCCATTAGTACTAAGGTTGCTCCCCTCCCTCCTTCTGCCTGCCCCCCAACTTCCTTCCCAGAGCATAGTTAGCTCTTCAAATATATAGACCTCACTGACAGAAAATAAACGGAGGTTCCTATTCTCCCCGCTCTCCATGTGTGTGAGCGCATTCATTTCCATGGGTGATTCTCCTTGCAGTTCTTTCCTTCCCCCCTTCTTGCAGGAAGCGAAGCCTAGCGGCCTGCAGGCAGGAGACAAGTTGTCGAGCTGAGACAAGAAGGGTAGGACAGTGTGTGGAATCGGTCAACGTGACTCAAAGACATTGAAACAATGACCATATGTAGTAATGTCTGACATCCTCTGGGGGGATGACGATGAGTTAAGCAGTAAAGAAACTTAACCGCTAGTTGTAGCTCATAGAGCTGAGGCGCCTGGGGGAAGCTCCTCCTTTCTGCTTGTGTGACTTGTAGTGAGAGAAAGAATAAGGTCGTCACTGTGACCAGAGAAAAAGTCATCTCCTCAGAGCTTAGGAAAAAATACTAGATACAGAGAAAGGTTGTGGAAATGAGCATCAAACGTGAAAACTGATGGGGGTCTGTGGATAAGTGGCAGCTGAGGAAAAGTTTTCAAATTTGCCTTTATGACTTTAGAGTTGATCAGAAGCTGGGAGATCCATATTAATTTAAAAGCATTGTGCTGTGTGCTCATGTACATGCACGGTACCACACACACCACACACACCCACAACACACACTGACCCGTAGCACACGGTGCATGGTGCATGTATACTACACAAATTATGCCATTCATGTTTGGAGAAGGGATATGAGCGAGTCAGATTGTAACTTTTTTTAAGATCTCAGGACACATGCATATGTCCTCTTTCTGCCCTTCTTATTTGTTCACTCAGACATTTTATGGTGTATTTTAATGTCAGCATACCTATAGTTAAGATTTGACGTATCTCTCTATAAAAAATCTAGAAATAAATGAGGGAAAACATGCATATTTGTGTTTTCTGAGATTGGCTCTAATTGTTTAATAAAATTATCTTCAGAGTTGCATGAATCTTCCTGCAAGTGACAAAACTTCATTCTTCTATATGGCTGAAAAAAAATCCATTGTGTATATTTGCCATATTCTCTTTATGCATTTTTTTCTTGTTGGGCACCAGATTGGGTCTCTACTTATGCTATTTTAAATTAATGCTTACTATAAACATTCTAGTGCAAATGTCTTTGTCATACGACTCAGAGTTCCCTCTGGGCAAAACCAGGGAATAGGTATACCTGCTGGTCTCATAAGATACCAACCTACTTTTTTTTTCAGAAACATCCACAGGGATTTCCATCTTGGCTGGACTAGTTTACATCCTCACCAAAGTATATGTAAAAATTCCCTTATTGTCCACATCCTTACCAGCATCTTGTTATTTATTTCTTCAACGATGCCATCTGACTGGAGGTTAAGATGACATTTCATGTAAACTTTGATTTCATTTGCCTGATGGCCAATGCAACGTTTGGTAGTTGGTTTTTTCTATGTCTATTGCCCATCTGTATTGTCTTGTTTTTAAAAAAATAATATTTTTTGCTTTTTTGAGAATTTCATACATGATGACGCGAAATGATGATACGACTCCATGACACAAACAGTGTCGGATACACCACCTCAAGAAGAGGTCTGTACCCAACGAATAAAAGGCCTTTTTTTTGTATTTAAAGTATAATTTGTGTTCCCCAAATCAACGTTCTTGAGTGGCAGATCCATGCCTTGGGAGTCTGGTAACCTACCTGGCATCACCACACTTAAAGGAAAAAACTGACTCTCCCATTCCCCATCGCATTAGTTGGCAATAGCGTCTAGATATGGAACTGGGGTTCTTGACACACCTACTCCATGTCATGCCTGGTTTTGTGTCTGGCTTTGGTTGTTCCAGCGGTCTTGTGCATGCTACCACCAATGCTGCGTTACTATGTGCATCTGCCCCTACTGAGATCAGAAAACACAATTTCCTTGATTCATCCACTAACCTCTGGCTCTTACAATCTTTCTGCCCTACTTCTCTAGTGATTCTTGAACTTTGGGGGAAGAAAAGGACGGAGTATGATTAGGTGTCCCCAGTTAGAGGTGTGAGCCTATTCTGCAGGCGTTGAAAGGTCTCTGTGTTAACACCACCTGCGGTACCAAAAGAAGGTTCTCTGATAAGGCGTTGAGAAAGTACTTGGTTTATGGATTTAACACAATACAATCATTAGAAAAGTTCCAAAGTCTCCTCCAGAAAATTTCATCGAGCTGACAAACACATTCAGCAAAGTAGCAGGATACAAAATTAACACAGGACAAAATCAGTAGCTTTCCTTACACCAACCAACAAGCTCACTGAGAAAGAAATGAAGGAGAAACTTATCCCATTTACCATCACCTCAAAAAGCATAAAATATCTTGGAATAAATTCTAACCAAGGAAGTGAGAAATAGTTTTGTTATATAATAGAATTTTAACGATATTGAAAAAAGAAATTGGAAATTTAATGTTATTTTAAGACTCTAAACACAGAAACTAAAAAGACAAGAAGTGCTGATATTGGCGACGATAGAGACAGAGAGGAGGCCTGCAAAACTCGGTGGCCAGGTGAACATGAATCGGCACAAGCTTTGCTGCCCTGCCTAGGGCTGGACTACTCCACCGCAGGGTCCGAGGAGAGAAGGAACTGTGCTTGCAGATAAGAGAGAGAGGAGGACGTGCAGCTTTGTAAAAAGCCAATGGCAAGGTTGACCCGGACGGTACCGTGAGTAACCTCCCCTCCACTTGTTGGTGGAAGATGCTAAAAGCTTGGGTGGTGCTATGGTTTGCGGACTGATCCAGGGCAGATTGCCAGTGTACAGTTCATATCATCGGCTGGCATACAAAGCCAAGCTGAGGAAGAAACACAAGTAAGACGAAACCGAAGAAGGAGGTAGGAGTGAACCACAAGAGCCTACCATAACAGTCATATAACAGTGAGGAGTGCACAGAATACAAACCAAAACAAAAACAAAAACAAAAAAAATTTTTAAAAAAACAAATTCCACATGCCAAGAACACCGAAAAAAAAAAGAAAAAAAAAAAAAGGTAAAAACAAAACCCATTATGGGAAAAGCTCACTAAAATAAAATAACACATGAACTCTACCACTAGAGAAGATTCCATCAATGAGATCTCCCTGGAGGAGGAAAACAGAAACACCAATCTTAGAAGACAATCACATATCAAGAAACAACGATATTAAACAGTATAGAGATAAAACCAGGAAACTAGAGAAATGATATCGTAAAGAACAAAGGGAGAGAAGAGTGAAGGAAATGTACAGACGACTTGAGGAACTAGAGGAATGGAATATAAACTCAAAGAACTAAGGGAGAGAAGACGAAATCTGTAGGAACAAAGGAGAAGAAAGAGAAAAACTAACTAAGGACAAAAGAGAGGGAGGAAGGAAACTCGGAGACGGAATGGAAACCTTAAAAAGAATCTCAGGCTTGTGAAAAGAATAAAAAAAGAAAGAACAGACAGCAAAAAAGACGCAAAGAGAGATGAAAGAAAGCTCAAGGAAAGGAAAATAAAAATACTAATCAATCACGAAAAAACAAAATGAAAGGATGAAAGGAGGACTGGGCATTATCCAAATCAGCGGGAGAAGAGAATGGGAAAAAACAGCCTTGAAGAAGCAGAATTGGAAATGTATAGTTTGAGCAAAAAAAGAATATCTAGAACCTACACGCGGATAACATGGGACAACAATAGAATTCGAACTAGGTAAAGATTATGTACAATTTAAAAATAGCCAAGGTGGAACAACCAGGAAAATGTGGTGGGACATTGAAAAGACCAACAGTTCATGCACATGAGGGATAGAGGGAAGGGTTTGAGGAGGAGATCCGAAAAGACAATGGTATAGATCAGATCTTCCAACAGTAAAAGTAATAGAAGAAATTTCCCAAAACTGAAAAAGACCACCCATACAAATACATAGAAGCAACATAGAGCTCCAAATAGAAAGGGGACCAACAAGAAAGATCATCCCCCTGCCATACCTAGTATATAATGCCTAGCAGACCACAGAAAAATATCTGACAAGACCTAAGAGAAAAAAACCAAGTTAACATAAAAGGAAACTCCATCATAATTACAGCTGACATATCATCAGTCCAAACAAGTCTTTAACTCCAGTTCCGGGGAATCCGGCCCACACCTCTTCTGGCCCCTCCAGGCTCATTGCATGAACGGGTGCCAAAACCTGCATGCCACGATATTCAACTACAGACAATATAAAAAAAATTTAAAAGATCCTTCCCAATCTTACTGACCCCACACCTCATCCGTGGATCATCCTACAGAGATGCAGGCATCAGTTCAACTATGGAAATCAATAAATATCATAAAACACATAAATGGAATAAAGACAAACACACGATGATTCTCATTGACAAAGAAAAAAAAAAAAACCTTCCAACCAAATCCGCAGCTCCTTCATGCTTAA
Source organism: Rhizomys pruinosus (assembly GCA_009823505.1). NCBI lineage: Eukaryota > Metazoa > Chordata > Mammalia > Rodentia > Spalacidae > Rhizomys > Rhizomys pruinosus. The sequence goes on along the minus strand of VZQC01001758.1, from coordinate 798,883 downwards.
AGTCCTAAGAGGGGATTGGACTGGAGGGATCATTCCTCCAATCAGCTAATCAATAATCCTAATACAAGAAACCCACTGGCCGAACATCATCTCTTACAATGGAGAAAAAAATTGGAGAAGCATTCCTCTTCTAAAGGGAGGAACCCAATCAGGTTCCCCCCATCACCCACCTCTTCAATTAGTGCTTATGTGAAACACTTTGCTTAGCAGCAATAAGGCAAGAGAAAGGGAAGTTAAAGGATTAATTTACTAATTGGGAAGAGGGAAGTAAAAACATCCCTTTTTGCAGGAGATGATATGATAGTTTTACTTAAGGGGATGCGAAAAAACTCCACCAGAGAAGCATAGAACTGCTAGAAATGAAAGTTTCTTAAGAGTTTTGAAGTAAAACGTGGCAGGATAGGAACAAAAATAAACCTGAAAAAGCAGTAGCCTTTCTTTTAACCACCACATCTTAAGCAACTGGAGAGAATAATAGGAGATTTCCCCCAATCACAATAGCCTCAAAAAATAGATAGATAATAGATAGCATTAGATAGGATAGATCGATAGATAGATAAAATATACTAGGACAAGACATAAACCAACAAGACACCCAAGATCTCTATAACAAAAATTTTAATCCTGACAGGTGTGGTGGTCACGCCCTTTAATCCTCTCCACTCGCAAGCAGAGGCAGGCAATCTTTGTGAGTAGAGTTCAATAGCCAGCCTGGTCTACAGAGTGAGTGACAGACAGCTGGGCTTATAGGGAGAGACCTTCTGTCTCAAAAGCACAAAAAAATATTTTTTTAATCTCTGAAGGAGATTGAGGAAGACGTTAAAGATAAGATCTCGTATGCTCATGGATTGGAAAAAATTATATATAGTACAATAATCTACATTCTACCCAACATTACATATACAGATTAAATTGCAATCACAATCAAATCCTCCATGACCTCTTCACAGACTTAGAGAAAAAAGATCCTTAAATTCATATGGAAAAACAAAATAAAACAAATAAAAATGCAACATAGCTAACAGCCAACCCTGAGTGACAATGGCAATACAGGGGGGTTTACTTTAACCGAGACTTCAAAGCTATATTACAGGGTTATAATCATAAAAGTCTGTTACTTCACACAAAACAAGACCTGTTGACCAATGGAACAAAATTGAAGATCTCAAATTGAGCTCATAATTTCAGCCACCTCATATTCACCAAAGGGGCCAAAAAAACTCAATGGAAGAAAGATGGCAACTTCCAGCAAATAGTATTGAAAAACTAGATCACCATTTGTAGAAGACAAAAATTAAACCCCTACATCTCATCTGTACAAAATCAACATTTCAATGGTTCAAAGATTTCAACCTGAAACTCCAAACCTTGAAGGTGATAAAGAAAGAGTTGGCAGCAACATACAAGAAATAGGTGTAGGAAGACTTTCTATATCAAAAAACAGCAGCCGCACAGGAAAATAAGGTCAACAGCTGAAAAAGTGGGACCTCATCAAACTCAAAAGCTTCCGTACAGAGAAAGAAACGTCAAGAAAGGAGTGAAGAGAAAACCTAGAGAGTGGGAGGAACCTTCACGACTGAACAGTCTGACAGAGGCGATTAACTTCCAGAATATAGACTACTTAAAAAATAAAGAAGAAAACCAAATTGACTACTCAAAAAGATGGGAGTAAGAGCTGAACAGAGACTTCACCATAAGGAAGTAAAAGATGGCTGAGAAACCATCTTAAAAAGTGTTCAACATTCGTTTATAATTAAGCGAAATACCAAATTTAAACTACACTAAGGTATCATTTCACTCCAATAAGACTAGCACGAAGATTAAGAAAACAAGAGACAACCCAAGCTGGAGAGGTTGTGGGGAGAAAGGGGACACTCATCCACCTGCTGATGGGAATGTAACTCATACAACCACCATGGGAATAGCAGTGTGGAGAATACTTAAAAGACTCAGAAATGAGCCTACCACTGACCCAGCCATAACCACTCCTGGGTATATCCTACTGTTAAGATACATGCACAGCTATGTTTTTGCAACTCTCTTCACAATAGCGAAGAGCTGGAAACGCAAACCCAAATGCCCCTCAAACTGAAGAGTGGATGACAAATAATGTTGGTACACAATGGAGTTTCTATGCAGTGGGTAAAAGAAAGAGGACATCAATGAAATTTGGCGGACATGGATGGAACTTGAGGCATTATGCTAAGTGAAGTAACCACATCAGTTACCAGAAAAAGAAAAAAAAAAAAAAGTGAAAATGGTTATCCCTCATCTAATGGATGCTGACACCAAAATCCCAGGCTTGCAGGCAAGCTGAGCAAATTTATTATTATAATTTTCTTTGTATCTGAAAACAACTGTGCTATTATTAATGTGAATCTCTTTAACGGGCTCTAGAATATTGACCTAGCCTGAATTACATTCAAGACATTGTAATTACCGCGTATTGGGTGGAAGATATGTATTCATATTTAGAGTAAATATAAAAGTAAATGAAAAATGTGAACCTCAAAAACAATTTTTTGAAAATCAACATACAGTTTATTCTTGGAAGGTCATAATTTTGGATCCCAGATGTGGTTTTATATAAGGCATTAATTTGGAGTAATACAACAGGGGAGGAACAATAACAACCTCAGGGCTGGGCAGAACTGACTGATACAGTTTAATTTTTGCCCAAAACAAAACAAAGCTTATGCAAAAGAAAGTTGGAAAGACTGTGACGAAAGATGCATGGCAGAATGAATAAATTGGGGTGGGGTGGGGGGAGGGAGAGGGAAATGTATCCAAATTGGACTGAAAATGATGTATGAATATACAAAATAATGCAATAAAAAAAAACCTAAAAAAGGAAAAAACATACTACGTCTGCCATTTTAGGCAGTGGGAATTTATATTTTATTTTTTTCCCCAAGACATGTTCTCCTGTAGCTCTAGCTTGCCTCTGCAATTTGCTATGTAGACCCAGGCTGGGCTTTTTAAACTTCACAGAGATCCAACTGCCTTTGCTTTCCTAAAGGCTGAGATTAAAGATAGGTGCCACCACACCTGGCCTTCAACTATTTCTGCTTTCTACTATAACTAATCCCAGATAGATTAATCCCAAACAGGTACACTCAAGCACCACTGAATGAACTCAGAGTATTATATATGTACATAATTTATAATGTACTATTAATTATATATATATATATATAAACAATAATAATCAATAGAAGAAATAATTGAGAGGGAGTTGGGGGACATGGGAGGAAGGTTAGTGGAGAACTTAGAGGGCTGGAAATAATGCAAAGACAATGCTTCATTATATGAAAAGACCAAAAATTAAATATAAAAATAAGATAAAAAATAAAATATTTTTTTTTTTTTTTTTAAAAATAATTAAAAAATTGACTAATTGGTAGAAGCTGTATTACTCGTCATGCGACTATGATTTCACTTTGCACAGGATTTGAAAACCTGAATTCATTTTAATCCTAAAGCTTTGATGTACATGTGCATAGGCCCTCCCTTACACACCAGGTTCTTTTCATCCTCAAGCAAAGGCATACTGACAAGCCCTGATGCGGATGCCCATTCCTCATTCTAAAAATTATTTAAAAATATTGTAAGAAGATAAATTGGATTTATATTAAATATTGTATTAATTTGGGGGCTTGGCTCTTCATCAAATTCATATATTTTTCAATATGCAAATTTGATGCCTGGTAGGCTTTGAAGTGATGGACAGGACAGAATATCCATAGTTAACATTTAAGGCTTGCTCCTTTTTTCAGCAATTAAGTCTTCTTCCCACTGCTTTGTAAGTACTGTCTTAATCTGATCCTCACAAGAACAGTAACAAGTGTTATCTAGCATTACTTTGCTGGATGATAAAACTGAGGCACAGAATATTCAACATGTTCAAGGTCATGCAACTAGTAATTTTGCAGAAGTGAGATTCAAATCCACACCTCCTACACCAGAAGCCCATTTCCATTATTGTGCTAAGTGGCACTACAAAACAAAACTCAGTTGCCAGTAGAAAGACTGAATGGGAAATCAGCCCCTAGACACCCAGAGCAAAAAGATTTCTCCTTAATGTTAGTAACAAGCTGAAATTAAAATAATTTGACAGACAGGAATGAAGCCTAGTGGGAGCAGTTAATTTTTTTCTTTTCCAAAAGAAAATACTTCCCCATCTACAAGCATGCTGACTGCCATTACACACACTACATAAGCCTATGTACAGTTCCATGTTGTAGGTTTTTTACAATGATAAATTTAGTATCAAATACAATAAAATATAAACTAATGAACTCAAATTATAAAATGCACATTCATGGGCTAAGTAACATCTTGCTGAGATTCAGTAGTTATAGCCAGTGTGATAATGATCCCAATTGCCACAGGAAGGTCTCTTTGTATCTCCACTGCCCAGTGCCAATGAGTAATCCATCTTCCCACCATCTTACCACTAAAGCTACCAGGAAACTTTTGTTTGCACAGAGAACCAAGGCACTCTAGGCAGCACATGATCTCACTTCCTGGGAATGGCACCATTCTACTCAGAGGCATAGTGCATTCTTTACTTGGTGACTCACACAATGGAAGAAACACTACTCACAGGGCTCTGAAATTATATTGCCTTTAAGAAAGGGGAAATTGCAAGAAAATGAGTTTGGCTCAGGTCTCATTGGGGCTTATTTTATTGTGCACAGGGCACAGTTTTAACAAGCTTAGTTATCTGGTTGCTCAATCTATCGCAGATGGAAGCAGCAAATTAGAAGAAGGGAATGATCCTGCCATAGGCAAGAAGAGTGAAATTGTGAGAAATGCCAGCTGAGAGAGAGGAGTACAGTATCAATCATGGGGCCATTTAGCGTCAGCACAAATTGCCCCAAATACAACTGGCCCCGTTATAGAACAATACGATAGCTGACATTCCCAGTGACAACTTGGAGTCATAAACAAAAGCTTAAATAGTTCATGCCATGCCATAGATGATGTCAGAAAATTTAAAATACATGTATGATAGATGTGCATTGAACATGATTAATCATAACAAAGGGTTCTGATGCCTAAAGTGCAGAACCCCAGACTGGTCCGTTTGAAAAGATCAATCACTGAGGCATTGCGGACGACTGCCAAAATAGTACAGACTATCGTTAATCTGCTTTTTTTTTCCTTACAATAGAATGTAAACAACTCACCATACTTAAAAGAGACTCTTGGTCTGAGTGGGGTAACCCCATATCAACATTGNATATATATATATATATATATATATACACACACGTATGTATGTATGTGTGTGTATATGCATGTGCATATCTGTGTGTATATGACTGTGTATATTTGTACGTGTGTTTATGTGTGTATGCATGAAGGCTTATACATTTAATAGTCAACAAGACTCCATTTCTTTTTTTTTCTTTGTAGTTCCTTTCAATGCTAACATTCATATAGAGATGAGCCCATGGCAAATATTTCAATCTGAAATAAAATTCAATAGTGTTTTAAATTTTGTTGTTTCTGGGGCAGTTTAAATTCTGTCTAGACATCCTCTGACTTTACCCAAACAGAAACATGGAGAAGAGATTGAAGGATTTCCACTGCATCTCACTATGTCAGTGAAATGGAAGACCAGGACTCCTAATGCAGAAGAGGCTGTGTTTTATTGCTCAGTGGGCCCTGGAGCCACTTTAAAGAGGTAGAAAGTGTCTCAAAGTGCAAGTGGCTAATGGTTCACCTTCAGTAGCTACTCAAACACTGAGTCTGGAAAGGAGGCCAGGTGGTCCCTGTGGAATTGTAGAAAGAAATTATGTAAAAAGTCAAAATGTAAAATCCTGGGAAATAAATACAAAAGCATGTGTTCTTGGGAGAGCCATGGCAGGAATGCCAGTGCAGCAAAAATCTGGTAACTAGGCCAGCAGGGTCTGTTTTCTTAGGTTAAATTATTCCTGCAAAACTCTTCCTTATCTCATCCTTAACTTTCAATTCTGCTGTATTTTCAAATGTGTAGAAGAAAACTAAAATTTTGGAAACACACTCAAATTCAGCAAATTTAATGTTACATATTTATACAGCCTTTGGCTATAATTCTCCTTCATTATAAAACTATAATCTTGCTGATATTGAAAAATATTTAATGTTTTCACTTTTCGTTTGATTATTCATCTCACTTTAAGTAAAGTTTATGTAATAGTATAACTACATTAACAAACTGTTTTGCATTTCTACTTTAACTATTCATATCAGATTTTTCAAGGATCATTGATTAATCTGTTTAATTTGATGAGCTTCATACAGACTTATGTATCAGTTGATAGAAAACAGCTTACAGAGCATGAGCAGAACTGTATAAGGCTTTATGCTAATTAACTAACAATAGCCTACAGCTCCTCCTGCTAAGAAACCTCTCTGCAATTGTTAGGTTTTGAGGATAGAATAAAGAGATGCACCAGAACTGTTAATATTTCCATTTTTTAGATTTTTTTTTCTCCTTCAACTACCATATTGAGGCTCCAGAGACCAAGCAGTGTTCATAACTTCATGATAATAACTTACATAAATTGAACTTTTGTTAATGCCAAGAATTACTTGAAACATCTTTTTTTAATCTTTTTTTTTATTGATGCTTTGTGTAGTTCATACATCATTTTCCAATTCAGTTCAGGCATATATCCCTTTCCCTTCCCCCCAACACAGCCAGAATTGACTAGAGACCAAGACAACAGCTCCAGAGAACATAGACTGTTTTGCTTCTCATCCACCTGTGCCCCTTTTCTAAGCCTAGGGAACAATCTGCAGAAGAGGGGGTGCAGTAGAATGTAAGGGCTGTGATTGGGGTGAATGGTGAAACTACAACAAAATAGACTGGACACTCATTTAATCAACTTGATTGAACATACAAGCCCCTGCCCTGCTGGATGGTGGGACCCATGAGCTGTGTGGGTTTGGGCACAACTGCTCACAAATTGGTTTTACATGAAGGATGCTTGTACTCACAAATTATCACTTATTGTTAAAAAAATGAAAACAAAACAAAGCAAAACAAAAAAACAGAGAAAGATGCAGAAAAGTTATGGCAGAATGAATGATCTGGGATGGGTAGGGGTGGGGTGGGGGGAAGGGAAGGGGATATATGCCTGAACTGAATTGGAAAATGATATATGAAATACACAAAGCATCAATAAAAATAAAAAAAAATAAAATAAAATACCTGTTTTCTGCCCATGGGACATTAATGCACAAGTCTACAAAACAAAACCCAGTGGGACTACATTTTCTTTCTAGACTATCTGGCTTGTCCCAACAGAAATAGGACCCTGAGTTCACCAGACATGGCCCCTGGTATCCACTCGCAAGAAGAGTTACACCTGGCACATAGGAAGTGGCATCTACTGTTGGGCACCATTACTCTCACTGATTTCTCATGTGAAAGTTCCGGGCATCCCCCTGCTTTACAATGCTCTGGTATGGTACAGCCCATCGCACAGTTACAGTTCACCTTCCAAAAAAGACTAATATTAACCATGATGTTGAAGTGTTCTCTTCACTAACCTTGTCTCTCAATATTCCTCATGAGGTGGTGATAGAGGCACAGTGGCCAGTCCCTGAACACAAATTGACTGATGAGAAGTTTCTCAAGCTCTTGAGTCAAACCAGAAGCCTTCTCCACAGTGGCTATTACCACAGACAAACAGCTCCCATGGGGATGAGAGAGGACCCCAGAGCTGCAGAGCTGGGAGTCCCTCCGGGAGCACTGGGAGCACCGGATTGGCCTTCTCTTTCTCTGACTCCCTCCCCCCCTCCCTCATTGGGGCTGCAGACCTGGCAGGACACAAAGGCAGCCAGGAAATCATCAGCCTCACTGACGCTTATACAAAAGCTGCAGAGGGTTTTCTGGATGGATTTCTTGCCTGTTTTCCTCCTCAAATAAGGGCGGAGAGGCCTAAACTGATTTTAACATGTTTCAGCCAGGGTTATAGCTATTATAGCTGTTGTGATAATTATATAAATATAGTTTTATTGTAGTTATTATTATAATAATGGTTTCATTTCTTCTATGTTACAGATGTTACCTTACCTGCATAACATGCTTGAAGGACTCACACCATCATTGTATGGTACTTTCTGCACTGGATCTTCAGAATGGAGTGAGTTTTATCTCAGCCTTCTGTATTGGCCCTAGAGTCTTGTCCCCCAAGATCCCCTTCTCTAGTGTGGACACCTTAAAACACCAACCCTCCTTCAGCAGGAAGTAGTCAGAGTGGTCATCATCCCTATCCCTGACAGAAATCAGTGTCAATCTCTGAGACAAAAGAATGAGGGGGAGAGAAGCTTAGGCCAAGTGGGGAACGAGTGAGAGGCCTTTTAGGAGATGGGGTCTGCTTCCTGTGACCAAGGGCTTTGCAACACTTACAACCAATAATTGTTGTAACAGCCAGAAGAACTACGGCAACTGCTAGTAGTCATAACTGCTGGAAGGAAAAGCCTACCGATGGTAAGAAAACAGCCTGCCCAAGGGAAGGCACCCTCTGCAGCCCCAATGAGGGAGGTGGGAGGGAGTCAGAGAAAGAGAAGGCCAATCCGGTGCTCCCAGTGCTCCCGGAGGGACTCCCAGCTCTGCAGCTCTGGGGTCCTCTCTCATCCCCATGGGAGCTGTTTGTCTGTGGTAATAGCCATTTTCATTCCTCCCTCCCTCTCCATGGCCATGGCTTCTCCAATCCCACAGGAGCAGCTTTCTACCTGCTCCTGCTTGCTACTTTCACTTTCTGCCACCCTTCCAGGACATCCAGTTCTTTTTCATCCCATGGAAGAAATTCAGTGGATCCCCTAGATAACCACCCCTTACCCTAGAGCCCCGGAACAAACTGCTAGAATGGATTTATTAGTTTGGCTTACATAACAGTCTGCACAGTCCAACAATGGTTTGTCTCTCAGTATTTGCCCAGTCAGAAGGCCAGATGTTTCAGCAATCTCAATCTGGTCCTGAAGGCCTGGAGGATTCTTGGAGAGCTGCTGGGTCTTCAGTCTGTTGGAAGCCAGAAGAAGCAGGTTCAAAGAGCAGAGAAAGAACGTCATAGCCATAGGCCAGATGAACTTTCTAGTGAGAGCGGGGCAAACAGGCAAAAAGCAAGTTTCTTTCTTCTATGTGCTTTCATCTGGGCTGCCACTAGAAGGCACCATCCACATTTGGGGTGGGGTGTGTTGCCCCACTTCAAATAATTTGATCAAGAAAGTCCTTCACAGACCTGCCCAGCACCTTGTTTTCGTCAATCCAGTTCCATTCAAGTGGACAACAAAATGAACCAACACAGCCTGGTAGAGAGGGAAGAGGAAGAGAAGTAAGCTAGGCCGTGGCGCCCTTCATAAGCCTCTCTTCCTCTCCCTTTCCCAATCATGCCAAGATGATGAAGTCTCCATGTTAATCCAAAAAGATTGGGTTCTAGGAGCTTCTGGGTGTCTGAGCACATGAGGTCCCTGCTTGAGGTGCTCTGGGAGGACACGTAAGCTCTGCACTCCTCCCATGCCTCACTGTGTCCATTGCCTCAGTGGAGTCCTTTGTGATCTTGTTTTGATAAGCCAGTATGTATATTCCCCTGAATTCTATGTACTACTCTCACAAATCAAACCAACGCCATTCAAGAGTCATGCACCTTTGTTTTGTAGTCAGTTGATCAGAAGTATAGATGACAACCCGACAGTTGCTTCCCCCAACATAATGGACAGAGAGCCCCTGAAACTAGAAGTGAAAAGCAACCCTTCCACCCTTAAGTTGCTTCTATGAAGGATGAGAAAAGTAATTAAAGCAGAAGTATGTGAAGTGAGAGGAGAGGACGGAAACCACTTTGTTTTTTTTCTCCTCTCTCTGATCTTTTCCCCTCACTGCCCACATCTGACCTCTTTGACCAGCACAGTTTCCCAGAGCATACACTGACTAACATAATCAGGATGCCACATTTTAATAGCAGCAAACAAAAGAAATCTAGTTCTAAAAATGGATATTCCTTTCTCATCCAGAAATGAAATTCTAATGCAAAACTCTTCCTTCCTTAATTTCTTATCAGGTTTTTACTGGGCAAAAGAGTTCTACTCTAACTTCCTATCGCACATGGGGTTTCATTAGCAGCTCTAAAGTGGAATTAATCCAATCCTAAACTTTCATGTCCTACTTTCCTAATGCATAAAAGAGCTCCTTCTGTGTGTTTGTGTCCCTTCCTCCTTTTGATAACTGACTTCCTTGTCAGTGTGACTCCTAAGAGGCTGTCAGTCCAAAAGCTTTGCCTCTCTACCATGGTTCCATGATTAATATTGACTGAGAACCTGCCAGGTTCTAGAATCATCTAGGAGACCCCAGTCAGTGAAGGCTGGTTTACATTAGGGTATCCTCTGGCCGTGCCTGTGAAGGATTACTTCAGTTTGGTTAACTGAAGTGATAAAACTCACTCTGAACAGGAGGGCAGCTTTCTAGGGGTTGAGACCCCAGATAGAATAAAGGCCCAGCGAGACGGCTCAGCAGGTACAAGCATTTGCCACATAAACCTGATGACCTGAGTCTGACCCATGGAACCCTGGTAGAAGGAGAAAACTGATTCCTGGAAGTCATCCTCCGACCTCCGCATGTGCACTGTGGCCTGTTGTATAAAATACCCTGACCAAAAGCAATGGAGGGGAGGAAAGGATTTATTTTTGGCTTACACCTTCAGGTTACAGTCCATCACCAAAAGGAAGCCGAGGCAGGAAATGAAGTAGCTAGTCACATGACATCCACAACAGTGCAGCGAGAGGAGAGTGTGCCATGCTGCCTGCTTGCTGCTGGTCCTCAGCTGGCTTTCCTCACCCGGAAATTCAGGGGTCAGTCTATGAAATGGTACATCTCACATTCAGTGTGGGTCTTCCCACTTCAGTTAACAATGAAAACACCATAGACATGTCCACAATGCCAACATGGTCTAGATAATTCTTCACTGAGATTCCCTTTTCCCAGATCTCTCTAGGTTGTGTCACACACATGCATGTACACACACACTCACACCCCCCCCACACACACACATATTAATCATAAATTTAAAAGCAAAATAAAACAAATTTAAAGGAGAATGCTCGCTGGGCAGAAACATTCAGTATTTTCTGCTTCTAGACCCTGGATACAGTCTGCCTCAAGCTCCTGCCTTCATGACATCCCCACCATGACTGACTGTCCTGTTAAACAGTCCAAATAAACTCTTTTTTTCTTATAAGACAAGTAACTAATACACATAAATTGGGTCACATGCAAAGATGGATTGTTGAGTTCTTCCCTCCTTCGACCAACCAAATTGGTCTCCATTTGAAAACAGGATAGGGCCTTTTAAAGGAATGTGCAGTTCCAGGGGAATCTGATGCCCTCTTCTGTCCTTTATGGGCATTGCACAACACAGGTACATACATGCAATTAATACATGTATACACATAAAAAAATAAAATAATAAATAAAATATTTAGAAAATAAAAAGAAAAATCTAACTGAAAATAAAAATGGGGAGTGGAGGTTAGAAATAGAATTCTGAAGACAGCTCAGAACCTCTGTAGCCATTCCAGAAGCTTGTGATTCATCCTGTGATCCTCAGATCTTTGGGTTAATCATTTTCTTTTTATATGGTAAACTGATTGACTGACTGGGTTTCTAAATTTTCTAGGGAGTCTTGGGTTGATGTCTAGATTAGATATAAAGGCTCCCTGCCCACTCCCTGACCCCCACAAAAATCTATTTAGGTGTTTTCTTACAGAGATAGCATCTCCTAAGTGCAATTATAGGTGCCATGTGGCTAGCCTGAAGCTACAACAGAGAGTGCTCAGCCTTGGGGGCAGTGTGGAGACAAAGAAGTCAGGGAAGAAAGGGAAGAGAAAGTTTGGTTTCAGCTGGACGAAGAGTCAATCTGTGGTTTCAAAAGTGGCTGGCAGAAATCTCTTAAGAGGAAATTAATTGCATGGCCCTAGACTTTTTCTGAGACTTCCAGAAACTCAAAACTTTCTTAGTTTTGTGTGCTGATCTTGGAAATTCCTTCCCAAACCCTTTTTGCCTCCCATAAAGTGGCCAACTCTTCTGCCCTTGGTTAACTCACCAGGGACAGGACATATATCTCCTTCTCTCCTCCCTTCTTGGGTGCTTTCTCCTTTCCTCAGAAGCACTGCTGTTGAAGAGAAGTAACTAGAAGTGTCAGTCGCAAGCACTGGGACTTTGCAGTGAGCTTTCTCCAGCCTCCTCTCCCACACAACTCCTGGTTCCCTGAATGAATTCTGTGCTGACGCGGAACGAAGCCATCACCCTTCACTCTATGAAGTATCTCTCTATCCTGTGCCAGAAACATGAGCCTCTGGTTCTGGAGCAAGGACAAGCTTCTGTAGACCAGCTGTCCTTTCTTCATGCAGCCTCATTGTTGCTCTTGATTATTCTATTCTATTTATTTTCATTACTTTTAATTATGTGGTGGGTGTGTATATGAGTGTGTGTGTGTGTGTGTGTGTGAGAGAGAGAGAGAGAGAGAGAGAGAGAGAGAGAGAGAGAGAGAGAGAGAGAGAGAGAGATGGAGAGAGAGGTTTGTACACATGAGTGCTGTGTCTGTAGAGGGCAGTATATGGCCTTGAATCTCCTGGAGCTGGAGTCACAAGTGGTTCTGAGCTATATGAAATGGGTGCTGGGAACCAAACTTGAGTCCTCTGCAAGAGCAATATACAGTCTTGACCACAGAGTCAGCTCTACAGCCCAATTGCTCTTACTTTTTTTTTTGGTCTTTTCAAGACGGGGTCTCCCTGTAGCCCCAGCTGTCCTGGAACTCACTCTGTAGACCAGGCTGGCCTTGAACTCACAAAGATCCGCCTGCCTCTGCCTCCCAAGTGCTAGGATTAAAGGCGTGCCCCACCATGCCCGGCGTTGCTCTTACTTTTTTGAGACAGGGTCTCAGATTACCCAGCCTGGCCTTGAACTTGCTATGTCACAATCTCATAATCAGCACAAGCCTCACCAGAACTGAATCCACAACTTTGTCTGGAATTTCACTCTTTCCAAGCAAGGCTTTGTTCTTGGCTCATTTCTGTGCATTGTCCCAATTGGCTATAGACCTGGCACTAGCAATGGACGATTTAACATGGGGCTTTGTTATGATATTGTTAAAGTCTACCTGAATACAGAATAGTGATTACAAGAATTTTCCAAGAGGCCTAGGAGAGGGTAGACAAAGGGTAGGTCAGTGCACACTATGCCCCACCCATGTGCAATTAATACATGTTGATAAAAACATTTTAAAGATTTAAATTTGAGGTTGGTTGAATCCTTGGGTGTGGGACCTGTAGAGACAGAGGGTCATCTGTATATGGTGCAGCTAAGGTCTGGGGCAAATGGTACCCATGGCTTGAGTGGCCTCCTCTCTTTCCTGGCATGCTGTGATAGGAGTCCTCTAAGATGCTAGTATGAAGAACATGGCAAGCATGCCTTCCAGAGTTAAGGCAAGAGCAAAATAGCACTGATTTAGCATCTACTCTGGAGCAGGCTTTTCACATTCCCAGCATAGGGCTTAGAGGGTCATAGTTACCTCTAGTGAAAGCCAAGTCTTCATGTTGTAATGAGGCTCCTAGGCTCAGAGAGGTGAAGCAGCTCACCCATGGCTATAAAGCTACCAAGAGTTGGAGCAGAGGTTCTGCTACCTTCTTTAGTCCATGAGACTGCTCATACCACAGTCTGAACTGAAGTTGAGCAAAAGTGGCACAAGCCTGTAGAAATCCTGTTCAGAGTCAGCCTAGAGCCAGCACCTCTAGGGACTCCTGGACAATCATGGCAAGAAATAATGTGAATGCTTGTAAATCTGAGCATCTCTCCAAAGTCACTCATACTGCTTAAGAAGTAGAGGTGGGACATGGGCAGGACTCACACTCACTAGGACTCTCTCTGTCTCCTGTGTCTTGGAGGAGTTGATCAGAACTGTTAGAAAAAAGGAAAAAATGGCACATATATGTTGGATCTATACAGGTGTGAACCCCAGATAAAAGACAGGCACACCAGGCTTAAGGTTACTCCAGAAACATATTTACTTCAGGAAAAGTCAGGGCTGACATGCCTGTTGGTACACGGCAGGTACCAGAAAAAGATGGCCACTGAGGCATGCTCCTTTAAACCCACTGGGTGGGGCCTCAGGTAAAGGGGAAGAGGTCACTTAATGACAGCTTCTGGAGGAAGTAGACATCTGTGTGTTACTTGGAATCCTGGGAGACTCAGACCTAACAAGAACCAAGGGTCCCCAACGAGGAGGCAAGTGACAATGACTCTTCAGCCATTTCTGATGGGCTGTGGGAATAAAGCTTTGTGTGTGGCTTGAAGTGAGAACTTGTAAGGCCTGTCCCGGAAGACCCCCATTATTTGATATCTCTGTGAGCATTCAGTTGCGTCTGTGAGTTATCTATCTATAACAGGAAGGTTTGGGATATTACAATGATTCTTGCCTCACCCTATCTCTGCAAAGTTCCAGGCCCCTTCCTTTGAGGCATTGAGCAAAATGTCACACCTCTAGTTACCTGTTGCACAAACTGGAGCCCCCCCATTAGAGCCAAGGTGTCTCACCCCTCCCTTCTGCCTGCCCCCCACTTCCTTGCCCAGAGCATTGTAGCTTTCAATATATAGACCTCACTGACAGAAAATAAACGGAGTTCCTATTCTCCCCGCTCTCCATGTGTGTGAGCGCATTCATTTCCATGGGTGATCTCCTGCAGTTTCTTTCCTTCCCCCCTTCTTGCAGGAGCGAAGCCTAGAGAGGCCTGCAGGCAGGAGACAAGTCCTGGAGCTGAGACAAGAAGGGTAGGACAGTGTGTGGAATGCATTCACACGTGACTCAAAGACATTGAACAATGACAATGAGTAATGTCTGACATTCCTCCTGGGGGAAGATGAGTAAAAGAAACTTAATCCAGCTTGTAGATCATCAGAGCTGAGGCGCCTGGAAGCTCCTCCTTTCTGCTGTGACTGTAGTGAGAGAAAGAATAAGGTAGTCACGTGACAGAGAAAAGTCATCTCTCAGAGCTAGAGAAAAAAATACTAGAATACAGAGAAAGGTTGAAATGAGCATCAAAGTGGAAACTGATGGGGTCTGTGTGGATAAGTGGCAGCTGAGGAAAAGTTTTCAAATTTGCCTTTATGACTTTAGAGTTGATCAGAAGCTGGGAGATCCATATTAATTTAAAAGCATGTGCATGTGTGCTCATGTACATGCACGTACACACACACACACACACACACACACATGCACATACACGTGCACATGTGCATGTATACTACACAAATTTATGCCATTATTTTGAGAAGGGAATGAGCAGTCAGATTGTAACTTTTTTTAAGATTCTCAGACACATGCATATGTCCTTCTTCTGCCCTTCTTATTATTTTGTTCACTAAGACAGTTTTATGTTTATTTTAATGTCACATACCTATAGAAGATTTGACGTATCTCTATAAAAATCTAGTAACATAAATGAGGGAAAACATGCATATTTGTGTTTCTGAGATTGGCTTAATTTGTTTAATAAAATTATCTTCAGTTGCATGAATCTTCCTGCAAGTGACAAAACTTCATTCTTCTATATGGCTGAAAAAAAATCCATTGTGTATATTTGCCATATTCTCTTTATGCATTTTTTTCTTGTTGGGCACCAGATTGGGTCTCTAACTTAGCTATTTTAAATTAATGCTTTAATAAACATTCTAGTGCAAATGTCTTTGTCATATGACTCAGAGTCCTCTGGGCAAATACCAGGGAATAGTATACCTGGGTCATAAGATACAACTACTTTTTTTTTTCAGAAACATCCACAGGGACTTCCATCTTGGCTGGACTAGTTTACATCCTCACCAAAGTATGTAAAAATTCCCTATTGTCCACATCCTTACCAGCATTTGTTATTTATTTTCTTAACGACTGCCATTCTGACTGGAGTAAGATGAATTTCAATGTAACTTTGATTTCCATTTGCCTGATGGCCAATGAAGTTGGATGTTTTTTCATATGTCTATTGCCCATATGTATTTCTTGTTTTAAAAAAATAATATTTTATTGCTTTTTTGAGAACTTCATACAATGTATTTTGATCCTATCGATACCTCCCCCCACCTAGTTTCAGATACACCCCCTCACCTCTGTATCCCCCCTCACTCCAGGCCCTCTTTTATTTTTTTAAGTATAATTTGTGTTCCCCAAATGTTCTTGAGTGCAGATCCATGCCTTGGAGTCTGGTCACCTACCTGGCATCACACACTTAAGGAAAAACTGACTCTCCATCTCCCATCAGCCATTAGTTGGCAATACAGTCTCAGCTAGGACTGGGGTTTCTTGCCCACCTCTCCCTGTCAATGCTGGGTTTGTGTCTGGTTTGTGCTTGCACAGGTCTTGTGCATGCTACCACAAATGCTGTGAGTTCATATGTGCATCTGCCCTACTGAGTCCAGAAAACACAATTTCCTTGATTCATCCACTACCTCTGGCTCTTACAATCTTTCTGCCCATTCTTCTCTAGTGATTCTTGAACTTTGGGGGGAAAAGGTATGATTAGGTGTCCCAGTTAGAGCTGAGCATTCTGCAGTCTTGAAGGTCTCTGTGTTAATCACCACCTCTTACCAAAAGAAGGTTCTCTGATAAGGGTTGAGAAATGTACTTATTTATGTATATAAACAATACATCATTAGAAAAGTTCCCAAAGTCTCCTCCAGAAAATTTCTCGAGCTGACAAACACATTCAGCAAAGTAGCAGGATACAAAATTAACACACAGAAATCAGTAGCTTTCCTGTACACCACCAACAAGCTCACTGAGAAAGAAATGAAGGAAACTATCCCATTTACCATAACCTCAAAAGCATAAAATATCTTGGAATAATTCTAACCAAGGAAGTGAAAGTTTTGTATAATAGAAATTTTAAGATATTGAAAAAAGAAATTGGAAACTTTAATGATTTAAGACTCAACACAGAACTAAAAAGACAAATAAGTGCTCGGATAGAGACAGAGAGGAGGCCTGCAAACTCGGTGGCCAGGTGAAATACTGGCACACAGCCTTGCTGCCCTGCCAGGGGCTGGACCTCCCACCGCAGGTACCAGAGATAAGGACTGTGCTTGCAGATAGAGAGACAGAGAGGCAGCTTGAAAACTCAATGGCAAGGTGAGGTACCAGAGTAACCTCCCCTCCACTGTGGTGGAGATGATAAGCTGGTGGTGCTATGGTTGGGATGATCCAGCAGATGCAGTGTCAGTGATTCTAGGCTGCACAGCCAATGCTGAGGAAGAAACCAGTAAGAAGAAGAGTGAGTGACCAACCAGTCCTCCATAGTAACATTTGAGATTAGCATCAGAATACAAACAAGCAAAAAAAAAAAAAAAAAAAAAAAACAAATCCACATGCCAAAGACACAACGGAAAAACAACAATATGGGAAAAGCTCATAATAAATCCCCACTGAACTCTACCAGTCCTATAGAAGATTCCATCAATGAGATCTCCCTGGAAGGAAACAGAAACACCAATCTTAGAAGAACAATGTAGACATAGTCAAAGAAATCAAAGATTATAAAGAACAAAGGTGAGAGAATGAAAAACTCAGGAAGGAACTAGAAGGAAAGAATGATAAACTCTGGAAAGAACTAAAGGGAGAGAATGACGACCTCTGTAAAGAACTAGAGGAAGAGAAATACAAACTCCAAAAAGAACTAGAGGGAGAGAATGAAAAACTCTGGAAGGAAATGGAAACACTAAAAAGATCTCAGGCTGAAATGAAAAAAGAAACAGACCAGCAAAGCAAGGAGCTACAAGTAGAGAATGACAAGCTTCAAAAGGAAATGGAAATACTAAATAAATCACAGGAAAAAATGAAAAAGGAAATGGAGCATTCATCCAATCAGCAGGAAAGGATGGGAAAAAGCCTGAGAAGCAGAATTGATGAAGCAGAAAAAAGAATATCAGACCTACCGGATAACATGGGACAAATAGAATTCTCAAGTAAAGATTATGAAAAATTTAAAAATAGACAAGAGTGGAACAACCAGGAAATGTGGGACACTATGAAAAGACCAAAGTTCTGCATTATAGGGATAGAGGAAGGAGAATCCCACAACAATGGTATTGATCAGATCTTCAACAGAATAATAGAAGAAAATTTCCCCAAACTGAAAAAGACAAACCCATACAAATACAAGAAGCACATAGAGCTCCAAATAGAAAAGACCAAAAGAGAAACTCCCCATGCCATACCATAGTTAAAATGCTAGACGCCCAAAACAAAGACAAAATAGTAAAAGCCACAAGAGAAAAACAAGTTACATAAAAGGAGAACTCCATCATAATTACAGCTGACTTCTCAGTCCAAACGAACCGTCTTTAACTCCAGTTCCAGGGGAATCCGACACCCTCTTCTGACCTCCACGGCATTGCATGACACGGGTGCACAAACCTGCATGCAGACAGTACATTCACACACATATAGAAATAAATAAAAAAAATAATTAAAAAATAATTTAAAAAAAAAGATCATCCATCATGACCAAGTTGGATTCATACCAGAGATGCAGGGATAGTTCAACATGTGAAAATCAATAAATATCATAAAACACATAAATGGACTGAAAGACAAAAAGCACATGATCATCTCAATTGACACAGAAAAAAAAACCTTCCACAAAATCCAGCATCCCTTCATGCTTAAAGTCCTAGAGGGAATTGGACTGGAGGGATCATTCCTCAGCATAATCAAAGCCATATACAACAAACCCACTGCCAACATCATCCTAAATGGAGAAAAATTAGAAGCATTCCTCTTAAAGGGAGGAACCCATCAAGGTTCCCCCCATCACCACTCCTCTTCAATATAGTACTTGAAACACTTGCTAGGGCAATAAGGCAAGAAAGGGAAATTAAAGGAGTACTAATTGGAAAGAGGAAGTAAAACTATCCCTTTTTGCAGATGATATGATAGTTTACCTAAGGGATGCTAAAAACTCCACCAGAAAACTGCTAGAAACGATTAAGAGTTTTAGTAAAGTGGCAGGATACAAAATAAACCTAGAAAAAGCAGTAGCCTTTCTTTACACCAACATTAAGCAACTGGAGAATGAATATAAGGGTACATTCCCAATCACAATAGCCTCAAAAATAGATAGATAGATAGATAGATAGATAGATAGATAGATAGATAGATAAAATACCTGGGAATAAACCTAACCAAAGACACCAAAGATCTCTATAACAAAAAATTTTAAATCCTGACAGGTGTGGTGGTACACGCCTTTAATCCTAGCACTCAGCAAGCAGAGGCAGGCAAATCTTTGTGAGTTCAATGCCAGCCTGGTCTACAGAGTGAGTGCCAAGACAGCTGGGGCTATAGGGAGAAGACCCTGTCTCAAAAAGACCAAAAAAAATTTTTTTTAATCCTGAAGGATATTCAAGATTACATCAAAAGACCTCCTATGCTCATGGATTGGAAAAATTAATATAGTAAAAATGTCCATTCTACCCAAATTAATATACTGATTCAATGCAATCACAATCAAAATCCCCATGAGCTTCTTCACAGACTTAGAGAAAAACTATCCTTAAATTCATATGGAAAAACAAAATAAAACAAATAAAAATGCAAATAGCTAAAGCAACCCTGAGTGAAAATGGCAATACAGGGGGGGTTACTTTACCAGACTTCAAGCTATATTACAGGGTTATAATCATAAAGATAGTCTGTTACTCACACAAAACAGACCTGTTGACCAATGGAACAAAATTGAAGATCCAAACTTGACCTCATATAATTTCAGCCACCTCATATTCAACAAAGGGGCCAAAAAAACTCAATGGAGGAAAGATAGCATCTTCAGCAAATGGTATTGACAAAACTTGATCACCATTTGTAGAAGAACAAAATTAAACCCCTACATCTCATCCTGTACAAAAATCAACTTCAAATGGTTCAAAGATTTCAACCTGAAACTCCAAACCTTGAAGGTGATAAAGAAAGAGTTGGCAGCAACCTACAAGACATAGGTGTAGGAAAAGACTTTCTATATCAAACAGCAGCCGCACAGGAAATAAGGTCAACAGCTGAAAAGTGGGACCTCATCAAACTCAAAAGCTTCCGTACAACAAAAGAAACAGTCAAGGAAGAGAGGAGAAAAACCCAGAGAGTGGGAGGAAACCTTCACCACTGAAACATCTGACAGAGCATTAACATCCAGAATATATAGACTACTTAAAAAATAAAGAAGAAAACAAATGACCTACTCAAAAGATGGAGTAAAGAGCTGAACAGAGACTTCACCAATAAGGAAGAAAAGATGGCTGAGAAACATCTTAAAAAGTGTTCAACATTGTTAATAATTAAGGAAATACAAATTAAAACCACACTAAGGTATCATCTCACTCCAATAAGACTAGCCAAGATTAAGAAAACAAAAGACACCAAATGCTGGAGAGGTTGTGGGGAAAGGGGAACACTCATCCACTGCTGATGGGAATGTAAACTCATACAACCACTATGGAAAGCAGTGTGGAGAATACTTAAAAGACTCAGAATGAGCCTACCACCTGACCCAGCCATACCACTCCTGGGTATATACCCTACTGTTAAGATACATGCACAGCTATGTTTATTGCAACTCTCTTCACAATAGCGAAGAGCTGGAACCAACCCAAATGCCCCTCAACTGAAGAGTGGATGACAAAAATGTGGTACACAATGGAGTTCTATGCAGTGGTAAAGAAAGAGGACATCATGAACTTTGCAGGTAAATGGATGGAACTTGAAGGCATTATGCTAAGTGAAGTAACACAGTTCCAGAAAAAGAAAAAAAAAAAAAAAGTGAATGGTTTCCCTCATTCATGGATGCTGACACCAAATCCTCAGCTTGCAGGCAAGCTGAGCAATTTATTATTATATTTCTTTGTATCTGAAAACAACTGTGCTATTATAATGTGAATCTCTTAACGGGCTCTAGAATTGACCTACCGCAATTACAATTCAGACATTGTAATTACCGTATATGGGTGGAAGATATGTATTCATATTTAGAGTAATATAAAAGTAAATGAAAAAATGTGAACCCCAAAACAATTTTTGGAATCAACATACAGTTTATTCTTGGAGGTCATAATTTTGATAGATGTGTTGTTTATATAGGCATAATTTGGAGTAATACAAAGGGGGAGGAACAATAACAACCTGAGGACTGGGTCAAAGAACTGACTGATACAGTTAAATTTTGCCCAAAACAACAAGCTTCTGCAAAGAAGTTGGAAAGACTGTGAGAAAGATGCATGGCAGAATGAATAAATTGGGGTGGGGGAAGGGGGAGGGAGAGGGAAATGTATCCAAATTGGACTGAAAATGATGTATGAAATATACAAAATATCAATAAAAAAAGAACATAAAAAAGACAAAACATACTACCTCTCCATATTTAGGCAGTGGGATTTATATTTTATTTTTTTCCCCAAGACATGTTCTCCTGTAGCTCTAGCTGCTCTGAAAATTGCTATGTAGACCAGGCTGGCTTTAAACTCACAGAGATCCACTGCCTTTGCTTCCTAAAGGCTGAGATTAAAGATAGGTGCCACCACACCTGGCCTCACTATTCTGCTTTCTACTATAACTAATCCCAGATAGATTAATCCCAAACAGGTACACTCAAGCACCACTGAATGAACTCAGAGTATTATATATGTATATTTATAAATGTATATATATATATATATATATATAACAATAATAATCAAAGAAGACAATCAATTGAGAGGGAGTTGGGGACATGGGAGGAGTTAGTGGAGAACTTAGAGGGCTGGAAATAATGCAAAGACAATGCTCATATATGAAAGACTCAAAAATTAAATATAAAATAAGATAAAAAATAAAAATAAGTTATCAGAATTTTAAATTAAAAAATTGACTAATTGGTAGAAGCTGTATTACTCGTCATGCGACTATGATTTCACTTTGCACAGGATTTGAAAACCTGAATTCATTTTAATCCTAAAGCTTTGATGTACATGTGCATAGGCCCTCCCTTACACACCAGGTTCTTTTCATCCTCAAGCAAAGGCATACTGACAAGCCCTGATGCGGATGCCCATTCTCATTCTAAATTAATTTAAAATATTGTAATGAGATAAATTGGATTTATAGTAATATTTGTATTAATTTGGGGGGCTTGGCTCTTCATCATTTCATCTATTTTTCAATATCATTTGATGCCTGGAGGCTTTGAAGTGATGGACAGGACAGAATATCCATAGTTAACATTTAAGGCTTGCTCCTTTTTTCAGCAATTAAGTCTTCTTCCCACTGCTTTGTAAGTACTGTCTTAATCTGATCCTCACAAGAACAGTAACAAGTGTATGCTAGCATTACTTTTGCTGGATAGATAAAGAAACTGAGGCACAGAATATTCAACATGTTCAAGGTCATGCAACTAGTAATTTTGCAGAAGTGAGATTCAAATCCACACCTCCTACACCAGAAGCCCATTTCCATTATTGTGCTAAGTGGCACTACAAAACAAAACTCAGTTGCCAGTAGAAAGACTGAATGGGAAATCAGCCCCTAGACACCCAGAGCAAAAAGATTTCTCCTTAATGTTAGTAACAAGCTGAAATTAAAATAATTTGACAGACAGGAATGAAGCCTAGTGGGAAGTTATTTTTTCTTTTCAAAAGAAAATACTTCCCCATCTACAAGCATGCTGACTGCCATTACACACACTACATAAGCCTATGTACAGTTCCATGTTGTAGGTTTTTTACAATGATAAAATTTAGTATCAAATAGCAATAAAATATAAAACTAATGAACTCAAATTACTAATGCACATTCATGGGCTAAGTAACATCTTGCTGAGATTCAGTAGTTATAGCCAGTGTGATAATGATCCCAATTGCCACAGGAAGGTCTCTTTGTATCTCCACTGCCCAGTGCCAATGAGTAATCCATCTTCCCACCATCTTACCACTAAAGCTACCAGGAAACTTTTGTTTGCACAGAGAACCAAGGCACTCTAGGCAGCACATGATCTCACTTCCTGGGAATGGCACCATTCTACTCAGAGGCATAGTGCATTCTTTACTTGGTGACTCACACAATGGAAGAAACACTACTCACAGGGCTCTGAAATTATATTGCCTTTAAGAAAGGGGAAATTGCAAGAAAATGAGTTTGGCTCAGGTCTCATTGGGGCTTATTTTATTGTGCACAGGGCACAGTTTTAACAAGCTTAGTTATCTGGTTGCTCAATCTATCGCAGATGGAAGCAGCAAATTAGAAGAAGGGAATGATCCTGCCATAGGCAAGAAGAGTGAAATTGTGAGAAATGCCAGCTGAGAGAGAGGAGTACAGTATCAATCATGGGGCCATTTAGCGTCAGCACAAATTGCCCCAAATACAACTGGCCCCGTTATAGAACAATACGATAGCTGACATTCCCAGTGACAACTTGGAGTCATAAACAAAAGCTTAAATAGTTCATGCCATGCCATAGATGATGTCAGAAAATTTAAAATACATGTATGATAGATGTGCATTGAACATGATTAATCATAACAAAGGGTTCTGATGCCTAAAGTGCAGAACCCCAGACTGGTCCGTTTGAAAAGATCAATCACTGAGGCATTGCGGACGACTAGCAAAAGTACAACATCTTATCTGCATTTTTTTTTTCCTTACAATAGAATGTAAACAACTCACCATACTTAAAAGAGACTCTTGGTCATAGTGGGAACCCCATATCAGCATTGTCATAATGGCGACAAATGGTCAGAAGCCCCTCATTAATCCAGTTCTCACAACACACCCAGAGTGGTCTTTGCCCCATACGGAAGCTTTGCAGTGCAGCTCCCTGGCAAGGACAATCTCCATGTCACAGAATGCCCTTGGCAGTGTGGTTCTGGTTGGGGTGGGGCACAGGAGAGATCTCAGCAGTTCTGGAGGTCTAGCCATTTATTTGGTTTTCCTGTTCCTGCTCTTGTTGTTGATCTGCTGTCGGTCTGCATTGCCTTGAGGCAGTGACTACTCTCCCTTGCCTGGATCCTCCTTCAGTTTCTCCATCCTTTGGGCGTGCTTATCCCTGTGAGCAGGGATACCAACTTTTCCAGTCTCCATGGAAGTGAGAAGCAATAAAACCAACACAAGTTGTAGCTAGTTCTTATGGGGGTGCTCGGTCCAGTCCATAGGTCCCCACCTGCCTTCATCTTTTACATCCCTCTTTCCTTCCAAACTGCCTGCATCAAACTTTTTGAGTACCCACCTGTATCAACCACAAAGACAAGAGCAGCAGGCCTGCCAAGGCCAGAACTCAACCCGTCTATGAAACTATCACCATGGGCACTTCAAATCCATTCTTGCTAAGCAGCCACCAGGCTAATTGAGCTATGGTTATGAGCATAGCTTTCTCCTCCTTTGAAAACACTTTTAGCAGCATCCTCACAGACACAACTGTCTAGTAGAATGTGGAAGCAAAGATAAACATGCATACATTAGTGTCAAAAAGGGCTCTAGGGCAGTGATTTTATTTTCCATTCAATGCGTTTCGGTTAGTGAAAGACATGACTAGTCATTTCTACTTAAAGTAACAATAAGGAAGATTAATCCCGACATGCTGGAGCTTCTGAATAGAGGCATGCCGTTTGCATACCCCAGTGTTACTAAACTATAAAAAACATCTTGACATTTACTTTTCTTTAAGATTTTAAAAATGGAGCTGTACCTCATTCATCCTGCCTTGGGAATTTCTAATGTCAAGGTAAGTGCTCTGATAAAGAAGGCCGAAGACCTGTGTGTAATCCTGGATTGCTCCTCTGAGTTCCACTTGGTGAATCTGTAAAAGAAAAGGTTCTGAATCCCCTTTGCAGACCTTTCTGATTCTAACATCTCCCAAGCTGGGGAACCATTACCTTTCTCCCTCCGTGAATAGAACAATCAAGCATTCGCCTAAGTTGTATCATATACATTTCTTGTAGAAAGAAGATGAAAACCAAATAAAAACAATGTATTTACACATAAATCCAGTCCCAAACTGATTAGAATATTGAGGCTTCATGAGGTCTGAGTCTTTCAAAGATAGCGTCTCAATTGGTTTTCTGGAAAACTGAGTAGCATCCCATCTGTTGCTTGAATTTCATTGAAAACCTGGAAGGGCAAGAAATAAAGGGAATACAGGTCTCTTTACTTGAATATGAGATATCAAATCTCTATAAAGTTCTAACACTGATTTATATCAATGGTTTCTTGTAAATCTAACATGTTCCAGCACTGTGGTCCCTGTGAACAGAGAAACCTGAGGTCCAATCATGGTTTTCAAGGATCTCACAGTTGTATAGAATTTGTACTCATAAAAAAAAAAAAATTGTACTCATGAAGCAGAATCTTAGAAATGGTATGTTTCAGTGAGTTTTATTCAAAATTTAGCTTACATCAGGACCACTTGGACTTCCTGATAAAAGAGAGCTCTGAGTCCTATGCCCGAATTTCTGCTTTAGTGGTGAAGGCCATGAATCCTCACTTCTAACAGTCCCTCCTGTGATGCTGATAGTACTCTGAGGCCACTTGAAAGAACTGCTGCTCTTGGAAGCTCCTCACCAGTGTCCTGGGCTTCTATTAGAGAGTGTAGATAATACCCCAGTACTCTACTCATGCTATTCCAGTGTGGCTCTAGACCCTAGACTCATAAATTTTACAAGAAACCACCATTGGAAATAAGAGTAAGTCTTATTAACACATGTCATAAACAGGCTTTATTTTCTATGGGTTGAGTCTTCAACTTTCCTATTAAATTGAGTCAAGACTGGTACAGCACCTAAATTGCTTCAACATTGTCTCATTAAGTTTAAATATAAATTTCAGATCATATTGATCCACCATCTTTTCTGCCTTGTGAATATTTTGATTCTGATACAGACTAAATATTTTCTACCATGCTCAAACAGTGAGGCAAAGTTCACAATGCATTCTACAGTCAGAGAAGTTCCAAATTTCATTCCAAAACACCTAACAATTGTTCATAGCTTTCCTTCATGGAACATCCAGATAAAATCTTTATCCTGTACTTCTTAGAGGTTGCTACCATTACCCTGTCATGGGTATCTCAGTCGCTCTTCTATAGGTTTATCACCCAGAACTGTCTTCACTCATTTTCCCAGACTTATAAAAGTTTGGTGATCAACTCAGTAGAAGACTAATTTTTCCATCTGAATGAAAGCATTGTCTGAGCACATCTTACATGCAAAGAACTATGCACGCTTTAGACAGAGATGAGTAAAAGCAAATAGTCTCAACCTCTGTGAGGTTCACATTCCCATCAGAAGAACTATGCTCTTCTATACTGTTCTTGCCCTTTTATTTTTCTCTTGCTGAAAATTCTGTACTTTACTCTCAATTTTGCCATCTTAAAAATCATGGTTTTTGAGCCAGATACGTTGGTGCATGCCTTTGATTCCAGTACTTGTAAGGTTGTAGCCCCCCTAACTCAGGGATTCCAGGAAGCCAACTGAGTCCTGAGAAATAATTTCCTGGACTGTGCTCCTGCAATGTGAGAAAAGTTGCTGCAATATCCTACAATCACACCTCACTAGAGACCAGACCCAGGCCTTGGTCTCTCAAGATGCTCCTGCTGATACCAGTCACAGGTCCCAGTATCCCTGGAGATGCTTCTACTGATACCAGCCACAGACCCACCTACACCCATCCCCTCATCTCTTCACTCCCACTTCCTTGTAAACTCACTCCCTTAAGTGCCTGGGTATAAAACTGCCATTTGGGGGACATTCTAATGCTGGTCATCCTAATCCCGACACAGGCAGGCCAGCCGTCATCATGCCTAAAATAAAACTGAAATTTTCTCCTCTCTGTACCCAGTCTCCCCTCAAAACGAACCTAACAGTACTCAGGAGGCAGAGGCAGGTAGATTGCTATGAGGTTAAGGCCAGATAGGATGGTCTATATAGTGACTTCCAGACCAGCTAGGTCTACTTAATGAGTTCCTGACTCAAAAAAATAAAAAAAGTCAAGTTCTTCAAACATAATAACATCATTTTCCCTAATTCAGGCCATTGTATATAAAGAGAAACATTTATTAATCATCTACTTTTGTGATATATTGAGATTCATTCAGGAGTGACATGAATATATATACTAAGATGCTTGAAAGAATCCTTCAAAAATCTTAGAGTAGGGTAGGTGATATAAACTACACAGCTGTAACAGTTTGAAAGCATGCTACCAGAATTCTCTAACACTTTTCTCATCAAGAAATGGGTACACATCCCCTCTTTGAGACCCCATAGGTACTGACAGCTTCAATCAAGAATACAGGGATAGGTTCTGTGTTTTCCAAAAAAATTTTTGTTATTAAATCACATCATAAAAAAATAAATAACTTGTACATGGGAACAGTCCTACTTGAAACTGTGAGCATCAAATAAGAAGTTATTACCTTGAGGCTGCTACGCTGTGAAGAAGTTCAGGCCCTAGGTGTGAGACAAGTGTACGAATTCCACTTGAGTTAGTGCCAGCTGAGCCCTCGTTCCCAGATGACAACAACTGCCAGATAGTAAGTAAAGACAGATCCAGATGATTACAGCCCCCAGCTATTCAGTTTTCCAAGCTAGGTATTCATATTTCTGAAACAAAAATAAGTCATTCCTATTGGGGTTGGCCCCCAGAATCTGCAAGCCTAACTGAATTTTAGGTTATTATGTAGCAATAAAAGGTAAAATGTGCTCCTTCAGTAGCGCAGGAGCTTTTGACAGTTATGGCTTTTAGGGGAGAAAGTCACTTTTCTTTGCAGGGTCTGGCTACTGCCCACGTTACATACATGGCTGCACACCCGTGCTTATAGGGCAGCAGTAATTGAACTCAGTGCGTTACCTTTTTTTAAGAAGAAGACATGAAGTTGGGAAGGAGATGTGTTAGAGAGCCCAAAAGGATTTGGGGAGATAACTGAGGAGTGAATTCAATCAAAATACATTGTATATATGCATGGGATTTCCAAAGAATAAATAAAAATATTATTAAAAACCATTCAATCATCTGTGCCATTCACCTTTATCCTTATAACAAGAAAGAATCATGGGGTTTTCTGTGTTTTTCAAAATCTCTATTCTCAGGGAAATTGGGGAGGAGATTTTGTGTGGCAACACTGTAAGGCGCCTTCCCATGATCCTTCCTTTCTCTTTGCCATCTTTCCTCCACCCCACCGCTAGCAGTCCCCATGAAGGTCAAGTTGTGCGGCCTCAGCGGGTGTAAGATCCACCCCAGACACGGGTGGCTTTACGCCAGGACCAATGGGAAGGTTTTCCAGTTTCTTAATGCAAAATACGAGTCTGTATTCCTTTCCAAGAGGAATCCTCAGCAGATAAACTGGACTGGACTGTCCTATACAGAAGAAAGCATAAGAAAGGACAGTCGGAAAAAAATCAAAAGAAAAGATCCCGACGTGCAGTCAAATTCCAATGAGCTATTACTGGTGCATCTCTTGCTGATATAATGGCCAAAAGGAATCAGAAGCCAGAAGTTAGGGAAGCTCAACGAGAGCAGGCTATCCGGGCTGCCAAGGAAGCAAAAAAGGCTAAGCAGGCATCTAAGAAGACTGCAATGGCTGCTGCTAAGGCTCCCACAAAGGCAGCACCTAAGCAAAAGTCTGAAGCCTGTGAAGGCTTCTGCTCCCTGAGTTGGAGGAAAGCACTAAATTGGCAGGTTGGATTTTTAAATAAAGCTCCATCTGTAACTAAAAAAAAAAACTCTATTACTCTATTTTCAATCCTTTTCTGCTATCTTATTCTTTTTTATGACTTGATAGGCTTTTATAAAATATATAAAGGACATGAAGTTGGGAGTGGGGTGAATAAGATGGGGGTGGCAATGGTGAGGAGTCGGAGTATGACAAAAATGCATCTATGAAATCCTTAAAGAATCAATAACAATATTTTTACTTATTTTTCAAATTTTTTTTTAAATTAGTTTTTATTGATGCTTTGTGCATTTCATACATTTTTTCCAATTCAGTTCAGGCTTATTTCCCTTTCCCTCCCCCCCACCCCCACCCCATCCCAGATCATGCATTCTGCCATAACTGTCCTGCATCTTTCTCTCAGTTTTTTTTTTTCATTTTTAGCTATAAGTGATAATCCATGAGTACAAGCATCCTTCATGCAAAACCTATCTGCAGGCTGTTGTGCCCAAACACCTACAGCCCCACCATATTTTTATTGAATTTTTTGTCATTTTCATACAACATAATTTGATGGTATTTTGTTCCCCTCTTCTATCCGCATCTCTCCCCTCCTTCCCTTACCCAATGTAACATGCTCTCATGTATATGGCCTATATAGTATGATTTGTGCACCCCAAATAGCCGTCAGTGTAGGTCCATCCACTGGGCCCACCAAAAGTCCCATCCCTGTAAGACACTGTCTCTCTCACTCCCAGCAACCATTGGTTGCCAAAAGTTCCTTAGGTTGGGTTGGGGTTTCTTATCCACTTCCCCATTGACTACGCTGGGATTTTGTCTGGTTTGAGCTTGCATAGTACTATGCATGCTGTCACCATTGCTGTGAGTTCATAAGAGTAAATCACGGGGGGGCTGGAGAGATGGCCTAGAGGTTAAGAGCGCCGACTGCTCTTGCAGAGGACCCGGTTTCGATCCCAGCACCCACATGGCGGCCGAGAGCCGTCTGAAAACTCCAGTTCAGGAGAACTCCAGTTCCAGGGGAATCCGAGACCCTCTTCTGACCTCCGCGGCATTGTACGACACGGGTGCACAAACCTGCATTGCAGACATACATTGATACACATACCGAATAAATAAAATTAAAAAAAAAAAAAAAAAAAAAAAGAGTAAATCACGGGCTGTCTGGAAACTGTTTACCTGTGGTCCTCCACCGGCTTGGCTCTTCCCACCTCCTCTGTCACAATGACCCCCAAGCCTTGGAAAGCAGAGGACTGACATAGGTTTCCTACTCAGGGATTAGCAGTCTGTGGCTTCTTGCTCCCTGCACATTGGCCAGTTGTGCTTTTCTGTGTTAAGAATACTTCTCTGGTGAGAGTTAAGAGATACATTCATCCTATGTGTAGAGATTGTTTTGAAGATGCATCACTCAGGGTTAAGTGTTTTACAGACACTTATTCACTTATTCTCTGCATTTGACCAGTTCTGGAACTCTGTAATAGTCTCCATCTGCTGCAAAAAGAAGTTTCTTTTTAAAAATTATTTTTATTTTATGTGTAAGAGCGTATTGCTTGTAATGTAGGTAGGTGTAGCCATGTCATGAAATGCCCACAGAGGTCAGAAGAGGGTGTCAGAAGCCCTGGAATGTAAGGACAGACCCCAATGGATGTGCAGAGAGAAACCAGGCCATCAGGAGGAAAGTTTCCTGTTACCGCCCAAAGCAGCTAATTCATGGCTCGCTTAACCCTGCCCACAAGCAAATGTTCAAAGCTGTTGCCTACGTGACAGCTGGAGGGTTTTGCTAGTTGTGGTTTTCTGTGTTAAGGATACTTCTCTGGTGAGAGTTAAGAGATACATTCATCCTATGTGTAGAGATTGTTTTGAAGATGTGTCACTCAGGGTTAAGTGTTTTACAGACACTTATTATCTGCATTTGACCAGTTCTGGAACTCTGTAATAGTCTCCATCTGCTGCAAAAAGAAGCTTCTTTTTAAAAATTCTTTTTATTTTATGTGTAAGAGCATATTGCTTGCAATGTAGGTAGGTGTAGCCATGTCATGAAATGCCCACAGAGGTCAGAAGAGGGTGTCAGAAGCCCTGGAACTGGAGTTATAGATGGCCGTTAGCTGCCATGTAGGTGCTAGGAATCAAACCCAGATCCTCTGCAAGAGCAGCCAGTGCTCCTAACGGCTGAGTCATCTCTCAGCCTGGCAAAAAAGAAGGGTCTTTGATGAGGAGTGAAAGGCACACTTGGCTGCAAGTATGAGGATGTGTATTTAGAATAAATTAAGATATTCCGTTGGTCTAGAGACATGGCAAAGTAGAATCTATGCCTTTTCTTTTTCTTTTTTTATTGGTCTTTTCAAGTCAAGCTCTCCCTGTAGCCTCAGCTGTCCTGGAACTCACTCTGTAGACCAGGCTGGCCTTGAACTCACAAAGATCTGCCTGCCTCTGCCTCCTGAATGCTAGGATTAAAGGCGAGCGCCACCATGACCTGGCGAATCTATGCCTTTTCTAGCCATGTGTGTTTGACTAAAGTCACCATTTTAAGCATTTAAGTATCAGTTTACTGGAACCTGCCCAATTCAGGGAAAAGGTCAGCTGCTCGAGGTTTACTGGAAACTGACCAGGTGGGGGAAAAGATCAGTTGCTTGAGGCACCAAGAACAACCAATAAAATTAAACTTGTTAAAGATAACTGTTGATATGTGAGGGCACATGGACCGACCCAATACTTCCTCGTTCTAGTCACAGGTTGTGTCTAAAGATAAGTGCTGGTATGGGGGTGGGGGGGCAGGTGGATTGACCTAATCATGAGTTGTAACCCTGCTATTATCCATTGAGGCTAGAAGTTACCCAAACGGCTAAAATTCCCCTAGACCCTGTATAAAAGGCCTGCGAGCCAAGTCATCGGGGTCGGAGCTTTTTCTCCCACCCCATCATGCTGGTTTACTTTTTGCTGAAATAAAGTCTTGGTGTTTCCATCCTTCGGTGTGTCTGGTGTGGATTCTCGGACCCTAATACTTATAGTACCACACATGAGTTTGCCCTCATTGAATGGGCTGTTGATTACCCCAAAATAAAAATGCCACTATTGCACCAATAGCAATAGTTTTCCAGGCCCGTTATTGTTGTTATTAGGCTTCACACCTGGGTAGAACAATTGTCTGGTTTTCTCTCCTGGCAGCTTATACAGTATCCTCGGATACCATGAAAGCTAGTCTTCAGGGTGGAGGCTTCCAGGTCAGCTCCAGCTCTAGGTCTTGTGTTCAAAGTAAGCCCTGTCTTCAGAAATAGGGTCTTACCTTCAACTTCTGGGAGGCAATCAAAAGCTGTGGCAATAGCCTGTGGTATTATGGGAGTCTCTTGTACTACCCAGACTGACAACTTAATGGGAGGTTTTGTTTGCTTGGCACTGTGCTTCTTGTTATATAGCCTTCAGCTCTACACATGCAAAAATCTATATGATTTTTGCCTCCCTACTGTATCAGTTACATGCGTGTTGCTATAATGATGATATCCAACAAGAATAACTTAATGAAGGAAAGATTCATTCATTAAGATTCTAGAGGGTTTCAGTCTATCATGGTGAAGGAACGATGGCAGAACATCTCAGTTCACAGCAGTGGGAGCATATGAAAGAACAGGGTAGACCAGGAAGCAAAATACAAAACCCAAAGTAGGCAAGGACAGCACAATTGCAAGGAGGCCGCCTCTAGTGACTCAGCTATGCTCCAACACCCAGTTTCTAGAACCTTCCCAAATCTCCCCACCAGCTGAGAACCAAGCACTCAAATCATAAGTCTATGAGGGACATTACATATTCAAATCACAGCTTTCACCTCCTTCAACTACTTCTCCCTGAGCTTTGCAACATTATTACTTCTTCTAAACATTGCCAAACATGGTGGGCAGTGACACAACACATGAACAAAATGGAGTAAATCATATTATAATGATCATACCTATGAGAATCTCTCAGAGCAAAAGATTTCTAAGCCCCAGTGGATGACCTGTTTGTTTCCAGCAGTATCTGTAAAAAACAATTTTTGCAGTCCTGTGGAGACATGACTCTGCTGTATTTATCAAACAAATGATCACAGTGTAATTTAGGGGGCTATGATTGTGGCCTAAATTCCCATATACTGTCTGGGAAAATTGAAATAAATCATCCCTTATGTGTATAGGGAGTAGGAATAACAATGACAATTTCTTATTCCAAGGTGAGATGCTTTAAATTATACGTTCAGATTAAATGTGCATAATGGCCTGAGATTATACAAACTACTCTTTTCCATTTGCTTTCTAGGCATGTAGCATATCCAGTCTTAATATGTATCCAAAGAGAAGAAATCCTCTACTAAAGTTAGAGCCTTCTTAAATACCTGCAGACTAGCTCTGGCTAACGCAGAACTCAGCGTCAACATGTGCCAATGCTCACAAAACAAATTCAGTGGGAGAGAATATAATAGGAAAACACACCCTTTGGTTACTAAAAGACCTTGCAATGTTATGGTAATCAAGAACTTTGGAGCACAAAAGCTCTGAGACAGGACATAGAAATGGAGAAGACAGATGGGAGTCTTCCCCTCTGCCCCCTGTGGTTACCCAGGGTAGAAGTCTTTGTCTCCCAAAACAGGCACATTCTAGTAATCTTTACCCAGGAGAAGTCTTCGTTTCCCCAGGATGTCACGTTCCTGTAACCTTTGGTATGTTATCTATAAACCACTTATGTGGTTATTTGCCCTTTGCTTGCATTTGTCACAGGACTATAAAAGCCTCCCCAAAACTTGGTTGAATGCTGACTCCTTTATGGAATGTTTTGTGGGTGGGTCAGCCCACTAATGTGAAATAAACTCCCTCTCCTCATCTGACTTTGGCTGCTAGTCTCTGATTCTTTGGTAACAAGAAGAGGTGTTACAAACATGGATTGTAGAAATGAGAGTTAGGATTATAACTACAAATACATGGCTCTTTTCTTAAGACAGTTTTACTTGAGAAAGCTCAAAGAAGGAAGACAAGAATCCAGAGGTGGACTAAGAAAAGTTATTGGTCTGATTTTTTGCATCTAAAAACATACCAGCATGAAGTTCTCATCGGTTGACAGGTTCTAAGGAAAACTAGAACATAATTATCACTTCCCCTCATCTCAACCTTCTCTCCAAAGCCATTAAACAAGATTTCCTTAAAGACAAGACAGTCTCTTGTCTCATTCACATTTGGTTGAATGGTTTGGCATCTTCTGTTCTATATTTCTGTCAGGAAAGAAAGACAGGCACCTTGCTAGAGGTAGTGTGATTTATAGCAGCAAAAATATGAGAAAGAAAAAGTGGGCTGTCTTCTTTTAAGTTAAAGGTATCTTCCAATTAGCAGCTAACAAGGCTTGTTTTTGAAGTTAGGGATGACTGCACATACTTGTACCTATTAGGGGATGAAGACAATATGTTGGGAGATGTGGGTGTTCTGTGGTTTCACAAGGGAGGAGAGTTGTCACCAACAAGACTCAAAGCCCAGAGAATAGCATCTAACAACTGAGTTCCTATCTGGACCACCCAGGATCACCCAGTTTTTCCTCAAACCAAAGACAAAGGAAATGCCTTCAGCTTGAAGACACTGTTCACAGGTATTCAAGGTATTCAAGACTCCTCATCAATTACTTTGCAAGCAGTAGCTGAGCTGTCTGTTAGATGCCAAGAACAAAGAGGGAATAACAGAGATGATTATAACACAAACTTGCTAACTTAGAACTCAAATGCAAACTGTGGAGACAGAAGAATAAGCAATTAAAACACAACTTAGTGAATGCTAAAATAGAGCTGTAATCAAGGTATAAGAGGAGATAAAACTCTGGCTGGAAAAATTAAAAAGCCCCTGTAATGAAAGAGGACCACTGGGCTAGGTATGTAAGGAGGAGCAGAAATTGGAAGTTGAACAATAAATATTCCAGGCATAAGAAAGAACATGGTGGCTGTGGTGAGAGGTGGGTTGTATAGGTTCACGCATACAAATTGCAGTGAACACTAGGAAGTTCTGAATGTTAAGTATAGAACTATCAGCCGCCCCTATGGTTGATGGAGAGTTTTTTCTTCATATGGAAGGTAGCAGTGTCAGAAGCGGCAATGGCGAATTTCAAGAGTTACACCATACCACATAATATAGTGGTTTTTGACTACTTTTCTCATTGCTTTCTCAAAAATGCCTGACAAAAGCAATTTAAGAGTTCCAGAAAGACAGCTCATTGAATAAGGCCACTCACCATGAAGCCTGGTGATTTGCATTTGATCTCTGGAGCTCTTGTGGTAATAAGGAAAGAATGACTCACAACTTGTCCTCTGATCTCTATGCATGCAAACTGAATAAATAAATAAATAAATAAATAAATAAATAAATAAACAAATAAATAAATAAATAAATGCAAAAAAGGCAATTTAAGGATGGAAAGTTTATTTTGGCTCAGAGTTTGGTGGGCTGGGGCTAGAGGCAGCTGCTCACATTGCATCTGCCATCAGGAAGTAAAGGACCATGAATGCTGGCGTTCACCTGGTTTTCTCCTCAGTCAGCTCAGGGCCCAAGCTTGTAGAATAGAACCACACACATTTATGATGCATCTTCCCAACTCAATTAATCCAAACTAGGAACTCTTTCACAGATATGCCCAGACCTTAATTTCCATAGTGATTCCAAATTGAACAAGTTAACAATCAAGAGTGACCATCACAACAGCTCACCATGTAGTACACCATGAATGGGAACACCTGACCATGAAGACAGGTACCCAGGTCAGTGGCCTTGTCACAGAAAATATATCACCCATTTGTGAGGTTAACATGGCTGCAGATCTCCTTGTCCTCAGGTCACCCCCATTCTTGAGATAATCTCAAAAGAATCCAGTTTGAAAATTCTGGATATAGAGTTCATTGTTTTCTGACATGAAAAAATAGAAGCAAAATAATACGGAACCTACAAAGAGACTCTAAACACAGATGGAACTCATGGTGTATATGTAGTAATAGAAGAATATTCTTTCTCCAGAGGTTTATTGCAGGAAACAGACATAAATTTTGGACATTTGTCTTGTATTGTCAACAATAATAAAACAAAAGACAACACAGGGAGATCAAAAGGCAGCTGCTCAGAGGGAATTTTTAAAAAGGAACTAGATGAGATAAGCAAAGAGTGCTTCTATGAAACACATGAAAAGAAATGTTTTCAATGGAAGAGGAAAGAAAAGAGTCAATAGTGCGAAGAGAACAATCACATCAGTTCTGTGGACAGTTTTGATGAACTCACCCAAAATGAAAGGAAAAGTAGAAATAAATTTATGAACAATGTGATGTTGCAAACAGACATTGCAAATACACACACACACACACACACACACAAAGAGATCCAAAATATATCAAAGGTGTATTGGATGGGGAGAATAAGATAGATTAAGCAGAAACAAACAAAATTATTTTCTTAAAGACAAATAGCCTTAAACTGAAAACCTAATTAAAAGTAAACAAAGGCAGGCTTTTATTCCTGGAAATACTCTTTCTCTGGCAAATCCATGGCCCTTTGGGGTCAAGGACCATGGGAAAGCACACATCTGGGGGGGGGACCTTTTATAGGTCAGGGGAGGGGAGATGGTGAAATGTTGGAATCTGGCCAATTAGGCCAGGTCAGGGGCTTGAAGCTGGGTCTCAGATCCAGAGGTCTCATGGAAATCCAGAACTAGATGTTGGAACCGTCTGGTGATTTCTGCAGGCAGATGCAAGCTCCTGACCAGAAAACAAGGAGGGTCCTCCCAGTCTACCCACCTTGGCTTTTCATTCCGAACCCCAACCTAATGTGTGTACGTGTGTGTGTGTGTGTGTGTGTGTGTGTGTGTGTGTAGCATCTTTATCATATCCACCCTTAGCTCCCCCCAAAGATTATTTTCTATTACATTAAATGGCAAATGTAATTAACAAAGATGCACAGCCATGTTTATTGCAGCTCTCTTCACAATAGCAAGGAGCTGGAACCAACCCAAATGCCCTTCAACTGACGAGTGGATAGAGAAAATGTGGTACATCTACACAACGGAGTTCTATGCAGCAGTAAAGAAAGATGACATCATGAGCTTTGCAGGAAAATGGCTGGAGCTAGAAGATATCATGCTGAGTGAAGTAACACAGTCCCAGAAAAACAAGTGATGAATGGTATCCCTCATCTGTGGATGCTAGTGCCAATTACCTAATTGTATGGCAAACTGAGCAAAGTCAGTGTGATCTGAAAACTACTGTGCTCTTATATTGTGAATCCCTTAAAAAATAATAAACAAAAAAAAAAACAAAGATGGAGGAGAGAATAAGACTAAACTATGCTTTATGAACCTGTTTTAATTCAGACATGCTTCATTGCAAGAGTCAGAAGCCCTGAAAAGGAAATCAAAAAAAGTTCCCCTGAAAGGACTAGGGATAAAGGAGATGGGAAGCATGCTGGAAAGACCATACCACTGCTGCCACAGTCTACTCTGCTCTATGACCTCACACTCAAATGCCCTTCCTTTCTATAGAACGTTCTCAGCTAATAGGATGCTGCCATCTGTAATAAAACTGCAACACCCACATACACTTCTTTCCCCAAATAAGGTAACTCAGTGGCTCATCTGGATCTTGCATTTACAGACAGACCCACCAAGTCTGGAAAATGTGTGTTTCTCATTCAAATTCAGACTTGGGTCCCCAAGCTCGTGTAACTCTAGGCTCATGGTGGACTTAGCCATTTCTGACAAATCTAATATTGCAATGATAGAGAGACTGTAAGGCCAACACAATAGTAACTGTAGGGGCTGGAGAGATAGCCTAGCGGTTAAGAGCCGACTGCTCTTGTAGAGGACCCGGGTTCGATCCCCAGCACCCACATGGCGGCTGAGAACCATCTGTAACTCCAATTCCAGGAGAACTCCAGTTCCAGGGGAATCCGAGACCCTCTTCTGACCTCCGCAGCATTATACGACACGGGTGCACAAACCTACATGCAGACAGTACATTCATACACATTAAATAAATAAATAAATAAATAAATAAATAAATAAATAAATAAAATTAATAGTAACTGTGAAAAGTGACAGAAGAGAAGAAAATTTAGTAAAGTTAGTGGTCACTGGCTCCTACAGAAAACAGAAAGGTCTCCTGCCTGCAGGTGGGACAAGTCCTCATTGTCTGGCTTCCTGGTTTCTACTCCCTTAAACACCACCTGGCAAAGGATACTTGGCAACATCTGCCTAAGCAATCATTTCTTATGTGTTACATGGCTTGGGAATTTTGGACAACACTCCCTTAGCAAATCATTTCCTATGATCTAGGCAGTGTTAGGTCTAGGCTTCCCGCCTCATGGGCATAAATGGGTGGACCCCAGCCACCATCTCTCTCTCTCTGCCTCTCACTGGCAATCCAACATGGAAGTAAAGCATGTTCCTGGAGTGACCTAAGCCTCATGTGCCTTTTTATCTGGGGGCTGGGGGTGTGCATCCCATTTTATAACCTATAGTATGGTTCCATGGACTTGGTTGGGGCTTGAGTTGTTTTTTTTTTTTTTTTTTTTTTTAAGTGGAGTGCTCACTGGTGTTTTGATCTGGCAGAACGCTGGCCAGCTCTCACCCTGAAAAGGACCTCCTAACATGTTTTTTGGAACCCCCCGAACCTGCCAGCTGCATATTTCTCCAGACAACCAACTTCCACATTTCATGATGAGGTACCATTCTTTTCTCTTTCTCTCTCTCTCTCTCTCTCTCTCTCTCTCTCTCTCTCTCTCTCTCTCTCTCTCTCTCTCCACACTTCTGTCCCTTGTACTTTTTCTATCCTCCTCCACTTCTCTCAGCTGCCACTGCCACCATTTTTAACCCAGCGAGGCTCACAGATTATCTCATTGGGTTCCCTTGCCTGCCACTCTGAACCCTCTCTGCAGTTCTCTGGACACCAAAATTGCAGACTCTAGGGTCTTGTTCTGTAAGTGAACTCCCCTGTGGACTTGGGATGCTGAGCCCACAGGCAAGTAGGTCCACTTTTCAGGCTGAGTTTTCCTAACCTGTTTTCCTGCTCCAAGCTGCTTTGCATCCCCCAGCCTCCACCCCACGTGCTCTGCCAGGCTTTCTTTCTTTTACTGTGCCTTCCCTGCTGCCCCCACTGCACTCCAAATCCCGCCATGCGAGTTCTCCCACACACCGCCAGACACTACCATGCACCCTGCTACTGCATGGCTTCCCCCTCCCCCATTCAAACAGAAATGCTGCAGACTGTTTCCATGGCAACCATGCTAATCCACACCCACTCCTCAGCCATCATCTTGAGACTGTGTCTGCACATGGTAGGAAGCTCCAATTTACATTGGAGCTTATAACAACTAATGCCATATTCTATTTCTATATTTCTATACTCTAATTCTCTTGTAATTTATTTAATGGCATATTCTGATCCTTTCACAATTTTGGTTTTTAGGTTTTAGAATAACCAAGTTTTGATTTTATTGGTTTTTCATCCATTTGAAAATAGAAGCAATTTTTCATTTATTTTTTTTTTTACTTTTGTATGGATAGTTAATTTTTACAGGCTTTTGTTTAAGATTTTTACATCATTTGGCTTTTTAACAAACACTGTTTTGTGTTTCGGGTTTTTTTTTATATTTTGTTTACAAGACTTTTGCCTAATTTTAAGGGATTAGTTCAGATTTTGGCATTTTCCATTTCATTGTTTTTTCTTTATGAACCCCATTTTATTCAGAAATCCATTTTGTGTCTGCTTCTGGATA
Source organism: Rhizomys pruinosus (assembly GCA_009823505.1). Taxonomy (NCBI): domain Eukaryota; kingdom Metazoa; phylum Chordata; class Mammalia; order Rodentia; family Spalacidae; genus Rhizomys; species Rhizomys pruinosus. The sequence goes on along the minus strand of VZQC01001758.1, from coordinate 759,416 downwards.
CAAGTTTCTTTTTCCACTAACTAAATTTATTCTCATAAGCCTTTATTCTGGAAAACCACCAGATTTTCCTGCCTCCCCTGTCCACCATCCTTTGCAGGCATACATGAATGGCCTGTGCTGCAAAGCACAGTATGGGCACTCAGGCTGTTTCCACCTAAGTAGATGTCTTAAACTCTAAGTGATTCTGTGTAACTGTGATAATTGCAATTAATGGTTCCACAACCCTGGACAATGATAGACAACTTTAAAAAAAAAAGGGATTCTCCCATTGTCCAGAGTTAATGGATACAGTTATGTCATGTGCCTCTTCAACATGTCTGTGTGTTAAAACCATTCTTCAATGTGTCTTTGTGACTGCCATGTGTCCATGTTCTCCTGTGTGTTTTTTGTCAAAACAAAGTGGCCACTTCAAGCTTCTTTTATTCTATGTTGTGCACAAACACAAAAAATAAATTAAGTTTACTTTTGGCATGCCTCTTAAATTTTTCAAAGGCCTGATTTGAACCCAGGTTTCTAGGTTTCTACACTGCTTATCTGAAAGTTTTATTTCTCATCTGTCCAAATTATTTTTTTCCACAGGTATTACAACTAAAAAATTTTCTTTTCCAGTTTTTTTCTTGTTTCCAGACGTCTGAGGATCTGATTTAACCCTTATGGGCTCAATAACAGATTTTTTCTTTTCTTTTTTACTATGCTGAGCCACCGTCCTTCTGACTAGAGACCATTTTAAAAATCCCTGGATTCATTCATACACTGGTACTTGGACAGTGGCACATGGCTTCCCCTGCAATCTCTGAAACAGCCTAAGTACCTTTGATATTGTCAGTTTCTTTATATATATATATATCTATTATATATATATATATAATAAAATTCTGTTTTCCATACTTGTTAAAATAGTTCAATAAGTTCATAGTTTTAGAAATAAAGGTACAAGATGTCATCTCAGCCTTGGCAGTGCAATTAATCAGAGCTACATATTTTTTTTTATTTCTGTATGCGTATGAATGTACTGTCTGCATGCAAGTTTGTGCACCCGTGTCGTGCAATGCCACGGAGGTCAGAAGGGGGTGTCGGATTCCCCTGGAACTGGAGTTCTCCTGGAATTGGAGTTTCAGATGGTTTTTTCGGCCGCCATGTGGGTGCTGGGGATCGAACCCGGGTCTTCTGTAAGAGCAGTCAGCGCTCTTAACTGCTAGGCCATCTCTCCAGCCCCCAGAGCTACATATTTTAAATGATATTTCTAAAGGTGTTTTTTCCAATGCATGTGACTGCTCAATACAAACACTAAGATAAAAATCTCTTGAAGGAGTGTGTGGATACATGTGTGTATGTGTACAACATTGTTAAACAGCATATTAAGATTTGTCTACATATGATTGCAATGCATGTGCCTCTGCTCAATACAACCTTTACAAAGTGTCATCACCAAATTTATTTATTAGAACCTTATTTATGAGTGTATGCATGAAGTACTGTTCACTTTTAAGAATTCTATAATGTACTGTATATGGGTGGAGAGTATGTATCCATATTTTAGAATAACATGAAATTAACAGAGGAAAATGTGAATTCCTAAGCATAAAAAAAGACTGAGAGAAAGGTACATGATCTGGGATGGTTTGGGGTCAGGTGGGGGGAAGGAATAGGGGAATACGCCTGAACAGAAATGAAAAATGATGTATGAAATACATAAAACATCAATAAAAAATAAAAACATCATAAAAAAGAATTCTATAATGTAATTATGGCATGTACAAGAATTTGTGTTCCACCTAGCAGGTACTATATACCATGTTATAGCCTCAAGTGAAACAGACATATATAAATAGAGTTACCCATACATATTAAAATTATTTTATATATGTTATAGTTTGCACATGTTACTTTATTAATATTTTTAAGAGAAATTAGGTTTACTTCTGGTGACCACATGGACAGTCCAAATGTAACCAATTGGGTGAGCCCTAAGTATTTCCTGCTTGCTGTTGGTATGTGACAATTTTCCCTTTTCCTTTTCAAAGCTATAATTCAAAATCTGAGGACAAGTGACATGGCCTTCATTTGAGAAGGTACTGGTTGGGTTTGTTTCATGGGCTATGTTAGAACCTTTTGCCTTGCATGGTTTAAATCACTGTACTTTGAGTACCTAAATGACCTTCATAGACCTTAAAGAACAAATTGTAGGACTTACTACATAGGTTTAATGTCAACTTGATGCACCTGAGCTGAGAAACCTCAATAATTGCCTTCATTGGACTGGCCTGTACCCATTATGGGTGATGCCATTCCTGGCCAGATATTTCTATATTTACTAGGCTGAATATGAGCTAGCAACACAAGCCAGTAAATAGCATCCTTTCCTAGCCTGTGCTACAGCCACTACCATCAGGCTCCTACCATGAGCTTTTATTATTAGTCAGACTATTTTGCCACAGCAATTAAGAATTTATTTATTTCTATTTATTTATTTATTTATTTATTTATTTATTTATTTATTTTGGTATTTTTGAGACAGGGTCTCCCTTTTTTTAGTCCCAGCTGGCCTGCAGTACATCCTGTACACCAGGATGGCCTTGAACTCACAGAGATCTGCCTGCCTCTGCCTCCCAAAGCAATTAAGAATTTATTAACAGTGCTTAAGTCAATGTTCAAGCTTTACTTAGGAGTTATATGGTAATTAAAGTACCAAATTAATTCAAATAATCCTCTTGGAGGTTTAGCAACCACGCTTAAAGCTTTAATCTGATTTGGCAAGAAGGATTTGAAGGGACAATATTTTGGCCCCTACCCTCTGAGGTCGACCTGGGTCCTAGGCTCCTGCATCTGCAACTTTGTACATGTCCTGTGGCAGTGAGTCACCAGTCATCCCAGGCCAGGGAGGTCTTGGGGATTCACTTAAAAGGACTTCATCCAGCCATTGTCCAGTCAACGGAGGAAAGTCCATATAGAGGAGAGACTCCTCACGCTTCAAAAGGAAGCTCTGGTCAAGCAAGGCCTGAATTTGTCCTCACATAGATGGAGCTGGTTAAGAGAGCCAGGCGCAAGGCCTGAGTGGCCCCCTAAGGATCAGAACCTCAACTGACCTTAACACCAAAACAAACTTCATTTATCTAAGCTAACTGTGTGGTTTTAAATGCCCCAACAGGAAACTGTAATATAAAGAAGAGAAAATAAAATAATCTATTACCAGAGAGATAGGTGAGAGACCTACTGTGCCAAGTTAGGAATCTACTGTGTCATGTTGGAAAATATCTCAGAGATAGATGACAGATTTAATGTGCCATGCCAGAAAATACCAACTTTTATATTCTTGTGGTTATGGTTCTCATTCTGGAGCCCTGTATACTAAAGCTGGCCCTCATTCTAGAGCTCTGTGTGCTTTTCCAATTCGTCAAACCAGGGTACGGGTCCTCTCTCCTTCTGCAGACCCTAGGCAGGGACCCTCCAATTGCTAATGCACCTAGTAGCCCCCTGTTGGTACTGTGAAGTCCCTGCACTGGTATACTCATATAAGATTCAACTAGCTTGTCTTTTCAATTGCAGAGAAAACATCCACTAAGTACTGGCCTCTATTGATCTGGACCAAACCCACCGGGCAGAGCACCCAGAGCAGCCAAAATGGGAAACCAGACTCTTACCCTCCAGACTGACAGCTGTTCCCCCAAGACTTTGCCCCCCATCAGCTCTGAAGCAGATACAGAAGAGAACAGGGCCCCATTTCCATATCATAAACAAAAGGCTGGAATGTTAGATCTAGGCTTCCCAGAATCCCAAAGGACGCACAGATGCCCACTTCCTCCAGAAGCTGTCAATCTTCTGACCCCTTTCCCCGCTGAGGGTCCAGCCCCACAGCCATAAATGGGTGGACCCCAGCCACCATCTCTCTCTCTGCCTCTCTGCCCCCTTCTCTCCATCCTGCCCCTCTTTCTGCTCCTGCCCCCTGCCATGCTGTCCGGTTCCACCACGTGTCTATAGGCAGCTCACGCTGGCAATCCCACATGGAAGTAAAGCATGTTCCTGGAATGACCTAAGCCTCATGTGCCTTTTATTGGGTTTCATGCTTTTTTATAACCCAACAGGCAGCATGGGCCTAGGACCTGAACAAGAAGGCTTGAGGTTTCTCTCTTGATAGAGGTTCCTGAAAATCTAGTTGCTATGATCAGTCTGGTGTCTGACATTGTCCAGACAATACTTATGCTAACCACTGTGGTCTCTGTGCTGGAACCAACCCACACTGGTCCAAACTCACCAACAGGCCAGCATCTTCGTCCTATGCAGGCTGGGAACCAAATCTTCCAGTTTCTCTCAGTTGATACCTGTGACCATCAGCAACTGATCAGGCAGAGGCAATGTGCTTTCTGGGCTGAGGTGTCAGGAGGTTTTACTTCTGATCCAGATGTACAGCCAAAGGCATTAGGAAGGGACTTGATGTTGCTTCAAACATGACAGTCAATTTTTAAATACATTTCTCATGTCAAGCAGCTTCTAAGATGGCCTTCAATAATCACCACCTACTGGTATTCATGCCCACCCTTCTTGCATGGCTGTTTTCTGAAAGGCTGGGTTATAATATTAAAGACTCCACTTTGTCTTGAGTATTTCCTCTGTTCTCAAACCTTAAACTTAGAGGAAGCCAGATACTGTCCCATGAGGCGCCCCAGTGAAGAGCCCCATGTGTCAAAGTTTCCCACTTGTCAAATAGTTTGAGAAAGCTTGCATGCAAATACTCACTCTACCTAAATTAGGTTTTCAGACTGCCCTCAGTGCCAGCCTTGATTTTAGTTATGTGAAATGTTCTAACTCAGAATTATTCATCAGTGTTGCTCTGAAATTCTAGCCCATAAACACTAAATAGTAATGTGTTTATTGTATTTGTAGCTAGTTTCAGGGTAACTGTTATTTGTGACACTGGGAATTTATTCCAGGGCCTCACTTATGCTAGACAAGTGCTCTACCACTGAGTTATTCTCCAGCCCTTGTGGGATAATTATTATGCCTTAAGACATCATTGATACAATTCCTCACCCTCCTATCTTGCCTTGTATTAACATGAGCTTGAATTTGTCAGGGCATATGAAGATCTGACTGGTTCTACTAGATGGCAATCAACAGTAGACTACATAGGTACTATTAGGTTATAAAATGGGCTGTGCACCCAGCCCCCAGATAAAAAGACACATGAGGCTTAAGTTACACCATTCCATGTGAGATTACCAACAAAGGCTCCCTGCAAGGGCTGCCTGCAGACATGTAGTGGAACTGGACAGCATGGCATGGAGAGAGAGAGAGAGAGAGAGAGAGAGAGAGAGAGAGAGAGCCTGGGGCCCACCCACTTATAGCCATGGGGTGGGGCCTCAGGTACAGAGGATGTGGTCAGAAGATTGACAGCCTCTGGAGGAAGTGGGCATCTGTGTCCCTTGGGATTCTGGGAAGCCCAGACCTAACAGATACAATATTCCTTTCTTGTTTCCAGACAGCTGGAAATAAAGCATGATCTTTATCTACAATCTTTAGTAGCATACCAACAAAAACATTATGATCTCTCTCTAAAGTTCCAGTTTTTAGTTTTTGTTTGTTTTGTTGTCATTGTTGTTTTGTTTTGTTTTTTGGTCTTTTTGAGACAGGGTCTCCCTTTAGTCCCAGCTGTCCTGGAACTCACTATGTAGACCAGGCAGGCCTTGAACTCACAGAGATCCGCCTGCCTTTGCCTCCCAAGTGCTGGGATTAAAGGCATGTGCCACCACACCCAGCTAAAGTTCCAGTTTTAATAAACACTTGAGTCAAGTCACAACAGGAGCTCCGGCTCAAACAATATGGAGATATCTAAAAGACTGAAAACGTATTTGTCATTCTGTCATTCGGTCCAGCTACCTCACCTCTGGGTACATATCTAATGGAAATGGAATCAGCAGATCAAAGGGACTCCTGATATCCCTCTGTTTTGTAGCACTATTTAGAACAATCAGGATAAGCAGGCAACTAAGATATCCACTAATGGATAAGTGGATAAATTATATCACATATATGTATACAATGGAATATTATTTGGGTGTAAAAAGAATGAAATGGTGTCATTCTGTGGCAAAATTAATGGAACTGGAGGACATTACATGAAAGAAACCAGGCACAAAAAAATAAGAGCTGCATCTTCTCTCCCATATAGTGAAGCTAAAAAATGCTTGATCTCAGCAGAATGGTGATTACTAGACATTACAAAGAGGAAAAGGAAGTAAGGATTTAATAAGGTTGGATAATGAGTACCAAAACAAATTTACACATAATGAATATAATCTGATTTAGGAAGAACTAGAAGAGAAAAACTCAAAGGCACCAAGCAATATAATGATAAAGAAAGGAAAATTCCAATGACCTTGATTTGGTCATTATACCTTCTGTACATGCATTGAAAGATCACACCATACACCACAAATACGTGTAGCCATTGCATGTAGAGCTCTGGTTCTACAGGTGGCAGCTTGGAAATTTGCTTTATTATGGCATGATAAATACTGCAATTCCCAGCCTTCACACCTGGAAACTACCTCAACTTAAGCATCTCCCCTCTAGGGCTTCGTAACTTTTGTGGACCAGCCTGAAAGGGAGTTGGTATTCATGGACTGAGGAATTCTGAAATAGTTTTTTAGGTGCAGTTAAATCTAGAGGCCTGGGGGCTGGAGATATGGGCCAGCTGTTAAGAGCAATCTGTGCTCTTGCAGAGGACCCAGGTTCAGTTCCCAGCACCCACAGGGCAGCTAACAACCATCTATAACTACTGTACCAGGAGAGCCAATGCCTCCTTCTGGCCTCCAGGGCCACTGCATGGATGTGGTACACTTACATGCATGCATGCAAAATCCTCATAAACAAAAATGAAAATTAAAAAATACAGAGGCCAAAATGATGGTATTAGATATAACATTCTAGCTACTTCCCAACCTAACTCTGCTTAGCTTCAGCAGACAAAATATCACCATGTAGCAGGTGTGCTGTTTCTTGGTTGATACTATTCAGTATAAGAACCTCACTGAAAATAGAAGATCTACAATAACTTCATATGAATCCTTGTGGTTAAGGACAGGGTTCTCATAGTAGGATAACGAGATAAACTCCTGAAAAGCATTTGACAAAATGAGGTAGAAAGACGAATGGGAAAATGGGGACTACAACACTCCATTTTGCTTTTGTTATTCAAATTGTGGTCCTTGGACCAGCAGCATCAGCATCCCAAGAGCCTGTAGAAGCAGAACTGCAGTACCTCAGTCTCCATGCAGAGCTTCTCAGTCAGAACATTAACAAGCTCCCCAGGAGAGTCACATGTACAGCTCAGCCAGGACATACTGTATTAGCAATACCCAAGTGGCATCCAAGGGAGAGCACAATGAAGAACATTTCCATGCCAGGAGTTAGAATGTATAATGCCATCCTTCCTCCCTGAAAGAAGAAATTCAAAGATGTCTGGGAATTTGGGACATAAATAAAGAATACAAGAATGGGGATACTGAGCTTTAAATGAACAAACTGTAAGCTTTCGGTCCATTTAAAAATAGAATTATGAGTAACAAGAAGTCTGCTGAGCTGCAGATTTGTTCTCTGAGCCTCAATTTTCTCATTTCTAAAGTAAAAGGGGTTTTTCCATTAGAGCTCCTCAGTCCTGGCTGCATATTGCAGTCACTGGGATAGACTCAGAGATACCACTGCCAGACAACTCTAGAATTTACAGAACTAAAAATCTCATGTGATGATGGAGGCCTTGGTCAACCAAGTAGTTGGCAGGAAGGGTTAAAGCAAGTGACAGATGGCAGGGCAGGGAAGAGTAGAGAATGGCAGGAGGGATAACTAACACTAAAGACCTTTTTAAAACATGATATGGAAACCAATTACTGTAGAAGCTTCCTAAAATATATACAATAACCACTTATAAAAAAAGTTTAAATGGAGTTACCATATAACAAAGAACAATGTCCCTGCTAGATGCCACGGGCTCACGAATAAAGCCCAAGGTCAGGAATGAGCTACCTCTTTTGAAGCTGTTGACCAGTGAAGTCCCATAGACTACCACCACACCCCCAAACATTACAGGCTATCACAATTCCTCTTAGTGCCTCTCCAGAACTTGGCCATAAGTCCCTATTGCTGAAGACACTACAGGGTACTTGAGTCATGGAACATGGACAAACCAAGCCTGGAAGCTTCACTGGTTAGTTTTTATAGTGCTGGGAGATGCTATGTGTACTATCAGAGGTGAAAAGTAATCACCAGTAGAGCCCATCTGTGAATCCTGTTATCTATAATAACAACCAGCCTGGAAAACTGGTACAATGATGACACGAATGCCAAGGGAATAACCAGCCACTTTTTGAGTGGATTTATGGCACAGGTACACTTCTCAAAATGAAACCCACACCTGGCACTGTTAATGGAACTCGGGACCTGCAGCTAGATAGGCATAGACACTAAGGGGAGACCTAATATTATTCTGATATATGGACATAGCATTAAACCAATGGCTAATGACTTACTGTTATGCTCATAAATTAGTGCATCTCTCAATTATCATCAAAGAAGCTTCTTTTGGCAGTAGATGGTGATTAACACAGAGTCTCAAACTGGTCAAGGTGCAGAGAGCAAGAAACTGCAGAGTGCTCAATCCTAAATGGGACACCTATAACAGACACTCTCCTCCCCAGGCTCAGGAATCATTGCAGAAGAGAGCATGGAAAGATTGTAAGAGCCAGAGGTTGTGGATGAACAGAAGGGAAGAGTGTTTTCTGGACACAACAGGGCAGGTTCATACATGAATTCACAGTGCTTGCGACAGTATGCATAAGACCTGCTCAAGCACAAGCCAGACAAAATTGCAGCACAGAAACAAGAGGTAGGAATGCTACCCCAACCCTAGTTGAGGAACTATTGGCAGTTGATTGACAGCTGCTGGGAGGAGAATCTATTTTCTTTAAGAGCATGGCCCCTGATACGTTGACCATGTTCCAGTGACTGGGCATGCACCACAGAGTATATGGGCAGCACAAACTGCACTTGATAGGTTTCAAGAGAGGACATAGTTAGGTGGGTAAGGAAGGGGTTTAGATCTGAGAGGAGTAGGAGGAGAATGAGGAGGAGGAGGAGGGAACATGATCAAAATACATTGTACGATTTTCAAAGAACTAATAAAAATAGGAAAAAAATGTGTGGTTGGTTCTAAGTTCCATGTTTTCCTTAAATGCAGAGTGATTTTCCAGAAAAGGCAAAGAAGGGGCTGGAGAGATGGCTCTCCAGCCATCTGACTGCTCTTGCAGAGGACCTGGCGTCAATTCACAGCAACCACATGGTGGCTAACAAACTGTCCATAATTCCAGTTCCAAGGGATCTGACTCCCTCTTTTGACCTCTTCTAACCTCTGCATGCATTGCATGACATGGGTAGACTTACACATATACAGGCAATATATGAATGCACATAAAAATAATAAAATATTAAAAAAGAAAAGGCAAAGAACTAGCTCTTCCACAGTTTTAATTGGAGTGACCTACATCCTGCCTCCCTGTGTTATGCTTTGTCTTGATGAGAGACTGAGAGGGTAGATGAGATCCTTCCCTGCTTTATAATCTGGATGTTCTTTAAGGAACTCATATCTTCAAGGACAGAAGATTCTTTCCTCAGGTGTCTATAGGGTTCTTTAAGATTGGGGACTGAAGCCAGGCATGGTGCTGCACTCCTTTAATCCCAGCATTTGGGAGGAAGAGGCAGGCAGATCTCTGTGAGTTCAAGGACAGCCTGCCCTACATAGCTAGTTCCAGGACAGCTGGGGCTGCAGGGAGACCCTGTCTTGAAAATAATACAAGAAGAAAAAAAAAAGATTGGGAGCTGATTCTGACACTTCCCTCTAGTTGCAATTCTAGGTGGAATCAAGGCTGCAGAGGGATAGGGTAGGCATTCCGCATAAACGGGAGAACTTGGAAATCTTTGGAGGTAGCAAAGAGTAGGAAGTTAATCCAGGGAGGGACAGAAGGAAGAACAAACATAGGGAGCAATGGACACGGTAGGGCTGTTTGTAAGGTGACTGGTACGAGTGAATTTCTGTGGATTCTACTAGAGAACTGAGGAAGTGGAGCAAACAGAGAAAAAAGCTGAGAAGAGATCTGACCATGGCCTGTGGAAAGAAAGCAAGCTCACGGCAACTGCACCCAGCTGTCCAAGGGCAATGGGTCTTCATGTGTCACAGCCCCTACACACTGACATCCATTCTTTCAGTTGGAAGCTGTTGAAATTGTAAGAACAGACCCCAATGGATGTGCAGAGAGAAACCAGGCCATCAGGAGGAAAGTTTCCAGTTGCCACCCAAAGTAGCTAACTCATGGCTTGCTTAACCCTGCCCACAAACAAATGTTCAAAGCTGTTATCTATGTGACAGTTGGAAGGTTTCACTGCTTGTGCAGGAATTGCTTGAGCAGGAACTATGCAATATTAATTGTTAAACCCATTGGATAATAGGTAAGGCATGTTTAAACTGATAGGTTACAATTATATGTGCTGGTACAAAATGATTGACCAAAAAAAGCACAGGCCTCAGGACAATGGCCTGAAGGACTTATAAATATAACCCGACCCCTTTGTCCAGGGTCTTGTCTATCTCGCCCTGACCTGCAAGTCAGGAAGGAGGCTTGACCCTGGCTAGCCAGCCTCACAATAAACGCCTGCTTGCATATTGCATTCTTTGCTGTTCCTTTGTCGGAGCGGGGATTTTCAGACTCAGGTTCGAATAAACCTAACATTGGAGGTCCCACCGAGATCTCCCACAGATAAACGGACACAGGGAACAGGCCTGCATCTGGAATGTGCACCGGTGTCCTGTATCTGGTCTGTATCTGGTAGCCACGGCAGGGTAATGGCCGACCCTGACTGGGAAGGAGAGGGGCTCCTTCTAGGAGGTTTTTATGCCTCCTTGGTTTTGAGGTTCTTTATACCTCCTGGCTTTGATAGGAACTCCTCTCCAGGCAACCTGGCGCTAGGCGAGGGGTTGGAGGAATTACCCCTCCTGGAATTCAAGACCATGTGGACACCATTCAGGCAGATTCAGGAGCTCCCAGGTAGTGGAGGGGAATGTGGTGTATACCTGAGTGAGAGAAGGACCGGTCCAAGCAAGTGCAGAACCGTGAGACTGACTCAGTGGCTTACTGACTGGTGTGTGATTGGAGTCTCATTTTCGTTTGCTGTCAGCATTCTTTGTATTTGTTTCCTGCTGTTTGTCTTTCCCACTGTGGGTCACTCTGTATCCACTCCTAAAGACTTGCTCCTAAGGCATTTTTCAGAGGTCCAGAAGAAAGCTCAAAACATGGGCTTTGTGATCAGAAAGGGTAAGTTTAACACTTTTTGTTTCTCAGAATGGCCTGCCTTTGGAGTAGGATGGCCCCCGGCCAGATCCCTTTCCCAGGATGTTATTGCATGGGTCAAAGGGATTGTAACTCAATCAGGAAAATGCAGGTATCCTGACCAAATCCCTTACATCAGAATATGGGAAGTTCTCCTTGACGAGCCTCCTGAGTGGCTTGCTCCATTCTCCCCAATACACCCCTTCCCATCCTGGCTCTTGAGTCCCGAAAGACCTCAGTAGAGTCCAGGTCACTATACCCCCTGCCTCAGCCCCCTGAACCCTTGCCTCCACAGAAACCCATCCTCCCAGAATCGCAACCTTCCCTTCTCGATGATCTTGAGGTGGAAGTCAAGAGGCCTCCCCCTTATGCTCCCTGATCACAATCCTTGACTCCTAGGACCCCCCCCCCCAACTGCACCAGACTCCTCCGAAGAATGACAGCCTAACCCTCCAGACCCGGAAGAGGTGCTCTGTCATCTCTGCCCCTGCATAGTGGGCCGCTGTGGACCCTGTCTCCTCCACCTCCGACCCCCTTGAAACAGTTCCCCTCCTAGCGATGCGCTCCGTCACAACTGCAGGTCTCGGAGGACAACAATATCAGTACTGGCCCTTTTCCTCTAGTGATCTGTACAATTGGAAGTCACAAAATCCCCCATTCTCACAGGACTCTAAAGGTCTTACGGGGCTGATAGAATCTATTATGTTCACTCATGCACCTACCTGGGATGATTGCCAACAATTTTTAAGAACTCTTTTCAGCACCGAGAAAAGGGAGAGAATTGTTTTGGAGGCCCGCAAGACTGTGCCAGGAGAAGACGGCCGCCCTACGGCCCTCCCCAACCGCAAGAATGTGCCAGGAGAAGACGGCCGCCCTACGGCCCTCCCCAACTTGATCAATGAAGTCTTCCCATTAACTAGACCGGACTGGGACTATGGGACCCTCACAGGTAGGGAGCGTCTCCGAGTCTACCGCCAGACTCTAGTAGCAGGTCTCCAGGCAGCCGCCAGGTGGCCAACCAATTATTTAAAGGTAAGAGCAATTGTACAGGGGGAAACCGAAAGTCTGGCCATCTTCCTAGAACGATTGTATGATGCCTATAGACAATACACCCCACTGGACCCTGAGAATGAGATTAACCGCCCCACAGTCCTTTTCTCCTTCATAAGCCAATCCACATTGGACATACAAAAGAAACTCAATTCTAGAGACAATATTGGGACCATGACCATAGCTGAGGCACTACAAGTAGCAGAAAAGGTATATAGCACCTGGGAATCAAAGGAAGAGAGAGAGGATAGAATAAGAAGGGAGGATAGAGATTATCACACAAAAGGAAACAGGTGAACTCAAAAGGAAATGGTAAGGGTTCTTTTGGTGGGGGCTGGGAGGACAGCCCCTCTGCCTGATCAGAAAGGAGGGGCTCGCTGCCAGTAATTGGGCAAGGACCAGTGAGCCTACTGCAAGAAGCTTGGACATTGGAAAAACGAGTGTCCAGAGCGGGGGAGGGAAAGCGGCAGGTTGAGAGAAGAGAGAAGGACCAGCCGCAGAGAGGAAAAGAGAGAGGGAGATTGGGCTAAGGTGTTAGTAACAGGGGAAGATGACTGAGGGAGACGGGACTCGGATCCCCTCCCTGAGTCCTGGGTAACGATATATGTGGAGGGGAAACCCATGGGATTTATGGTTGATACTGGGGCACAGAATTCTGTTCTTACCCAGGACCACGGTCAATTAAGAAAGGACAAAACAAGCATAGTGCAGGGGGCAACCAGGTCAAAGGCTTACCCATGGACCACCAGTCGTAAAGTCGACTTAGGAAGACACCAGGTCATGCACTCATTCCTGGTAGTCCCCGATAGTCTGGCGCCACTGTTGGGGAGGGACCTCCTGACCAAAGTCAGAGCCAGAATACATTTTGAATCAGGGGGAATCCAGGTCACAGATGGACAGGGAGCCCCATTACATATTTTGACCCTATCCACCCATGATGAATACAGATTATTTAGGAAGCCTGAGAACCTACAGGTTCCCCCTAACATGACCTACTGGATAGATAGATACCCTTCCACATGGGCTGAGTTGTTGGGCATTAGCCTCGCTAAACACGTCACTCCAGTAATTGTGGAACTGAAGGCCACCGCTCAACCAGTCAGAATAAAAACAATACCCGGTGCCCGATGAAGCCTGGAGAGGCATCTCCCCGCATATCCACAGGCTGTTACAGGAGGGAGTATTGAGGCCCTGTTGCTCGGCATGGAACACCCCTCTCCTATCAGTACGAAAGCCAGGAGGGAAAGACTACTGCCCGGTGCAAGACTTAAGGCAAGTAAATGCGTGCGTGGAAGATATACACCCCACAGTGCCAAACCCATACACCCTCTTGGGACACCTGAGTCCTACCCTCCAATGGTATACCACCCTGGACCTGAAGGATGCCTTCTTCAGTATTCCCTTGGCAGAGAGCAGCCAGGCTCTATTCGCCTTTGAATGGCAAGAGGAAGGAAAAAGTCAACAACTGACATGGACTAGGCTGCCCCAAGGGTTTAAAAACTCTCCAACCCTGTTCAATGAAATTTTGGGACAGGATTTAGAGCCCTTTAGAAAGGCCAACCCAGAGGGGACTCTGCTGCAGTACGTGGATGACTACTGTTGGCAGCCCCATCCAGAGGCAGTTGCCAGTGAATGACAGGCTGTTTACTGACACTCCTAGGAGATTTAGGTTACTGGGCCAGTGCAAAGAAGGCTCAGATTTGCCAAACCCAGGTGACCTACTTAGGGTACAAACTGAAGGGCGGGGCCAGATGGCTGACCGAAGCTATGAAAGAAACCATCCTCTACCTGCCTACTCCTACTTCACCAAGAGGAGTTAGGGAGTTTCTAGGGTCAGTAGGCTACTGCTGCCTCTGGATTCCTAATTTTGCAGAGATTGCTTGACCCCTATTTGAGGCCACCAAAGAGACCAAAATTTGGGAATGGAAAGAGGGCCAACAAACAGCCTTTGAAAAACTGCGAGAGGCCCTCCTACAGGCACTGGCCCTGGCCCTCCCAGACCCGCTAAAACCTTTTATCCTTTATGCGGACGAGAAGAGGGGGCTGGCCAAGGGTGTTCTGACCCAAAAGCTCGGTCCATGGAAATGCCCAGTGGCATACCTATCCAAATGCCTGGATGCAGTAGCCACGGGTTGGCCCCCATGCTTGAGAATCATAGGTAGGGTTGCTCTTCTGGTAAAGGAGGCTGACAAGCTGACATTTGGACAGCAGTTATGTGTGGTAACCCCACATCCCATTGAAGGAGTATTGAAGCAACCCCCGGGTAAGTGGATGACTAATGCCTGCCTCACGCACTACCAAGGCCTACTGCTAGATAGCCCTCAAGTGACATTCACCTGCCTCACCACCCTCAACCCGGCAAGCTTACTGCCAATGCCAGAACAGAAGCCTCCGATTCACGACTGCCTGGAAATTCTGGCTAATACCACCCAAGTCCGCCCTGATTTGAGAAACGTCCCCCTGGAAAATTGCCCAACTCACTGGTACACAGACAGAAGCAGCTACGTACAGGATGGAGTGCACAGAGCTGGGGTGGCCATAGTGGATCAGAACGGGTATGTGGTGTGGAGTAGAGCCTTGGCCCCCCCATACGGCAGCACAAAAGGCCGAATTGATAGCTCTGGCTGAAGCCCTCGAGCAGATGCAGGGATGACGCATCAACATCTACACAGACAGCAGGTATGCATTTGCCACCTTACATGTACATGGGGCCATCTACCAGGAATGGGGATTCCAAACAGCAGATGGAAAAGAACTTAAAAACCTCGCTGAGATACAGCGACTGTTAAAAGCAGTAGACATGCCAAAGGTGGTGGCTGTCATTCATGTGCCGGGGCATCAAAAGGGAATGGGTGCTGAAGCAATAGGAAACAGGAGAGCAGACGAGGAAGCCCACCAGATAGCCTGGGAAGGGACACCCCCGACTGCACTCTCCCTTCGGCTCCCCGACCCAGAACTCCCCTCACTCCCTCTGCAACCGAGCTACTCAACTGAAGATTTACAGTGGATGAACAAAAGGTGGCCAACAGGGGGAGATCAAAGGACAGAGGAGTGGCAATATACCCCAGAGGGTGTCCTTATTCTCCCATGAGATCTCGGCACTTTCCTAGCACAAAATTTGCACAAGGCCACCCACCTGAGCAGCAGGAAAACTTCTGAACTATTCACATCAGTGCAACTGACTTTCCCAGAGCAAGCAGGACGATTACAGCAGATCTCTGACACATGCAGAGCATGTGCCCAAATGAAACCAGCTCAGTGGAGTGGGGTCCACACAGGTACTAGGGACGTAGGAAGAAGTCCTTGGAGGAGCTGGGAGATAAACTTCACTGAGGTAAGACCTGGGATGTATGGATACCGCTACTTGCTCGTTATGGTAGATACCTTTTCAGGTTGGGCGGAGGCTTTTCCAACTAAGAGGAAAACCAGTAAAACAGTCATTAAAGTACTCTTAGAGGAAGTGATTCCCAGATATGGGGTCCCGGAACAGATAGGGTTGGATAATGGGCCGGCTTTTGTAAGCAGAGTCTTGCAAGGGCTCGCTCAAGCACTGGGGACTAATTGGAAATTACGTTGTGAATATAATCCCCAGAGCTCTGGGCAGGTAGAAAGAATGAACAGGACCTTGAAGGAGACTTTATCCAAATTATGCTTGGAGACTGGCGGGGACTGGGTGACTCTCCTTCCCTTCATGGTATTTCGGGCCAGAAACACTCCTTTATGTTAAGGGGTTAACCCCGTTCGAAATTATGTATGGGGCTCCACCCTCCATCGTTAGAAGAGTTCTCCCAAGGCCTGATGGTGTCCCAGAGTATCACTCAACCCTCACTGCTCTCTCCAAGATTCATGAACAAATCTGGCCCATGGTCAGAGCATTTCATGAGAGTAAAGAGGGAAGAACCCCGGGTCATGATTATAAAGAAGGAGAAACAGTTTGGGTGAAAAGACATGGTGCTAAGACCTTAGAACCCCATTGGAAGGGACCCTATGTCATTCTTCATGTTACCCCCACTGCCCTTAAGGTCGATGGAATTGGGCCATGGATATACTCCTCTCACGTCAGATGGGCAGGAAGCCATCCAGAATGGAGCATACAACAACATCCAACAAATGCTCTCAAACTCCGACTAGTTCGAGACCCTGGAAGTCAGGCCCTTGTACCCTCTGCGGCTTGTTAACAGTAACACTGACTCTCTGTATGTCTCTAACCCTACTATCTGGAGTGGCCTCATCTGCTGACAACCATAGCCCTCATCAGCCGGTTAAGCAGACGTGGGTCATCTGGAGTGGAGAGAGCTACGAAGAATACACCACCACTGTATGTGAGGCAGCAGCACTACATCGGTGCTTCCAGAATTGTATTTCTCTCTAGAACATGCATGGACAGATGGGGGATTCCAAGGACCCAATGCAATGAGGGCCTGGGCCACAATGAGGTGTAATGGGTTCTTCACATGCCCTGGTTATAAAACTAGAAAGGAAAGCAGTAAAAGGTGTGGGGGGGGCGCCGCCTATTACTGTGCACGGTGGAGTTGTGTGGATTCCACTGATGGATGCTGGAAATGGAAGGTAACTAATGAACTGATTCAAGTAGAGTTCGCAGCCCCTTTAAAGTGCAGTTCCCGGGGAGTAAACTACAGTCCTCACATGACCCTGTTAAAAATTACCTTTACCGACAAGGGAAAACAAGATGAATGCTGGACTAGTAGACTCAATTGGGGCCTAATGCAGTATGCCCAACCATGGCATGGCCTCATTTTTCAAATCCTACTCAGAGTGGATCCCTTATCCGAGTCAGTGGGTCCAAACCCTGTACTAAGGAACCCTGGCAGATTAGGCTCTGGGGCTCCACGGTCAGTAAAATCCCAGACACAGAAACCAGTAAAGGTCCAGGCATCTGCATTTCCCAACCCCACAATCCAGGCATCTGCACTCCCCAACCCCACAATCCAGGCATCCACACTCCCCAACTCCACAATCCAGGTAACCACATCAATCCACCCTATGCCCAGTAGATCTCTTGAGTCCATTATGCAGGCCGCATATATGGCCCTAAACCACACTGCCTCAAACTTGACTGAAGCTTGTTGGCTAAGTTTTACTGCCTCTCCCCCATTCTATGAGGCAGTCAGGACCAATGGCTCCTATATGGTCAACACCACTGCTCCTTGTGGCAGGTGGGACCCTCGCCCTGGCATTGGAATGACTATGACTCAAGTAATGGGCATGGGACTTTGTGTGGGAAATGTCCCTTCAAACAAAAGCAAGCTGTGTGCCCATACTATAACAACACTAGGTTGGAACAATTCTGTATGGGTAACACCAGATCAGGGTGCTCGGTGGGTGTGCTCACGTACCGGACTAACTCCACACTTGGCCGGGTCCATGTTTAATCAATCCCAAGAGTTCTGCCTGATGATCATAATTGTGCCCAGGATAATCTACCACCCCCCTGAGTACCTCATCCAATATTGGTCCGGCGGGCCCGACAGATAATACAGAAGTAAGAGAGAGCCCATCACCGTGATGACCATAGCAACCCTGTTTGGAATAGGACTAGCGGGAGCTGGGACAGGTATCACTTCCTTAGTCACCCAGAACTCTGGCCTATCTTCCCTGAGGGCTGCAGTCAATGAAGACTTAGACCAAATAGAAAAATCCGTTAGCCATCTAGAAAAATCTCTGCCCTCACTTGCTGAGGTGGTCCTCCAAAACAGGAGGGGACTAGACTTGATGTTCCTAAAAAATGGGGGGCTCTGTGCAGCCCTGGGTGAAGAGTGTTGTTTTTATGCAGATCACACTGGGATTCTGAGGGATTCCATAACCAAACTCAGAAAAGGGTTAGAAGAATGAAAACGAGAGAGAGAGGCTCAAGAGAGCTGGTACCAATTCTGGTTTAACCAATCTCCGTGGTTTGCAACCCTCCTCTCTGCCCTAGTGGGACCTATAATTATTCTCTTACTCATTGTCACAATCAGTCTGTGGATCTTAAACTGGCTCCTAGGATTCATAAAAGACAGAATTAACTCAGTCCAACTTCTAGTCCTAAGGCAACAGTATCGAGCCCTGCCCCAGGAAAGACCCCAGCATGAGGATGCATCCTCATTGTAACTAGAAAAAGGGGGGAATGTAAGGACAGACCCCAATGGATGTGCAGAGAGAAACCAGGCCGTCAGGAGGAAAGTTTCCAGTTGCCCCCAAAGTAGCTAACTCATGGCTTGCTTAACCCTGCCCACAAGCAAATGTTCAAAGCTGTTATCTACATGACAGTTGGAAGGTTTCACTGCTTGAATGGGAACTATGCAATGTTAATTGTTAAACCCATTGGATAATAGGTAAGGCATGTTTAAACTGATAGGTTACAATTATATGTGCTGGTACAAAATGATTGGCCAAAAAAAGCACGGGCCTCAGGACAAAATGGCCTGAAGGACTTATAAATATAACCTGACCCCTTTGTCCAGGGTCTTGCCTATCTCGCCCTGAACTGCCCGTCGGGAAGGAGGCTTGACCCTGGTTAGCCAGCCTCGCAATAAACACATGCTTGCATATTGCATTCTTTGCTGTTCCTTTGTCGGTGTGGGGATTTTCGGACTCGGGTTCAAATAAACCTAACAAAATGAAGTTGCAGATACAGAAGAAATCATAAGGAGAACACAGACTTCCTGTCCAGTGGTGGGGACAGGTATGAAGCAAATCATCAGTGTTAAGTTTATAACTACAAACAAAGGCGAAGACCATGGGGAAAGAAGTGTGGGCCTTATGAGAGACAGTAACAAGGGAACCTATGATAGACAAGATGATGACACTCTCCATGAGACAATGTTTGGGTGGATGTTAGAAGGAAGGTGGTGGTGGGGGTCCATGCCTAGAATGTGCTCTATATCACAAGATCAAAGCGAAGCCATTGAAGGCTCCTAAATAGAAGCCGAAAAGGTAAAACTAAACTGGAAGTCTCAGAGTAGATAGGGGAAGACTTCCAATTATCCAGCCAAGTCTAATAACAGCTTGGATCCTATAAATAGCAATGGATAGAAACACAATGAGTTTGACAGAAACTTGGAAAGTAGAACTAACAATATTTGTGGCTATGTCCAATGGGAGGATCAAGGAGACCAAGTTACTCTAGGTTTCTGGCTAGCACCATGGGATGCATGGTCATGCAAGTTACAGGCAAGACATGTGTGAATGGACAAGAGATGTTTCACCTCTTCTGAGGCTCATAATAGGCAAGCCAGCTACAGTCAGAATGACAGAAGGAGCCATCCATCCACAGGGAAGGTTTTTTTGTCCATTCTTTGTGCATCCTAGTACACAGAGACCCCCTGAACTGCACCTCCCAGTGTCTACCATTAACTACAGATATGGGGATGGTAACTATGGTAATAAGCATTCTTAGGCATTTCTGACTGGGCAGAATGATATCACTCTGCTTGGCCATAGCCAGGTCCCAGGCTGTGATAATTTAAAAGGCCAGACTTATTCACTCTTGGAAGATAAAAATATTTGTTTTCAGGCTTGCTCTACTTTCTGTTGCTGTTACAGAACACCTGAGGCTGAGTGCTTTATAAAAAGTAGAAGTTTAAGCCAGGCGTGGTGGCACATGCCTTTAATCCTAGCACTTGGGAGGCAGAGGCAGGTGGATCTTTGTAAGTTCAAGGCCAGCCTGGTCTACAGAGTGAGTTCCAGGACAGCTGGGGCTACAGGGAGACCCTGTCTCAAAAAGACCAAAAAAAAAAAAAAAAAAAAAATAGAAGTTTCTTTTGACTCAAATTTCTGGAAGCAGGGAACTCTAAGAACATCTGATCTCACCCCTATAAGGACTGATACAGCTCCAGAGAAGCAGTATTAATTTTTGCTAAGAACCCAATCACCTTAGAAGGCCCAGTCTCTTAAAATCACAATGCCATGTACATTTCGATATGAGTGTCAGGAGGACACACCACATTCAAAGCAAAGCTAGAAGGTTTCAGTTTCATGAAACACTGTGACCAAACCGACTTAGGGAAAGAGAGAAGTTTATTTCAATTTATAATTCCAGATGGCAGTCCTCAGAGAGGATACAGTCCTCAGAGATCTATGGTCTGAGTTAAGTGAAAGACCGCTGGTATGCGATTCTAAGTTGGCTTTGCCCCCTACCCCAAAGGTTTCTAACACTGGGACCAACTTTCCCTCAAAGTTTTAAGTACGTTTATCAGTTTCCTTATCTACAAAGGGGACACAAACACTTGTCCTGAGAGTCTCACTAAAAGTTCTAAAGAGCTGACCTCATTTGTCATGTCCTCCTTCTTGAAATACTTCCCCCCCTTGGCTTTCGGCTGACTGTCCTCCTACATCACTGGCTGTTGCTTCTAAATCTTCTCTGCTGATTCCTACCTTCTTTCTTAACCTTTAAAAGTCAGACTTTTCCTGAAGCTAACTCCTTGGGTCACTTTTCCTTTCCCTCCTCACTTACTTCCTGCTGATCTTGTCAAGTCTTAGACTTTAAACACTATTTATACCCTGCCCTGATCCACATTTGCAGATTCAATATCTCCACTGATTTTCTGGTTATTTTTTGCTTCATCTCCAACTGGATCCTCCCCTAATATGTCTAAACTTGAACCCTCAGTTTACAGCCTACCATCCTTCCTCTGCTGTTTTCCTACCCTGTTCATAGCAGCACCATTTGCTCAGTTTCACTGGTACCGAAATGGGTGATGCCAGGTCCTCTCTTCCCTCAGCCCTTACAGGCTCCCTAGGAGCTTTACCCTCAAGGCTCATCTTGAACCCAGTCTCTTCTGATGCCCATCAGGACCATCTTGTCTGATGATTACTACCTTTTCCTGGGTCTCTACTGAGGCTTCGTGGGCTCTTTGTTCCAGTCCTATGTGCTATCTCTCCTTCATCAGAAGTTGGAATTATTCCATCTTTGCGTGCTCTTTGCTTTCTGGTGTATCTTAACGCCCTTAGGTCAGTTCCAGACTGTGACTCTGAAGGCATTCAGGTCATCTCTCCAGCCCCTTTCTCTCTTTCCATTCAGCCTCGGAGCTCAGCCAGTGACCCCCTTGCTGTTTCTCGAAGGTGCAGCACTCTGCTCCCTTTTAGCTTTTGCACATGCGGCGTCTACCTCCCGCAGGGCGCAGCTGCCTCTCCACTTCATCCAGGCCTTCGCTCCAGCAGCCCTTTCTCAGATGCTCAGCCCTACACTCCTCACCCCCTTGCTCCCCTCTGCTTCCTGCAGAGTATGTATCGCTGTCTGGCATAATGAGTCTGAATTACTTAAATCTTGATTAGGCTCCCTATAAAAACACAAGATTGAGAGAGCAGTGCGCAGACCTGTCTCAGCCACTGTTGTGTCACGAGTCCCTTGGACAATACCCAGAACAAGGCAGGTACTCAGCAAACACTGGTTGAATTGTTAAATGAGTGAGTACGTGAATGAGTGCTGACTTCTGTTTTAAAGATTTCAAGGAAGGAAACCGTTATAGGATTCAAAGATTACACAGGAAAGCACTGGTCATTGGAAAAAGTTGTCCAAGTTCTGGAGAAAACTGAAAAACATTGGGGAAGAGAGAAGACAGGGAAGAAAAAGGAAGCTGCAATTAAAAACCAAACAAAAGGACTTACAGTGGTTTGTTTAAAGAAAAGAAGGTAAAATAAGAGTGAAGAATAGGGATATTGGACTTTAATACTTCCCAGGACCACAGGAAGCCTGAGGGATGGTTGTATACAAATTATCAGGAGAAAGACATTCCAAAAGAGTAGAACACATCCTAGACAAACACAGAGAGAGCACGGGTGGGAATGAGTGACTGTGATTCTATTGTGCTCATGGAAAGCTGCAGTGTCCTTAACTGAATGTTTTTGTGAATGGCTTTGGCTTGCCTCATGGCAAGACAGGAACCACAAATAGCATGTAAACACTAGATATTCGTTCTGCTCTTTTTGAGAAGCTCATGAAAAGTGGATACAATAATGAACATGGAAATCTAAAGAGTTCCACAAATGAAAGTTATTGTCATGAGAAGAATACAGACTGATGATGTTAGAATGTCAGAGTTAACTTTGGGGAGAATGCTCAGAACTCCAAGTCACCCAGAACTCAGGTCTGAGGCCAAATCCAGAATTCCTGGGGCCAGATAAGTGAGGCATCCAGAAGTGACTCACTGATAGAGTAGCTTCCACTGGAGAGCTGGCAGAGAGGAGGGGGAGACATATCGCCTGGGAGCTCAGCATAGAGCTAGTTCAGCTTTAATAGGTATATTTTTCCATGCTAACCCACCTACTCAGAAAGTACATCTTTGACATTTAAAAATTTATTCACATTATTTGTTGTACACAGTGGTGGATTTTGTAATGGCATGTTGTGCCATGTTCGCTACTCATATTCACACCCCTCCCCCAACTTCTTTGCTGTGAAGGAAGCAGGTGAGCAGATGGCACTCTGGATTCTTGCAGGGATGTGACTCAGAATGTACTTGACAGGGATGCTGAACCCACAGATGACCCAAGCCTTCTCCCCTCACTAAAAATGATGACAACTGCTGGAGAAGTAGCTTCTGCCTTTGACTCGTACAAGAGAGAGCAAGACACTGCCCACCTTCTCCCCCAAGTCCTGGCAGTGGGCAAGAACAATCAGCAGCCCTGCTGAGACTGAGGCGCGAAACTTCATAGCAGGGATGCACATGCTCAGAAGACTTCTCTGAGGCCAGCTCCGAAGTATTTCAAGGAGGAAGTCAGTGGTGGGCAATCCCTGTTCAGTCTGTGCATCTTTAGAGACATTGGGTTGGAAGCCTCGTCCTGAGCAGGTTCTCTCACACTGGAAATGGGGTGATACTCTCCCATATCCCCCGACACAAATCCACTTCCTTCCTGCAGATCCACAAGCTCAGCCTGGGACTTGGGACTAAAGCCATTCTTCAGGGGATCACCGGGCACTTTTTATCCTCACCCAAATGCTCTGGACCAATGCTTTAAGCCCAGCCCCCACTACATGGAGCTTTCCCAAGCCCAACACCTTTTGCAGACACATTTCTAGCAGAGCAAATGAAACAGCAGTCACACCTCCACTTGCTTCTGAAACAACAATTTACAGTGTTTCCATGCTTTTAACCAGAGCAGGAGATTCTCTGAGCATGCTCTGATTAAAAGGAGACTACAAATGGGCCTAGGAAGGCATCTCCTGTCTCTATGTGCTAGAACTCTCTTGCAGACATAGTCAAAAATCCCCCTAGTGCTACAAAAATAGCCATTGTTAGCCAAAATGGAGCAATCATATTGCAGCCCCAATGGTTATATATTTCTTTCACTTATGTGCATACTTATTTTTATCTGTTTGCTTATTATTTATTTGTGTAGTTTTATATTCTGAAGCAGGGAGGGTCCTATTCTGTAGCCCAGGGTAGTCTTAAACTTATTCAGGCTGTCCTGAAACTTGTACTCCTCCTACCCCAGCCTTCTGGATGCTAGATTTACCAGGCATTTGTCATTTCACTGGGATTATATAATTCTTTTCTATGCTTAGGACAAGTGAGAAGTAGGATCAGGTGGGCCCCCTTCTCTCAGAGATATGAAAGCTCTATCAGTAAGAATAGGTTAGTTTTATGCCGCAGTAATAAGTGACTCCTCAAATTTTAGTAGGACTAAACCATAAAAGGGTGTTTCTTGTTCATACTACCTGTGCATGGAAGATGGAATCCTTGGAGTCACTTGGGTAATATAAGAAAAGCCAACATTAATAAATCCCACACTTATAAAAGTCTATTCTAAGAAACAATGGCCTCAGCCTTCCAGTCTTAGCCTGAGGCAGGATGAGTGCTTCCTCCTCTGACCAAACAGCAGACATGCCTTGTGTTATCTTAACCTCTGCTTCTGCTTCTGTAATATATGCTTATTGCTAAGGAATTTCACTCTTATAGTCTCTCCTCACATAGACCTGGTCCTGCCCAACCTGTGCCTGGTCCCCTGGTCTGCAGCCACATAGGCTGGAATATGAAACTGCCACTCAATGCTCTAAACACTGAAGAAGCTGAAGAAATCCCACTTGAGTCCACTAGCTTGAGTAAACTTTTCTCTTTTTCTCTGTACGAGTCTCTTCCAAGCTTTCTCCAGCCACGGTGGGTCCCATGCCCCAGTTTCCCCATAACACCGGGGTTTATGGGGGTTTAGCCAGAACATTTTGGTTTATCACATCACAACAAAAATAGTGTCATCAAGAGAGTCTCAGAACAGCAATGAAATGATGCTAAAGCACACGATGCTCTTGTTCACAGCATACTGGTCAGAACTACCTATTTGGGTGCATCTACTCACAGAGGGGACAGAACTGCAAAGTTTCCAAGCTCCAGAGGTAAAAAGAAGTAATGCATTTGAGAGGCATTTCAGCCGCTAGTACCAGGGCTAGGAAGCCTTCTGCATCCCCAGCCCTCCAGAAAAAAACATACAATACTCTGTGTCCAGCTCTAAAGCACCCCCTGGTTTCTTCCTGTTAAATTGAAAGGCTGGAGAGTACTTTAATGACTGCTATGGAAGGGTCAAAAGGGGAAGAAGTGGCAGAAGAGTTCTTTACAGGGGAGATTTTGTTACCCCCTGTGATAGTTAGCATAGCTAGAAGCCTGGCATTTAAATGTTCCCAGATTCCATAGAAAACTGCTCATAGCAGGCAGGAAGGGCCCAGACAACAGTTGTGATAGACTGCATAAGGAGGCCTCAACATCCAGCCCACCAAGCACACAGCACCCTGCTCCTTCCTGAAAGACACAGGTGCAGGCTTAAAATCCAAACTTCCCCCAGGAAAGACCGAGCTGCATTGGCCCAGTGATTAGTTCGCCTCTTATTTTGATTATTGTTGTTGATGGTGGTGTTATGCCCTGAATCCAAGACCCTCACAGACCACCAAGAGACAGACACTGATGCAAGGGCAGAGAATCTTTTTATTAACTAGCTTAAGCCAGGGCTGTTCCCGAACCTGGCGCAGCAGGACTGGGAAGAGCCCTGAAGCTCCGTACAAGCACTCAATTTAAAGGGAAAAATCACAAGCAGGGGGTTTCCAAGCCTTGGAATTACAGGATTGGTGGATTTGTATAACTCAGCAAAAACACGTGCAGGGATACGCTGTGGGTTTGGTGGGCTTGTAAGAGCCCTGAGGGTGGGGGGGGGTGAAAGGGGACAGATTTCATGGTATATTTCCCAGGATTGTTGGGTTGTCAGAGACATATAGTTCCTGGGATTGTTGGGTTATGAGAACATACTTATCTGGGCTTTACATTGACTACCTGCAACAGTTATTTCAAAAAACATGTCTATCCTGATCCCTACACAGTCTTCCTGCAGCTTGTGGGAGCATGATCATCTGGTCCCTGTAACAGTTATCTTAAAGCCTGATCCCTACACAGTCTTCCTGCAGAATGTTTATGGTAGGTGGCAGTTCTTCCTTTTGTCTAGGATGGATTCTTCGGTATGGTCAGCAAAATGGGTTTTTAACTCGTTGCCCTTCAGTGGTAGTG
The DNA here is from genome assembly GCA_009823505.1 of Rhizomys pruinosus. NCBI lineage: Eukaryota > Metazoa > Chordata > Mammalia > Rodentia > Spalacidae > Rhizomys > Rhizomys pruinosus. The sequence continues at coordinate 733,507 of VZQC01001758.1, read as the reverse complement.
ATGGTGGTGGTGGTGGTGATGATGGTGGTGGTGGAGGTGCTGGTGGTGGTATGGGTATGTGCATGGTGTACACCCACGTGTGCACATGTGCAGGCTAGTTTGATGCTGGGTATCTTCCTCTGTTGCTCTCTACTTTTTTCCTTCAGACAGTCTTTCATTGAGCCCAGAGCTTCCTATTTCTGCCAAACTGCTGGCCAGCAATCCCTTGGGATCTGCTTGCCTTTGCTCCTGTGTGCTGCGACCCACTCTCCCCATGGCCTTTACATGAGTGCTGGGGATCAGAACCCAGGTTCTTGTGGTTGTATAGAAAATACTTTATGCACTACGCCATCTCTCCAGCACTCTTGTTTTCCTTCATATTTACACCAAGGGTTTCTTTGCTTGCTTTTCACATATGTGATGTCAGCAGAATAGGTACAAACTCCTGTCCAGTCCCTCCCCACTACATATTGCCTGAGCGCAGGAGCAGATACTAACTCCAGTTTCCTTCCACGACCATCTTGCTATGATCCTCCACAGAGCCTCATGGGGGCCAGCATCCCAATCCCTCCTTTGTGCCAAAGCCCAAGAGAAACAAAGGTCAAATGTGTAAATATAGCAATTAAGCAGTAGAGAGGGACATAGAATCCCAAAGGGTGTACTTTCTTTGAGAGTCCAAGCCGAAGTGTGGTGTCACCAGCATTAGGGGAGGAGAGGCTAGCACTGAGGAAGTGAAACACAAGGACTCAAGCATAGGTGGCCAGGGCTTACACAGGGAGAAGCTGGTATCACTGACTGGATCTCTGAGAGCTGTGCCAGAGGCAGCTGAGCCACTTTGCTATGGGGAACCTAAGCCAGAATAGCAATGTGCTCTGACCAAGATGACACACCCCAGTCAGCAGCAAATGGAGGGTAAGACCTCAGGAACCAGTACCCTTTGAACTGCATGCCAAGTGGCAGTGGCCAGGGCTATGTGTGACAGATGGCACACCGAGAGGCCGAGGAACAAGGCAGCTGAGAAGTCACGGCTCAAATTCGCCATGATTCTGAAGAAAAAGGCTACCAGTGCCCCAGGCTACCGTGAGAGAACAAAGGTGGATTGGGGGTTCCTCCTTCTGAAGATTAATTGTGCCTTGATTAGTCATTCAGAGGGAGCTTCCATTGACATTCAAGCTTTACGTTTTCCACTTGGTTGACAACAATTAGTTAATTTGTATTTTTTAACTCTAGGCACTTTTTCCTTTAACAGTCTATTTGTAAGGACTCTGAGTTATAAGTGACAAATACAATACAGATTAAAGAGGAAAAAAAGTGAGTTATTGGCTCTATCAGTCCATTTTTCATTGCTATGACGAAATACCTAAAGCTCAGTACTTTGTAAAGAAAAAGCTTCCAGTTTTAGAGACTGAAATTTCAAACAGCATGGTGCCAGATTACAGGAAGGCCTCTCTCACTGCCACACACAAGGACTGACAGCATTGGAATATGAGCACATAGGAAAGGGAGACGGGGCAAGAAAGGGAAGAGCCAGATTTGGTCTTTTGTAACAACCTTTTTGTGAGAGCTAACTGATCTCATGAGAGCTACAGTAGTCCCTTATAAAATCAGGGCTTTCAATGAGCTCATGGATGACCACTGGATCGTGCCTTTTATTTTATTTTTTTTTAATTTTTTTATTATTTATTTCTGCATGTGTATGAATGTACTGTCTGCATGCAAGTTTGTGCACCCGTGTCGTGCAATGCCGCGGAGGTCAGAAGAGGGTGTCGGATTCCCCTGGAACTGGAGTTTCAGACGGTTCTCGGCCGCCATGTGGGTGCTGGGGATCGAACCCGGGTCCTCTGTAAGAGCGGTCGGCGCTCTTAACCGCTAGGCCATCTCTCCAGCCCCTAGATCTTGCCTTTTAAAGGTTCCGTTGCCTCCACCCACATTCACATGGGGACGATCCCAGCACATGAACCCTCAGGGGGCTCACTCAACTATATCCAAACCCTCTCCTTGACCAACAGCTAAAAGTTCAAGGGCATAGTTTGAATTCCTGTCACCAGAAATCTCTCTCGTCTATTTTCCTTTACCCCCCTCCTTCTCATGAGCTGGCTCCCCTCCGGAAGTGTCAGCATACCTGCTGCGAGGACCAGACACACTCATTTTTATGCTAGCAGGAAGATAATAACTCAAGAAAACTAAGAATAATAATCTGAGGATTCTAACTGGTCTGAGCTAGATCATTTTCCCATCCCAGCTTAGTAAGTATTTCCAGACAATGTAGTAGACTTAGCCTGTTCCCCAACACACGGCCACGGAGCAGGGAAGGCGGGGAGGCTCATTTCCCATAAACAGCGAGTGCTGGGAAGACAAGGGGACGACTCCTGAAGAAAGCAAGGGTGCGGACCCCAGAGGGAGGCCGGACCGGAAATGGGCACAAGTGGCGGCTGCTCGCCCAAATGCTTGTTCATCTCCTGTACAACTTGGTTTTGGATGCTGTGTAACTTGTAATCACCCTGAGCAGCCTTTAGTTACTGCTCTTTAGCTTCACTGGGGAGCTTATTTCTGGGTCTGAAGAGGTTGAACCTAGAAAAGCACAGGCTGTCCCCTCCCTAGACTCACACTGAGGTACCGAAGCCACCTTACTCCTGGAGTGGGAGGCTGGCAATTCTGGGGGTCCATACTGGCCACATCCATCCTCACCATGAGGACTCAGGGAGTGTTTAGGGTTATTTGTGAAGTGCAATTTCTTCATCCAAGTTTGCTTCATTTAAATTAGAACTCTCTGCTTACCTAATTGTTTACAGAAATTCACACAAATGAGATTAGCATTTACAAAAAATAAAAAAGAAAGACAACAAGATAATTAAGTCTGATTGCTCCAAAGCAGGTCGGTGACAGCCCTGGAAATGTGCCAACACTAATTGGCTGGAGAGATTTCCCATTCAGTTAATTGCAAATGGTCATTGAAAGCCCTTGAAATTAACTCATGTCCCCTCAGCTGAAGTGTGGAGAAGGGATTTAGAACTGTGAAGGAGACCAAGGCTCAGAAGGGGACCCACCAGAGACATCTATCTCATCTTCCCTGTCCCAGAGTACAATTCAACTCACATTGCCAAATCTTGTCCCATCCCTGGAATGGGACTTCTGTCACAGAATGGAAGGAGTGATGAAAAGAGAATGGGGAGGTCATTTCAAGAACAGTCAGATTAGCCCACTCATCTATGAGGTCCTCCTACTTTGATTATGCTCTGACCTTGTCCAAGGCCTGTGTTAGGACAGGAAGTGACAGTGTCTTCAAGACGCTGGTCAGACCTATGGAACTTTTCCAAAGGGCTCAATGAAATACAAAAGTCCATTAGTCACAGGGTACAGAGTCGGCGGAAAAAAAAAAAATGTTCCAGAAGACCTGGAGAATCAGACTCTTGAAATGAGAGTTGGAGAGTAAGATTTAGTGCCTAGATGCAGAGAAGAAAGAGGAGGAGCCTAAGTCAGAGGACAGCCATGGGCGTGGTGTTTCCGGGACAGCCTCAGCTCACTGGTGAGGCTGGAGTGGCCCATCATTGATGCTCTAGTCTAGGTGCCATGGAATGAATATCCATGCCTATTGACCAGCATCTTACAGGAACCTGAAGTCTATGTCATTGAGAAATCAAATGTGTGTTCAAGGGTACAGGAGGGCATGGTGACCAGATGTTCTGCCATCCCTCCTCACAAGTGCATCTGTGAGCTTTTGCTCACTTAGTGCATGGCTATCAATGTAACTCGACTTTAGTCTGCTTGAGATTGCACCTGTATGAGGAAGAGAGCCAGAAGATTGCTCTCCACCCACACAGTTTCAGCATACACCTTCTACCTCCAGAGAGCTGTGTATTACTCCTCAGTCTGCAGTGTTTTCTTTCCACTTTGGTTCCTACAACAGTGAACAATATCCTATCCCCACACCTAATTAAAATGTTCACAAGAATTTGGTTACCTTTGATAGCAGTTACCTATCACTGACCACAGTTTTGACCAGGTGTCTTGTACTAGTCAGATCAGTCACATGTATGGCAAGAACATGGACTCTGGTCAGTAATGTTCAACAGCCATGTGTCCCCACAAGCAGTGGTAAGAGAAGACCTAGAAGGAGGCTTGGATGATATCAGGTTGATCGGTGGGTTCAATATTAAAAAAAGAAGAGAGAAACAAAAAGCAGGAAAATTAGTATAAAATATGTGCACAGAAAAGCCTGAACTGGAGACCAATATTCTCCAACTCGAAGATGCATCAGAGCCACCTGCAAGGGGGACCCCAATTCTGATTCAGAAGGTCTAGAGTTACCACTGATTCTTCTCATCTCTAGGGAGTTCCCAGATAAAATGTACAGTGCTTGTCTGAGGACTGTACTTTGAAAACTTCTGACTTAATCCCAGGATTGGCAAACCAGATCCTGGTCGGTTAATCTGGCCTGCAAAAAAAAAATACTTGTGGGTGGCTGAAATAAAATCATTTGTGTATGATATGGGAAATTTTCATTTTTTAAGTAGTTAGGGGGGAAATGGTTGTATTTTGTGACACTTTGAATTTCAGTATCCATAAATAAAGTTTTTTTTCCATAAATAAAGTTTTATTGGCACACAGCCATGCTATAGTAAGAAAGTTGTAGCCGGGCGTGGTGGCACACACCTTTAATCCTAGCACGTGGGAGGCAGGGGCAGGCAGATCTTTGTGAGTTCAAAGCCAGCCTGGTCTACAGAGTGAGTTCCAGGACAGCTGAGGCTACAGGGAGACCCTGTCTCGAAAAGATTAAAAAAAACAAAAAAAAAAGAAAGTTGAGCAGCTTCAGCAGTGGCTCCACAAACTGGCTGCTGTCTGGGTTTTTACAGGTAACAATTTTCCAACCCCTGTCCTGGGCAGGCTATCTGAGTATGACATTATTCCACATGCCCTGGAGTGTTATCTTAACAGAAGGGATACAGAAGTCCAGAAAAGACTCTTGGAACTTAAGACTCAGTGACATGGGAAAGTCAGCCACTGTCCCACAGGGCTCAACTCCTCCTGGAAAACCACCTGTCCAAGCCTCAAGGATGATTTGCCTTTTGGAAGTTGTGATGGAGAAGTGAATTGCTAGACAGTCAGGAGAAGAGATTCTGCCTTAAACCTTGATGCTTTCCCCATGTCAACTAACTGATCCAACAAATCAGTATCCTCGTGCTGCTTAAGGCGAGACTGTGTGTGGTCTGACCTCCAAACCCGGGGAAGGATACAAATGTAACAGTGATGTTTGTGGATTGTATGGGCTGTGCTACTCTGATTTTCCAGGGCCAATGGCTTAGAATCTTTGGATTTAACACTATGCAAGTCTATGATCTTTAACTAAAGAGAGAAGTAAAAAGTTTCTATCCTTTACCTCCCTCAAACCTTCCTCAACATCCTGACTTCCCACTCCCTTCTCATCTTCCCTCTATCCCACTTAGCTTTGTAAGTGAATCCTGATTATAAAAACTAGCTCTTGACTATTTATTTTGTGACATATAGTGTTCTCAGGCTTATCTTGGTATATTTTCTGTTGTTATAACAAAATACTGGGTACTTATAAAGACTAGCCATTTATTTGGTTCATAGTACTAGAATCTGAGAAATCTAAGAGCAAGGTATCAGCATCTGTTTGGCACTGAGTAAGGACATCTCTCTGCTTCTTAACAAGACAGAGCAAGTGTCCCAGAAAGGGAGGATTTACTTTATGAAAGGCCACTCCCTCAACAACCCATCAACCCATTACTCCACTCATGAAGACAGAGTCCTCATGAGCCAGTCACCTCTTCTCAATGTTGTTGCATTGGGAACCAAATTCCTTACATATGAACTTCTCGAAGACATGTTCAGGGCATAGTACATGTCTTAATGCAACCATGCCTCACAAGAAAACTCCAAGGAAGACAGACTTATTGGACTTTAAGAAACTGAGGTGTGGAGAAGCTGACCAGTTGCCTTCCAAATAACTGCTGATAGGAAGGCTCAAGTTGATTGCAGGTCCTTGCTTCTAACATCACAGTTGCTCACCTATGCTGTGCATTCACTGAAATTGAAAAATCACTAGAAGATAAAAAGCAACTCCTTCAAATTTCTATTTGAAGTGTGAATGGTAAAACTCAAAACTTCAAGAGAAAGTTTTTTATGACTTCGGAACAGTCAAAAATGAAACAAGAAGATAAACTAAATTAAGCAAAAAGGAGAAACTTTATTAAAGTTAAGAAATTCTGAGCTGAAATTAGACAGTTGTTACCAGATTCCTAGACAAAAAAAAAAAGGTGACCTAGGAAATCTGCAAAGGGCCTCCTCAAGATTACGTTAGTTGAATTTTTTTACCTGTGAAAATCATTGCTTTATGGATGATTTGGGGGAATGAGACACTACAGGTTGTAGGCTCAAAATTTCTGTCATAGCTGGAACAAAAGAAATGTTCTTTACAAAATAAAGTTAAGAAATTCTGGTCAAAGGTGCCATTTATAGAGTAAACTACATACTATTTTTTTTTTGTCTTTTGAGACAGGGTCTCTCTGTAGCTCCCGCTGTCCTGGAACTGGCTCTGTAGACCAAGCTGGCCTTGAACTCACTCACAGAGATTCTCCTGCTTCTGCCTCCAAGTACTAGGATCAAAGCCATGTACCACCAAGCTTGGCTACATACTACTTTTTAAAAAATGGTCAAAAGGACTAAGCAATCTGAGCCATGTGGCCACTAGGTACTTCTTAGGTGTCCAATTCCAGTAGTCATCATAAAAATGCAAATTAAGGGGGCTGGAGAGATGGCCTAGCGGTTAAGAGCACCGACCGCTCTTACAGAGGACCCGGGTTCGATCCCCAGCACCCACATGGCGGCTGAGAACCGTCTGAAACTCCGATTCCAGGAGAACTCCAGTTCCAGGGGAATCCGAGACCCTCTTCTGACCTCCGCGGCGTTGCATGACACGGGTGCACAGACCTGCATGCAGACAGTACATTCATACACATACAGAAATAAATAAAATTAATAATAAAAAAAATATTTAAAAAAAAATGCAAATTAAAACAGTGGCCTGAAGGTCTATCACCTGCTAGTGAAAAACTGTAAGGAGCTGTAAGCCTGCCCATAAAGGGTTAACTCTGAGAACTGTTCCCAGGGAAGTGCAGACATGCAGAGGGGCTTCCTGCCTTGCTTTCCTGCAATAAAACTGGCCTTCAATAAAGTTGGCTATGTGAGCTGACACCCTGAGCTTTTCCCATGGAGACCCGGGAGATTCAAGGTGCTGTGCACACGGTCTGACTTGCCAAAGTAGTCTGGATTAATCAGGCAGGAAGTTAAGAAGGAGGCATAAGGCCAAGGTAAAGTTGGGGACAGCATGTGGAGGGTGTAACTAGCTAGGCTGATTGTGGGTGGACAATGAAGCAGTAGACTAGGTAGTCTGTGCAAGGGGATCAAGAAGTGGTTGGTGAGTTGTGGCATAGGAAACCGGTGACCAATTCCTGTGGGACGTTAGCAGGAGGGTGCAAATGCCCAAGGCAGGAGGAGGGACAGCATGGGGATAGAGAATGTAGCTGGTCAGGTACAGTGGAATCAGGATGAATCGGTGAGTTAGGCCTGGAATAGGAAGCTAGGCCTATGAACAGAAAAGGACATAGGCCCAAGTCTAGCTAAGTATAGCTGGAAAGTGACAGTGTAACTGGTTAGGGTGTGGGGACATCAAGTGACAATGGGGTGGAGTAGAAATTCTAGGGCAGACTGGATGTCACAGGCAGGATGATCAAGAGGGGGTTGGGACAGCAAGGGGAGTGTTGAACTTGCTGTTCGGATCAGGTGTGGAACCCGAAGCAGGAAAATGTATCTCTTCTGGGTGTGAGGAGGATCAAGTCCCAGTAGGTGTGGTCTGACTTTCCAGGGGATTCCGGAAGTCTTAGGAGAGTGATCAGAAAGGGGTCCAGGGCCAATGCATGGGTGAGGACCAGGCAGGGGTTTGCTCACTCGATAGGTAGATTAGGTGTACACCGTGAAGGTGGAGAAGGGAGCTCCTCAGGTTCCAAGGAGATGCTGAATAGTGGGAAGGTTCTGGCTGTGGAGCCCAGTCAGGAGGTCTGGGGTATGAGCAGGAGAGGACCTACCCACAAGGTGGGAACGTGGACAGAAAGGAGAGAGGGAGACAGTATCAGAGCTCAGGGAGCATGGTATCAAACCTCAGCAGGTGAAGTTCTGCCATACAGGTAGTGTGCACATCCCAAAGGGGTTGATAAGGAGGGAGTCCTAGGTTCGTGGTGGGGGGTGGGAACAGAGTGAGGAGGGTCTGACTACCTAGGCCGATTATGGGCGGACCATGAACCAGGGGAATGTAGCTAGTGTGGTGGCAGTGGGAACAACATTCACTGGGCAGTGTCTGGCTTAGATGATACAGCAATCCTGAGCGGAGATGAGCAGAGAGAGGGTGGCCTAGGCTGAAGGCAGTTATTGGAAGCGGGTGGGAGAGAGAATGCACATGGTCAGGGTCCAGGGGTATCAAGATGAAGTGGGCAGGGTCCCACATAGGAGTCTAGTCAGGAAATCTCTGGGCAGATGCACAGGAGTTTCCTATGCCCAAGGCCAAAGTGGGGACAGTGTGGAGAGGAGAATGTCGCTTGTCAGGGCGGAGAAGAGTCAAGGCACTGTGGTTAGTACCTGGCTTAGGAAGTGAGTCAGGAGTTCTCATGGGGGGACGAGCAGGCCCAGTGTTGACTGCTGATATCCTGCTAAGGGAGAGTCTCTACTCAATGTCCACGAGAACAAAGCCTAGTGTCCTGCTCGTGTTGTACTGAGGGACTCGAGCCAGGAAGATTAGTTTTCAGGGGCCTAAGGGGGGTCGGGCTCGGCCTGGGATGACCACACAGTATGAAATCTCTAACCTAGGAAGGAAATCTTTGTTGGACCACAAGGACCAGGGAGAATGTCTGGGTACAAGGAGGTCACAGAAGCAAGTGGTTTCAGGTTTTTTTAGTTTAGGGGACCATTAGGAGTTCTTTTCAGGAGGGATAATCAGGAGGGGCCTATGCCTAACAGTCACAGGCAGTGGAGGAGAAAAGAATGTGGGTGCTCAGGGTACAGGGTAACCAGATTTAGTGGACTGGATTTGTCCTCGCAGGGTAGGCGGGATGTCTCATAGAGGTTGATCAGGATCTGGGCCTATGGCCAAGGCAGCGATGGCAACTTTGTGTGGAGGCTCTAACTTGCTACAAAAATTCGGTTTACACACTGAACCAGGATCTACTTAGTCTGTTTGTACAGGGATAAAAATGCAGTGGGCATTGTCTGGTTTAGGGAGCCAGTCTGGAGTTTTCTGGGGGACAAATATGAGGGGGGGCTATGCCCAAGTGAGGAATTGAGGGACAAGTGGGGGAGAAAGAATATAGCTGGGACTGTAGATTCAGTGGGAACAAACGGCAGTGGGAACGGGGTGTGATTCACAGGGTTTTCTGCGTGTTTCAGGCCTGAACATCAGGGAAGGGGGCCGTTAGTGGCCCAAGCAAAGTGGGGTGAGGACTGCATTAGGGTGAGGGACCTGCATGGGACTGCTATAGTAGGCAGACTATTTTTGGTGTGGACACTTGAAGCAGGAGAATTAGCTTAGTTCGGGTGTGGAGGTGTTGAGGTTTTTGTCAGACGGTGTTGTTGACGTCTGGTCAGGGTACAGGGGAAAATCGGGTTGACACAGTGAGCTGGGTCTGGCATAGCTGAGATAGTCAGGAGTTATCAAAAGGACATAGTGAACTGGTCAGGAGTTATCAAATGGGGACAAGCAGGAGGGACATACAAGGCTGATGGATTGAACGGTTTGTGAGAAAGCAGGGGAGGGAGGGGAAGAGATGAACTGTAGCTCTTCAGATTAGGGCCGTCTGCAGGTCTAACACATTAGATCGGGAGGGGGTACAGGGCCAAGGAAGGGGTAGGAACACCATGGGGAGGGCCTTGAAACAGGAAACTACTCTGGGTATAGGGGGATCAAGCCACAGTGGGCATGTTCTGAGTTACCAGGGAAGTCTAGAAGTCATAGGACAATCAGGAGGGTGACCTAGGGCCAAGGCAGGTTCAGGACACCATTGTAATTAGGTCAAGACAAGTGTGAGGACAGTGTGCAGAGAGATTATATCGTATCAGGGTTCAGAGAGGTTGCGATGCTCTGGGCAGTATCTCAGTGTCCGGCTTAGGAGGCCAGTCATAGTGGGGTCTAGTGCAGGGAGGGTAAGGCAGGTGGGGACCCAGGCCCAAAGCCAGAATTGTGATAGCATAAGCAGGGAGAATGTAGCTCCTTAGGAGGCAGGGAGAATCACAAGGACATCATCCAGTGCCTGACTTGCCAGTCACAGGCAGGATGACCTAAAGGAGGCCCTTGGGCTAAGGGATGGTGATAGTTATGCCAATTCGGTGTGGACTCTGGGGCAGGAGATATATCTAATCTTGGTGCCTGGGAATCAAGTTACAGTGGGTGGAGTCTGCTTTATCAGGAGATTCTTGATGTCTCAGACAGGAAGCGGCAGGACAGAGGACTAGGGCCAAGACAAGGTTGTGGGGACATTGTGGGAGGGCCTAACTGGTTAGGAAGAATTGGGTCTTGACCCAGGGAATTTTCATTATCTTAGACAGGCTATTCAGGAGGGTGACCTAGGGCCAAGGCAGGTGTGGGACACCATTGTAAGGTTATCTAGGTAGGTTTATTGGGTTGGACTCTGAAACAAGAGAGTGTAGCTAGTCTGTCGAAGGGTTTCTAGAAGCAGTGGGCATGGTCTGGCTTGGAGTCCAGTGTCAGGGATGAACAGTTGTGGGCCTATGCCCAAGGCAGGAATGGGGACAGAGTGCAGAGAGAGAACATAGCTGATGAGGGTCCAGGGGTACCAGGATGTAACAGGCAGGGTCTGCATTAGGAGTCTAGTCAGGAGTTCTCTGGGAGACGAGCAGGAATGGCCTGGGCAGAGGCTGCCTGGAGATGACCTGGGGAGACAGAGTCCAGCCGGTCAGGCTGCCAGGGAATGGCTTACAAGGGGACTCAGGGGGTCTCAGGCAGGACAGAGGCAGTGGGGTGGACTTGGGACAAGTTAGAGGTGGGCTCAGTGTTGCAAACGTCTCCTAGCAAGGAAACCAAGAAGCTGTGGGGAGGGTCTATCTTAGGAGACCAGTAGGGGTTCTCATGGGGGATGGTCAGGAGGGGTCCCATGGTATGGCAGGAGTGGGGACAGAGGGAGGAGAGCGTTTAGCTGCTCAGGGTGCAGGGCAATCAAGATTTGGTAGGCTAGGTCTGGCTTACAGGATGTTCACAGTGTCTCAGGCAGGAAGATCTGAGGGGGCCTAGCTTCAAGGCAGGGGTGACATCACTGTGTTGAAGGACTAAGTAGATGGGTAGATTATGTGTGGAACCTAATGCAGGAAATACAGCTAGTCTGTTTGCAGGGATATGAGGACATATTGAGCAGGGTCTAGTTTAGTAAACCCATCTGGATTTCACAGTGGGGAAGAAGAATGTACATCATCAATGTGCAGGGACTCAAGACACGGTGGGGGGCCATTCAGGATTTCTCAGAGGAGAGGAGCAGGAGTCCACTCCAGCATAAGGACAGAATGTGGGGAGAGTGTTTGGAGAAGGTAGCTTGTCAGAGTGCAGGGATCAAATTGCCATGGGAAGTGTCTGGTCTAAGAGAGTAGTCTAGAACTAGGAGTTCACAAGGAGGATGAGCAGGGTGGGACGAAGGCCAAAGGCTGGAATAGTGTCAGCATAGAGAGAGAGAATGTAGCTGGGGAGGGTGTAGGCAAATCTCTCCACAGTGGGCTGGGTCTTACTTAGCAGGGTAGTCTGGTTGTCAGGCAGAATAATTTGAAGGGTCCCTAGGGCAAAGGCAGGGATGGAGACAGCATGGGGAAGGTCTAACTCGATAGTCATATTAGATGTGGTTCCTGAAGCAGGAGAATGTTTTTAGTCTGGGTGGAGGGGAATCAGGTCAAAGAGGGCGGGCTCTGACTTAGCAGGGTGTTCTGGAGATCTTAGCCAGGAAGCTCAGGAGTGCAGCCATGCACAAGACAGCTGTGAGCACAGCATAGGGAGTTTTTCAGAAATGGAAGTGTTTAAAAAAGTGAGCAAGCCCCTCAACTGACGAGTGGATAGAGAAAATGTGGTACATCTACACAATGGAGTTCTATGCAGCAGTAAAGAAAGATGACATCATGAGCTTCGCAGGAAAATGGCTGGAGCCAGAGGACATCATGCTGAGTGAAGTAACACAGTCCCAGAAAAACAAACGATGCATGGTATCACTCATCTGTGGATGCTAGTGCCAATTACCCAGTTGTAAGTATTTCTTGTGTAGGGCCCCCTGAGCTTTTGTCCAAGCTAGTTGGGAGTCTAGCCATTTGGAAACAACAGACACAAACAGAAAGGACTGCATCAAGAAACTGACTGAAACAGGGAACTTCTGCTCAAAACAGTCAACTTCCACATGGAGAATATAGAAAGACTGAGAAAGAGATGAAAAGCATTTTGGCAGAATGAATGAGCTCGGGGGTGGGGGGTGTGGGGGCATAGGTGGGGAACACGGGTCCAATTTGACAATCTGGTACAAAATATATATTAAAAAAATAAAGAAAAAAAAAGAAAAAGAAGTGAGCAAAAATTCGTTTTTAAAATGATGCTTATTTTCGAATTTTAAGTATCTTTGCAATCTTGTCCAATCAACATTGCCCATATTGATTTGAATGTATTGGAACAAAGTCAGTTTTAACCTTATCTTTTAATAAAATTTCATTTTCTCTATAGATGGATTATGCAGTCTGTTGTTAAAAAGAGAGAGCAGTATCAGTACACTTTAAATGTTTTTTTTTCCAAACCTGAGTGAGAAGATTGGTAATACTTTAGGAGGTCTAGAAAAGGATGGGTAAGTTGTGGCTTCTTTAAACTACAAAATTTGAGTAATTTCCTCCTCTTTATTGATGCAAATAACCTCAGAGCCTTATCATTATGCACTGATGTTAGTTTCCAGAGAGCCTGCATTTCACTTGATTTTCTTCTGAACAGGTAATTTTTCTTATTTTTAGAACCCTAGTTTTAGAGAATTGAGACATTATGTAGAAGACAATGAATCTAAAGTTTTTTTCCTCTCAGAAAAGAGTGAGTTTCTTCCTGTAAAATTAGTTGATATACATACAAAAATCAATAAACATCATCAAACACATAAATGGGAATGAAAGACAAAACACCACACAATCATCTCAATTGATGCTGAAAAAGCCTTGACAAAAATCCCAGCATCCCTTCATGCTAAAGTCCTAGAAGAATGGATTGGAGGGATCATCCGCAATGTAATCAAAGCCATATACAGGAAACCTGTATGCTTTGTACAGCCAATATCATCCCTAAATGGGAAATAAAAAAAAGTCCCTTTAAAGGTACAAACTGGCAAGGCTGCCCCCCTGTCACCACTTCTCTTCAATATAGTGCTTGAAACACTTGCTAGAGCAATAAGGCAAGCAAAGGAATTAAAGAGAGTACTAATGGAAAAGAGGAAGTCAAACTATCCCTATTTGCAGAATATGATTGTGGGTACTTAAGGGATGGTAAAAACTCCACCAAGAAAACTCCTAGAAATGATCAATCCTCTTTCTTTACACCAAGAACAAGCAACTGGAGAAAGATTCAAAGAGACCTTCTCACCACAAAGCCGCAAAAACAATAAAATCCAGGAACAAACCTAACAAAAGACACCAAAGATCCTAAAACAAAAATTTTACCTTTAAAGAAAGAAATTGAAAAGACATCAGAAGATGGAAAAAACCTCCCATGCTCATGGATTGGGAGAAATTAACATAGTAAAAATGTCAATTTTACCAAATCTTGTATCGATTTAATGCAATCCAATCAAATCCCCAAGAGTTTTCGTCACAGGCTTGGAAACAAAAGTCCTTAAATTCATTTGGAAAAACAAAAGACCCGGAATAGCAAAACAACCCTGAGAAAGGAGCTAACACAGGGGGATCTCTATACCGGACTTCAAACTATACTACAATCTATAGTCATAAAAACACCTGGAGGCACAAAAACAGACTGTGTTGACCAATGGAACAAACCAAAGATCCAATCTAGCACATACATTTCATCCATCTATATTTACAAGGGGGCAAGAAAGCCACAACGAGAAAAGACAGCATCTTCAGCAAGTGGTGTGTGGCAAAACTGGATCACCCTTGTAGAAGAATTAAATTAACCCCTACCTCTCACCCTGTACAAAATCAACTCCAGGTGATCAAAGACTCAACATTGAACCCCAAACTCATGAAGGCAATAGAAGAAAAAGTTGGCAGCAGACTACAAGACTAGGCAGAGGTAAAGACTTCCTAAATCAGACAGCAGCTGCACAAGAATAATCAAGTTGACAATGGGACCTCTTAAACTAAAGCTTCTGTAATCAAAAAGAACAATCAAGAAGTGAGAGAAATCCCACAGAGTGGGAGAAACCTTCACTGCAGAAACATCGACAAACTTGGTTTCCAGAATATAAAATCTTTTTTAAATTTTTAATTTATTTTTGCATGTGTGTGAATGCAGACAGTACAACTACTCAAAAAACAAAGAAGAAACCAAACGACCCACTCAATAGATAGAGCAAAGAGCTGAACAGAGACTTCACAAGTGAGGAATTAGAGATGGCTGAGAAACACCTTAAGAAGTGTTCAACATCACTAATCATTAAGGAAATGCAAATCAAAACCACTTTAAGACATCATCTTACTCCAATAAGACTGGCTAGGATCAAGAAAACAAATGATACCAAGTGCTGGAGAGGTTGTGGGGAAAGGGGGACACTCATCCACTGCTGGTGGGATTGTACACTCATGCAGCCACTATGGAAAGCAGTGTGGAGAACCCTTGGAAGACTTGGAATGAACTTGCCACCCGACCCAGCCATATCACTCCTGGGCATGTACCCTCAAGACTCACCCCACCGCAGAGATACATGCACAGCCATGTTTATTTCAGCTCTCTTCACAATAGCAAGGAGCTGGAACCAACCCAAATGTCCCTCAAATGATGAGTGGATAGAGAAAATGTGGTACATCTGCACAATGGAGTTCTATGCAGCAGTAAAGAAAGACAACATCATGAGCTTTGCAAAAAATGGCTGGAGCTAGAGGACATCATGCTGAGTGAAGTAACACAGTACCAGAAAAACAAACGACGAATGGTATCCCTCATCTGTGGATGCTAGTGCCAATTACCTACTTGTAAGTATTTCTTGTGCATGGCCCCTTGAGCTTTCATCCAAAGCAGTTGGGAGTGATGCATATTTTAAACAACAACAACAACAGAAAGGACTGCATCGAAGAACTGACTGAAACAGTGAAATTCTGCTTAAAACAGTCAACTTCCTTATGGAGAATATTGAGAAAGACTGAGAAAGAGATGAAAAGCATGTTTGGCAGAATGCATCAGCTCTGGTGGGGTGGGGGGATGGGGGGACACTGGTCTAGATTTGATAATAAAAAAAATAAAAAGAAAAAATTAGTTGACATATATTAATATGTATTGCATTGTAACCTGCTGATCACTATACAGCCAGTATGAAAGATTTACACTTATGAGAGTAAATATTCAGCCATCGTGAAAGTCTTATACTGAACATATAATTCATAAATTAGTGATTGTCTTATGTTCTAAATAATTTGTCATCCTGTTTTCTTATACAATACAGGACCACCTGTGCAGGGTTGCAGTGCCCACAGTGGGCTGGGCTCTCCCACATCACTCAACAATCAAGAAAACACCCAAGAGACATGGCAGAGGCCAGTCCAACAGCGCCAATTCCCTGTCAGTCCCTCAGCCCAGAGGTATCAAGTTGACACTGAAGCTATTCAACACACACACCCTCCCCATCTTCTCTCCTCTTCCTGCCTCCACCCCAGGCACATTGCACATTCTCTGCCATATGTACTGACACCTGTGGAGGGAATTTTATGGCAAATGTCCTGTGGTGCTGTAGTCAGTCCCCTGGAGCCTGCTTGACCTATCGTCACTCCCTAAAGAAGGTCAAGTCTCCCTCCCCCGGCAGCTACAGGTTGTCTACACTGCCTGAGGCAAGTTTGTGGCTTCTACCCACCAGCCCACATCTATGCTGGGATTCTTCCAGCTTGAGCTTATGCACATGTCATGCATGGTGTCACCATTGCTGTGAGATCGTAGGAGTAATTTCCCAGGTGTCTGGGAAACTCAGAGTGATTTGACAGCATGCTCAAGACACCTGAAGCTCCAGCCCAACACTCCTAGCCTGGAGGCAGGGTGGGGGTGCATACACAGCTAAGGAGCCTTGGTTAGCTTAGCTGCTGGGAAAAGGGGAGTCAGTTTTCCTGAAGGGTCTGACACCTTGTGGAGTGACTGAGGGAGATTTAAGGCAACTGTAGGTGATGGGTAGGGGACTTCTTTAAGAAAGGATTGTTTCCCTTCAACGCAGTGAAGAGGCAAAAAAAAAAAAAAAAAAAAAAGAAAGAAAAGAAGGGATTTGTTCCTGCCCAAAGGCGTTTCCTACTCTCCTCCAGGGCTTTTTTGCATCAGTTACTTTCAGCAAGCTCCACCAAGGCTGGAAGAGTGTTAAATCTCCAATCCTTCCCTTGTAGAGAGAATTGTTGCCAACACTCAGTTTAAAAAGCCTTCTAGAGGGGAGATGGGGGAAGGGAGAGGGGAGCCCACCCAAGGGAGGGGATCTCAGAGAACATCAATTCAGGAAAGTAGAAGGAGTTAGGGAAGGGGAGAAATCCAGGAGCCTATAAAAGATTGAGTCCAACTCTTTCCAGAGTGGACCCCCAGCTCTGGGCACCCCCATTCCATAGGAGCTGTCAGAAGGGAACAGTGAAGTGTGTAGTCGTCTTCACACTGGTAAATGTTCACCTACTCTCAGGCCTGTCCTCTGTCCTCCACCCTCTTCCTCCTGCCTTAGGGCTCTTGCATCTGGGGAATCTCCCTCTTCTCTTCTGAGAGTTTCACTCCAAACCAGCACAGAGTGCTGCTCTCCCAAAACATCATTTACCACAACTCCCGCAGCTCTGTTGAACGTAGTACGGCTAGAACTCCTATGGCCATCTCCTCTGTGATTTGGTGGGTCTGTGCCACCCGGTGAAGGTGGGCATCTCTGAGCCAGGGTTTTCTCTGAATCCCCCTATCTTAATCTCTCCCTGTCGCTTTTATCTGGTCTCTTCCCTCTCTCCTCTTCCTCACTCCCCAGTCATGTCTCCTGGGCTGTTAATGGGTCTTCTCTTCTTGGAAACCCAATTCTTTGTTACAGAATGTACTGAACAAATTACTGACCACCCCCCCAATCCATAATTGCCACAACATTGCCCAGGCTCCAAGTGATGGACTCATGCCCAAGAGTGTTTGGGAACAACAGCTGAACTGCATGGGCTTTAAGAAGACAAAAAGGCACAAATTTGGGTGTTTAATGATGTGGGGATGGATCAGAGAGGACTTGGGGGTTTGACTAGATGTGACCAAATATGTTCCATAAAACTCATGAAAAACTAATGAAAATAAGTTTAAGGGGCTGGAGAGATGGCTTAGGGTTAAGAGCACTGGCTGCTGTTGCAGAGGGTCTGGCTCATATAATTGGCACTCATGTGCTGGCTAAAAACCCTTTGTTACTCCAGTTCCATCAGATGGACGCCCTCTTCTAATGTTCATGGGCACTGCTCCACAGCAGTGCACATACAAATGTACATACATACATACATACATACATAGGTACATACATACATACATACATACATACATACATACAGGAAATACACTCATACCAATTCGAAAACTTTACAGGACAATAAAGGATTTGACCCAGGTTGCAGAGCTGCACGCCTTTGCCCTCTCTGCTCCTCCCCCTCCTTACAGCACATTCTCACCACCACCAACCCAGATTTTTGAACCTTCCTCAGAAGGCCTAGAGCTCCTAGGTTTGCTTTGCCCCTTGGAATATGTGGGTGCCACTTACTCCACCCCAGAGCAGGGGCAGGAATGCACATGGACCTGTTCCTTGCAGCCACAGGACACCGATGTCCAAGAAGAGAAGTGTGGCCTATGGGTGGGGTCAGAGTGGACAGGAAAGGAGGAGAGGGCCAATGAGGGGAAGTGGAAGACACAGGGGCACCTTGGAGATGGGGCCGGCCCATCACGAGTAAGGGGCTTGAAGCAGGAGTGGTGTGAGGATCGCTGGAAGGACTCACAGACCTGGTCCAAAACCCCGAAGAACAAGGAGAAGTCGGTCCCGAGGCGGTCTTGGTCCAGAGTCACTCACGAACTTGCTGAGAAGGCTGGTCCCCAGGGGGCAATGGAATGAGGAAGCAGGGTGCCAACGACTTGGAGAGACAACTTGGTGTGGAAGGGTGGGCTCCAGGGAGGGCCTTGAAGAGGGGAAGGGAGAACCCAAGAGGATTAGTGAATTTGGATTAGAAGCCCAGGCTCAGAAGGGAGGTTCTAGAAGAGGTGTGATTCTGGGGCTGACGGACTGCCCACTTGGCAAACCCCCTGTGGAAAGGGTGTGCTGGACCCAGACATGGGTGCAGCAGTCCAGGCTCCCGGGCTGCACCCAGCGATAGGGACCTGAAGGAGCAGGATGTGGTCCAAGTTCAAGGTCTTGGAGAGGGAGGCCCATGAGAGGATTGGGGTTAGGACGGAGCTACAGACCTGGAGGGCAGGATGGACACGGGAGAGGTTAGTGGACCTTGATAAGGGAGAAGGTTATGGACATGGACAGGACCCAGCAGGCCCCAGACATTAAACAGTATGCTGCGGATTGACCTGGAGGGTGGAGGGGTCTAAGAACATGCAAGGACAGGGCAGGGCTCAGAGACTGAGAACCTCCAGGGTGGGGCGGTCAAGGAGGCCATCAAGGGAGGAGAAGGCTGGCAGAATGCATCTGACTCCCATGGGTCCAGCATCGCCAAGGGACTACTGTACAGGTGGCTGCAGGGACCAAAGCAAAAGTGGCCGGGCAAGAGCTTGAGCCAGAGCTGTGACCAGCACCTAGGACAGTGTGCATCACCTCCGTGGTCACCGGCCTACTATCTCCACTCAGCATTTCCCTGATGGTGCTGGAGAACAGTGCACGTTCCAAGTTGCCTGGGAGGCTGAGGCCGGGGCCACTGTACCTTCTCCACCAAGATACAGAAGGCACAGCCTACACAGTTGTGCCCCGGTGCAGGCTCCTCCGGTGAACTGGAGTCCTCCCCTGGGCTTTTGGCCAGGCTCTAGGACTTAAGATGCTGGGGGTGGACCCTGTGCTCTCTGGCAGCAAGGGCTGGTGGGCAGCCCGGGTGCCATCTTCCCGCCACCAGGTGGCGCCCTGTCGCCTCGTGTCATTGCTGTTGCTGCTACTGCCACCAAGACTCTGCACTGTCAGGCTTTTGAACTAGGTGCTAAGATTCACATTCATGACCACCTGGTGCTTGCATGGCAAACGTTTTGCTTACTAAGCCATTCCTCCATGCCCATAACATGATTTTTATGGTGCTTACTGTTGTAAATATTTCATGCCTGGTAACTGCTGATTTGTGCATTATTTCCTGATATATGCATTCATTGAGAGCAGCGTGTAGTCTGCGACCATGGAACAAAAAGCCTCTCTTGCCAGTTCTCCTGGCTCAATGGCCTGTTGGGAGGGAGAGAAGCAGTCTTGTCTTGTTTATACCCTTGCTATGCTGACCAGACTCCAGGGGATGGACCCACATTGAAGGCCATTTGGAGACAAAAGCCTATAGAGACAAGAGACAAGAGAGAGAGAGACAGAGAGAGAGAGAGAGAGAGAGAGAGAGAGAGAGAGAGAGAGAGAGAGAGAGAGAGAGAATTAAACTGGGTTGGACAGGTACAGATTGTGGAGATCAAAATTCAATCAAAATATATTGTATCAAATGTGAAATACTTCAGTTTAAAAATCTGGCACAAGGAGCTGGAAAGATGGCTCAGCGGTTAAGAGCGCAAACTGCTCTTGCAGAGGACTCGGGTTCGATCCCCAGCACCCACATGGCAGCTAAGAACCGTCTTTAACTCCTGTTCCAGGGCAATCCGACGCCCTCTTCTGACCTCTGCAGCACTGCACGACACAGGTGCAGCAACCTACATGCAGACAGTACATTCATGAACCTAAAATAATAAATTAAAAAAATTAAAAATCTGGCACACGTAGACCTCACACAGGTAGGCACACCAGCCTACAGGGAGACACACGGAGACAGTCTGGTCCAGGGACTCAGCTCTCACCTCAGGGCTCTATTTATATGAAACTACCCCCAAACAGTATTTTCCTAGAAATACTTGTATGATTGCATTGCTGTTCACTGTGAGGTTCCTTGATTTCCTGTGTCAGCCCCCTTTTCCTGACCTAGATATCTACCCATATGTTCTAGTTTCTCTTCAACTGCTGTGACAAAACACTCTGACCAATACCAACTTGGGGAGGACAGAGTTTATTCAGCTCACATCTCCCAGGTTCATCACTCAGGGAGCCCAAGGTAGGAACTCAGGGCAGGAGTTGGAGACAGGAGCTGCAGCACAGGCCATGGAGGACACTGCTTACTGGCTTGCTCCCCAGCCCATGCTCAACCTGCTTTCTTATACACTACAGAACCACCTACCCAGGGGTGGCACCAATCACAATGGACTGGGCCCTGCCACATCACTCAACAATCAAGAAAATACTCCACAGATGTGGCCACAGGCCAGCCTAAAGGAGGCAATCCACCCCCCCCCCAGGCTCCTTCAACCCAGGTGTGCCAGGCTGATACTAAAGCTATCCAGTACACCATGTTGTAAGGAGCTGTAAGCCTGCCCATAAAGAGTTAACTCTGAGAACTGTTCCCAGGGAAGTGCAGACATGCAGAGGGGCTTCCTGCCTTGCTCAAGGACAGCTACTTGCCTGCAATAAAACTGGCCTGCAATAAAGTTGGCTATGTGAGCTGACACCCTGAGCTTTTCCCATGGACGTGCAAAAAGATCACAGGATGCTCCAGCCAGATGTCCCTGCTCAACTATCTTGCAAGGCAGCCTCCCTGGCGCTGGATGGCCGGACTGACTGATTGCCCTGCCTTACCCTCCCCCTACACCTTTCCCGATTTCCAGCTCCCTTGTCCATATAAACCCTGCACCTAATAAAGACAATGAGACCTTGACAAAGAGCTTGCTTGCTTGGTCTCGATCCTTTCTCCCACTTAATCTTCACAGGTTTCGGGGTATCCCTCGAGTACCTGACGTTACATGCCCCTGCAGGCAGGGGCACCATGTGTTACTTTTCTATTGTGATAAAACACCACGACAGAGGCAACTTATGGAAGAGTGAGTTTATTTTGGCTTATAACCAGTCCCAGAGGGATGGTGTCCACACGGCAGGTGAGACATCCTGACAGGAGGCTGGAGCAGGAAGCCCAAGAATCACAACTTCAACCACAGGAAGCAGAGAGCAAACTGGAAGAGGAGCAAGGGCAGGAGCCCTCAACACTGCCCTGTTCCTACTTCCTTCTAGAAGTTCCTTCACCTGCAAGCAGCGCCACCAGCTGGGGACCAGGTGTTCAAACACATGAGCAAGGGCAGGAGCCCTCAACACTGCCCCGTTCCATACTTCCTTCTAGAAGTTCCTTCACCTGCAAGCAGCGCCACCAGCTGGGGACCAGGTGTTCAAACACATGAGCAAGGGCAGGAGCCCTCAACACTGCCCCGTTCCATACTTCCTTCTAGAAGTTCCTTCACCTGCAAGCAGCGCCACCAGCTGGGGACCAGGTGTTCAAACACATGAGCCAATGGGAGACATTTCTTCTTCAAACCACCACAATCCATGTAAGCACTATGTTGTCTACACTTTTATTTATTTATTTTAGACAGGGTCACCCTATAGCCCCAGCTGGCCTGGAACTCGCTCTGTAGACCAGGCTGGCCTTGAAGTCACAGAGATCTGCCTGCCTCTGCCTCCCGAGTGCTGGGATTAAAGGCGTGAACCACCATGCCCAGCTGTTCTAAATGCCATTGCTGGATATGAAACTCCCTGCCTTGATTGGGTTTCCGACGATCTGGTCTGGGTCGAGCACTGGCCTCTAACAAGGGAGAAATTAAAAGCTCTAAAACAACTGGTTGCTGAGCAACTAAAATTGAAACCTATCTACCCTTCCCACAGCCCTTGGAACACCCCCGTGTTCACAGTGAGGAAACGGCCTGGGGGCTGGCACTTACTCCAAGACCTTAGAGCCATTAACCGGACCATGCACATCTGGGGATCTCCTCTATGGGGCCCCCTCTTTTGTCAGCTCTCCCTGCTAATACCCCTTCCTGGCCACTGATATTGAAGACTGCTTCCTCCGCACTCCTCTACACCTAATGATTGCAAACACTGTGTTTTTAGTCCCATCTGTAAGTGCCTCTGGCCCAGCAGCTACATACGAGTGCACTGTTCTACCAGCCAACAATCTGCCAGGATGCAGCAGCCTCCACGCTTGAGCCGCATCTCCAGAGAGGCCTCCACGTCTATCATTACATGGATGACGTTCTGGCATGGGGTGAGTCCCAGCCAGATCCAGCAGCACTTTGGGATGAGCTCACCCCTTCTCTTGTGGCCCTTGGCTTTAGGATGCCCCCCCCCAAATACAACTCATCTTGCCAATTAAATTCCTTGGTACTGAGATCTCCCTTACTGCCATCAGACCCTTAAAGCCTGTCCTCTCTTTCCCATCAGACCTTGCATCCTTACAAAGCTTTTTGGGTAATCTAAACTGGCTAAGACCATGGCTCTCTCTCCCAACCTTACAGCCCCTTTTGACCTCCTAAAGGGGGACAAAAGATCCGCTTCCAAACACCAGCCAACACAAAGCACCTCAGAAGCACTTAAGACAAGAGACCCTCCCCGACTGTTGCCTCAGCTTATTCCCTCTGTCCTACAGCTAGGGCTGACTGGTTGTTTGGGAGGTGTGGCTAATTCCCTCTGCCCCTCCCCTCCTGGGGGCAGAAAGTCAACATCTTGGTTGTGATGATCCTAGGTACACAGGCAGGTGCAGCCAAGCTTTGGAAGAAGGCATCTGCCCACAGTCCACCTGTCCTAGGACAGCTCTTGAAGGACAGCCCTGTGCAACAGCAATCTCACCACTCCTTTCCTTCTTATCTATGGAGACCCAGGGCCTTTGCTTGAACCCAGTTTATCATCTTGCTTAGTCTAGATAGCCAGCTTGCCCAAGAACCCTGTCTGCCTCCTACATGGGGTCACATGGATGCTGAGGATCCAAACCTACTTCCTCACTTTACCCACTGAGACACCTGTTCAATCCCCAATCCTGGAAGAGAGATTTGTAAACTGAGACCAAAAAGAAAAGTTGGCCTGACACGGTAGTGCAAGCCTTTAATCTCCTGCAGAAGCAGGAGGTTCTCAGTGAGATCGAGGCTAGCCTTGCCTAGTCTCTATAGTCTCGAGAAAAAAAAATATTTTTTTTAGGTGAGGAGAGGGAGTTTATTGCACACTAGTGGTTAACCCACGGACATGGGCTGAACCCCAGCAGTCGTTCCATACAGGAGTCAGCAGTTTGACTGAGTCTCCCAGATCCTTTCCACCCCTGTGACAAATGCAAGCCCAGGGCATATAACAGGCAACAGGTAAACACAAAGCAAAGTTGTAGGGGTGAGCCATGTTGGAAGGGAGGGGAGTGGAGATATGGAAGGCGCTCAGTGACTGCTGAGTGCATCTGAAACACAGTGGAATAAGTCAGGAGTCTCTTCGGGTGTGATTTTAATTTTTTTGCCTGGGAAAGAAGCAGAGGGAACAATCCTTTCTTCAGGAAACAGACAGGAAGAAGTGTTCCAACACCATCAATAAAGGACAAGTAGGGCAGAGTGTGGCATGATTAGTGACAAGGGGAGTCGAAGGTTCACCAGCCAGCCAGCGATAATCCTCTGCATCAGCCAGCACTTTACACTGAACTCATAAAGCCTCTCCAAGTGCCTTGGGGACAGCTGGGGCCCCTCCCACTACCCAAACCATGCCCTTTGTACCCTGAAGACAGACCTGGTATGACCATTCCTGTGGAACTTCCTTACAGAACTCACTTACCTTAAGACAGAGTCAGTCCACAAGTCCTGGACAGCCCTCCAGGCAGTGCAGGCTGCTGGAAGGTGCTGATGAGTCAGGGGTCTCAGTGACACCCAACTCTTCTTTGTCTGCCTTTTAGGTTTCCTAATGAGCAAGTTGGATACGGTGTGAAAGAACTGGTGAGCATGTGTGGTGTGTGTGTGTACCTGTGCTGTGTATATAGTGTGTGTGTGCTGAATATGTATGTGTGGTATGCATAGTGTCTGGTGTGTGGTGTATGCAGTGTGTGTGGTGCATATGGTGTGCATGTGTGTATATGTGGTATATATAGTGTGTGTTTCTATGGTGTATGTGTGGTGTATATAGTATGTATGTGTGATGTATGTAGTATGCATGATGTATATAGTGTGTATGTGTGGTGTGTGCATATGTGCCTGTGTGTGGTGTATTGTATGTGTGTGGTGTATATAGTGTGTGTATGTGTGGTGTGTGCATATGTGCCTGTGTGTGGTGTATTGTGTGTGTGTGGTGTATATAGTGTGTGTATGTGTGGTGTGTGCATATGTGCCTGTGTGTGGTGTATTGTGTGTGTGTGTGGTGCTGAGGGTTGAACCTAGGGCATCACAATGCTGGGCAGGAGCCTGGATGCACTCTACCACTAAGCTACATCCCTGGGCTGTTGACAAGCATTAAGAAAATAGTGGTAGCCAGGCGTGGTGGCACACACCTTTAATCCTAGAACCCAGGAGGCAGAGGCAGGTGGATCTTTGTGATTTCAAGGCCAGCCTGGTCTATAGAGTGAGTTCCAGGACAGCTGAGGCTACAGGGAGACCCTGTCTCAAAAAGACCAAAAAAAAAAAAAAAAAAAAAAGAAAAAAATCGTTATTTTTTTTTTTTTTTGGTTGAACACTGTAATCCCAGCACTAGCGTAGGCAATGGCAGTTGGATCTCTGTGAGTTCAACTTAGTGCTATCCGCGGTCCCTAAAGGTGAGTTCCAGGTCAGCTGGAGCTAAAAAGGAGACCCTGTCCTCAAAAAGACCAAAAAGAAGGGAGGAGGGAGGGAGGAGTGAGGAGGAAGGGGGGGGGAGTAAGGGATGGGTATAGAGGTGGAGTGAGAGGGGTGAGGCTGGGGAGGATAGATATGAAGTATACTTTCGGACATATGGTCTCTTTGCATTTTGGCGGATCTCTTTTGTGTCTTTCTGGCCCTACGCAATTCAGCAGGTGTTCTCTCCTGCACCCCATCTTTTCCTGTTTTTTTTCTCCCCCGTTTCTCCATTCACGCTCGCATTTCGCTTTCATCGAACCAGGTCGGCCTACCCACATAGCATCTACCTCGCCTCTGCCTCCCAAGTTGCTAGGAGTTCCAGTGTATCCACCATGCTTGGCCTAGCACTCTCTATGAAGACCACAGGCTTGGCTGAACCTCCATCTCACAGAGGTCTGTCTGCTCCTCTGCCTCCAGTGCTGGGGTTAACGGCTTGCTCCCCATGCCCAGCCATTTTGTGTGTATGAGTGCACTGCCTGAGTGTAGGGAGCTGCGCCCATGTCCAGCGCCCCTGGAGGTCAGAAATGCATCAGATTCCCCCGGAAACTGGAGTTTACAGACAGTTTACTGCCAAGTGGGTCGCTGGGAACCAAACCCAGATCCCCTGGCAAGAGCAGCAAGTGGTTCTTAACCACTGGGCCAGCTCTCCAGTCTTGGTAAACTCATGCGTGCACTTAAAAAAAGGTTTTTAGGGCCAGATGCCTTGGCCCAGCACATCGAGACAGAGGCAGGTGTGTCTCTATGAGATAGAGCCAGCTGGGATCAAGGCAGTGTCTGAACCTGGTCTATAGATGGCACAGTAGACACAATGCTCTTGCGAGACTGTTTATCCAGCACCACTTAGTCTAAC
Organism: Rhizomys pruinosus; assembly: GCA_009823505.1. Lineage (NCBI taxonomy): Eukaryota > Metazoa > Chordata > Mammalia > Rodentia > Spalacidae > Rhizomys > Rhizomys pruinosus. The sequence goes on along the minus strand of VZQC01001758.1, from coordinate 707,585 downwards.
CATTGTAAACGAATCCATTCCCAGGAGAACTCAGTAGGATCGACTCTTCTATGCGATGAGTAGGTCACAGACCTACTGCAAAACTCAACGATAAATTAATGTAAAGAGCATGATCAGGCTGAGAATAGGCCAGCTGGATGTATGTCCAGGCCAGCTGGGGCTATGGGGAAACCCTGTCTCAAAAATAGCTAAGGCAGCAGTGCAGGGAGGAGAGGAGCCACTAGCAGTGGAAATCCGTGAATGTGGTATTTGCTTACTTGAAGCCATCTCTCTGCAAGGGACACCTTGCTCTCCCAAACTCTCAACGGGGAAGGACTCCCAGTGCCTCCTTTTTTTTTTTTTTAATTTAAAATTTTTCATGTGTGAATTGTTTTGTCTGCATTCAAATACCTGTGTGTGCAATCTTGTGGAGGTTGGAACATTTCTTTTGGGGATGATTGTCTCTTTTTTAATTATTTATTTTTTTTTTTCATATTTATTTTTTTTTTTTAAGAGTTTATGATATTGTGCCTGCATATGGAGGTATTGGTGCATCCTGGTTGTGCAGCACCCTGCGGAGGTCAGAGGACGGCATCGATACCCCAGGAACTAGGAGTGTATAGACATTCGTTAGCCTGCCATGTGGTGCTGAACTGAAACCAGTCCTCTACGGAAGAGCAGATCAGTGTGCTCTGTAACCACTAGACCATCTCTCAGCCCGCCTTGGCTGATATTTCTTTACAGGTAAAATGAGACCTTCCTAGCTTTCCGGTGGGCAGCGTGACTCTCTTCTCCTGGCTGTCCGGCGAAGCAGGACTGCTCTAGCCTGATGTGATAATATCTATCGCTAGCCAGGCATGGTGATATACACCTGTGAGTCTCAGCACTTGAGAGGTGGAGGAAGGAGGATCAGGAGTTTCAGGCCAGCTTGGGCTACACGAGACCCAGAAATAAGGGGAAAAAATAGGGCTGGCAAGATGGCTCAGTGAGTAAAGGAGCCTGCCACCACCAAGCCTGATGACCTGAGTTCAGTCCCTAGGAACCATGTAGCAGATGGAGAGAACCGACCCCCAAGTCATCCTCTGAGCTTTACACATATGCTGTGGTACTCATGCACTTACACACAGACAATAAATAAATATAATAAAAATGTTTAAGAATAGTTTTCTCAGCCAGGTATGGTGACGCATGCCTTTAATCCCAGCACTCAGGAGGCAGAGGCAGGCGGATCTCTGTGAGGTCAAAGCCAACCTGGTCTACATAGTGAGTTCCAGGACAGCTGGAGCTACAGGGAGACCCTGTCTCAAAAAGACCAAAATAAAAAAAGTTTTCTCAAGTGTCCTGGGTTCTGTGGATTTGACACTAGGACAGATGACGCCCAAGAAAGAGGGACAAAAGTGGCAGCTTTGCCTTCCTGACGCCATCCGTGTCCTCCAGGTGGGCGTTACTACACACCCACTCTGCCTTCCTGACAAGAGAAGGCACAGAAGATGGTGGCCGACTGCCTGACAGACAGCTATAGGAATGCAGAGACTGAGTGTCCCCAGCGACATGTGTGCGTGCACCACGTGGACACGGTCCCCCTAGATGTGACTTTCCTAGAAGAGGAAACTGGGCTGATGTAAAATCTCTCATCACTGACATGTGATCTGGATGTTCTTGAAGCGTTTCAGTAACTACTAACGAACATTGATCCTCGTGGTGACAGGGATGCATTAGTTATTTTGCCAAAAGTCGTGGGGCCAGGGAGATGCTGTCAGAGTAAAGGGCTTGTTGCCAAGCCTGAGACTCGAGTTCTAGCCCCTGAGTGAAAGGAAAGAACAGACTCCTGCAAGGAGTCCTCTGAGCTCCACACCTGGTACATGCACCTACATGTAGGAATCCCATTTGACAGCAGCACTGAGGGATTCAGCAAGCGACCTCCAGCCTGGTCCCCTGCTTGCCTGTGAAAACCTGCCTGGAGCCAATTGTCGTTGATGCTTTGGGCAAAGCATTGTCACCTTCCTGTAGTGATCAGGAGTATATGGCCCGGAATCCTGCTTATCCCAACCCCCAATTCTCTATGTCCCAACCCCCACAAGGCTCTGTATAAAACCCCTGTATTACAGCAATAAACTGAGTTATTTCCCTCATGGAATTTCTTTCGGTCCCATCTCTGGGTCCATCTCTTCTCTCTCTCTCTCTCTCTCTCTCTCTCTCTCTCTCTCTCTCTCTCCTATTCCTTTTTTTTTTTTTTTTTTTTTTTTTTT
>VZQC01001758.1:655634-701127 GCA_009823505.1 Rhizomys pruinosus | reverse complement strand
TTTTTTTTTTTGTCTTTTTGAGACAGGGTCTCCCTGTAACCCCAGCTGTCCTGGAACTCACTCTCTAGACCAGGCTGGCCTTGAACTCACAAAGATCCACCTGTCTCTGCCTCCCAAGTGCTAGGATTAAAGGCGTACGCCACCACGCCTGGCTGACATTTTTTTTTTATATAGAGTCTCCCTTTAGTCCTAGCTGGCTGGAGCTTGAACTCACAGAGATCTGCCTGCCTCTGCCTCCCGAGTGCTGGGATTAAAGGTGTGAACCACCATGCCCAGCACTAGTACATGTCTTAGGGCCAGCACTCAGGAGGCAGAGGCAGACAGGTGTATGTGAGATCAAGTCCAGCCTGGTCTACATGGTGAGTTTTAGGCCAGCTGCTGGGGCTACAGAGAGATTTTGTCTAAAAAATATTTAACTTTTTATAAAAGGGCTGGGGAGATGGTTCAGTAAAGTACTTGCACAGGGCCTGAGTTCAGTCCCCAGCACCCACATGAAAACCTGGGTGTCCTATGTGTACTTCTAGTCCAGCACTGGAAAGGTGGGACAGGAGGGTCTATCTGTAGGGCTCACTGTTATGTCAGGCTAGTCTGATGAGTGAGCCCCAAGTCCTATGGGAGACTGTCTCCAAAATAAGCCAGAGCTGTGTGTGGTTGTGCACACCTTTAATCCCAGCACTCAGGAGGCAGAGGCAGGTGGATCTCTGTGAGATTGAGGCCAACCTGGTCTACATAGTGAGTTCCAGGACAGCTGGAGCTAAGGGAACTGAAAGACCCTGTCTCAACAAAACAAAACAACGCCCAAACAACAACCACACCAGAACAAGCCAGAGGGCTGAGGAGAGATGGCTCGGTGGCTTTGTCACGTACGTGGGAAGACAGTAGTTCGGACTCTCAGAGCCCATAGAAAATCTAAGCAGCATACTGGCTGCCTGGAATGCCAGCACTCAGGAGGAAAAGACTCCGGACCCCCCAAGAAGGCTGGCTGGCTAAACTACCAGAGTTGACGACCTCAGGTCTCAGCAAGAGACCCTGCCTCACTATATCAGGTGAAGACTGACCCAGGAGGACACCAATGTCAACTCTGGGTATACACACGCATGTGCACGTGACAAGCTGCAGGGCTCCACCCATGTCCACAGACATGCACACGGCACGTGTACACAAAGGGAACCAGGGAGGGAGTCTCCTGCATTCATAAGTTTGTTCCTATCTTGCACACCTCATCTCCACAAATACTTCTTTCCGAATGTATAGGATGTGAGGTCATCAAACCCAGCCTGATCTCCTGGTTGGAGGAAGAGGATCTGCAGATAGTGAAGAGAAGAGATGTCCAAGCTGCGTATTCATGCGGAGCAGCTGTGATCAGGATGCTCCTAAGTTTGAACGTGTGATGAAGCTTTTTTCCCTTTGAAACAGGGTCTCGATGTGTAGACCAGGATGGCCCCCTCAATCTTCCTGCTCATCTTCTGAGTTCTAGAATCATAGATGTGGACCACCTAGTGCAACTTTTTTCTCAATACTGGGGATTGAGCTTGACGGGCAGGTAAGTACTCTACTACTGAGCTGTGTCTCCAACCCTATAATGAAAATTATAAAGATGCAGTTGATCTTTGAAGATTGGGGCCATTTATCTGAAAAGGCAGGAGTTCTAAACTTCTTTTTAAAAATATAGCCAGGCATGGTGGCACATGCCTTTAATCCCAGCACTTGGGAGGCAGAGGCAGGTGGATCTTTGTGAGTTCAAGGCCAGCCTGGTCTACAGAGTGAGTTCCAGGACAGCTGGGGCNGATGTCACCCCAGGTCAGGTGCATGTAGCTTGTTTGGTTTCAAGGGAGTTAAGATCCGTTGGTTGGGGTCTGGCTCAGGAGGAGAGGCAGGAATTCTCAGGGCTGGTGACGAGCAGGGACCCAGCCACAAGCTGGCAATTGTGACAGCTTGAGAAGAGAGACTGTAAGTCTTGCACTTGGGGGGGTGGGGGCGGAAAGAAAGGTCAGGATTGGCCTGAGGAGGCGAATCAGGAATTCTCAAGGGGGGTGAGCAGCAGGGCGCCTAGGCCCAAGGGAGAACTGGGGAGAGAGTGGGGAGGAGAATGTAGCTGCTCAGGGTGCAGGGGAGCTAAGAAAACAGCATGGGTGTTCTTTTCTTTTTTTTTTTGGGGGGGTCTGCTTAGGAGGCCGGTTGGGAGTTCTCAGCAGGGGTCCTAGGCCCAAAGTTGGCTGGTGACAACCTGGGGAGAGAGAATGTAGCTGGCCCGGTCCAAGAGGTCAATCCCCAGGTGCGGTTTCTGACTAAACCAGGGTATCCTGGAGGACTCAGAAGTTCAGAACACGGCCTAGGGCCTTGTCCAGGGACTATAAGAAGTGTTCAACATCACTAATATTAAGGAAATGCAACATCGAAACCACTTTAAGATGTATCCTTACTCCAATAAGACTGGCTAGGTCAGAAACAATGATACCAAGTGCAGGGAGGTGTGGGGAAAGGGGAGCATCATCCACTGCTGGTGGGATTATAAACTCATGCAGCCCACTATGGAAAGCCGTTTGGAGAACCCTTTGGAAGACTTGGAATGAATGCCACCCGGACCCAGCCATACCATCCTAGGCATGTACCTCAAGACCTCCCCCACTGCAGAGATACATGCATGGCCATGTTTATTTCAGCTCTCTTCACAATAGCAAGGAGCTGGAACCATACCAAATGCTCCTCAAATGATGAGTGGATGAGCAAAATGTGGTCACATCTGCACAATGAGTTCTATGCAGCAGTAAAAAAGACAACATTACTGACCTTTGCAGGAAAATGTCTGAGTTAGAGGGGACATCATGTGAGCCAAGTAACCCAGTACCAGAAAAACAAACGACGAATGGTATCCCTCATCTGTGGATGCTAGTGCCAATTCCTACTTGTAAGTATTTCTGTGCATGCCCCTGAGCTTTTATCCAAAGCAGTGGGAGTGATGCATATTGGAAACAACAACAACAACAACAACAACAACAGAAAGGACTGCATTGAAGAATGACTGAAACAGTGAAATTCTGTTCAAAACACTCAACTTCCACATGGAGAATTTTGAATTTTGAGAAAGACTGAGTAAGAGATGAAAACGTGTTTGGCAGATTGCATGAGCTCTGGTGGGGAGGGGGAACGGGGGGGGACACGGGTCTGATTTGTAATAAAAACTCAAACAGAAAAAATTAGTTGACATATATCAATATGTATTGCATTGTAACCTGCTGATCACTATACAGCCAGTATGAAAGATTTACACTTATGAGAGTAAATATTCAGCCATCGTGAAAGTCTTATACTGAACATATAATTCATAAATTAGTGATTGTCTTATATTCTAAATAATTTGAATACTTTCCCAAATTATATTCATCAGTTTGGGGAAAATTATTGTGCCAATGGGAAGAAAAAGTTCAGTGAGCTGTTTTCTATGGAAGTTCTCAATGATGAAGGATTTTAGATGCACTACATCAAAATATTGTATCAGAATCTGTTACTAAGGGGTACCCCTATCTAGGAGTTTTCTTCTAGGAGTTTTTCACATCCCTTAGGTAACCTATCATATCGTCTGCAAAAAGGGATAGTTTTAATTACTCTTTTCCAATTAGTGTTCCTTTTAATTAACTTTCTTGCCTTATTGCCCTAGCCAGTGTTCAAGCATGTATTGAAGCGGAGTGGTGAGAAGTGGCAGCCTTGTCGGGTTCCCTACCTTTATGGGGAATCCTTCTAACTTTTCTCCATTAGAATGATGCTGGCTGTGGGTTTCTGATATATGGCTTTTGATTATGTTGAGGAATTCCCTTCCAATCCAATCCCTTCTAAGACTTTCATCCTGTAAGGGATGCTGGATTTTGGTCAAAGGCTTTTCTGCATCGATGAGGTGATGGTGTTGTTTTTGTCCTTCCGTCCCATTTTATTTGTTCTTACGATATTTATTGACTTACGTTAGTTGAACTATCCCTGCATCTCTGTGTGAATCCAACTTGATCATGGTGAATGACTTTTTGATGTGGGTCTGAATACGGATTGCGAGTATTTTTGTTGAGACTTTTTTGCATCTGAGTTCATTGACGATGGGTCTGTAGATCTCTTTTTTGGTTGCATCCTTGCCTGGTTTAGGTAATAGCGTGATGCTGGCATCATAGAAAGGACTTTGGGCGGTTTCCCATTGCTTGTATCCTTCTGAACAGTTTTAGTAATAATGTTGTAAGTCCTCTTGCTATGTTATAGAATTCTGCTTGTGAAACCATCTGGACCTGGACTTTTTTAGTTGGAGGTCTCTATTACATTTTCAATTTCTTCTTCTTTATGGGTTTGTTACATGCTGTCAATTCCTCTTGCTGTAGTCTTTGTGATCCCTGGATTTCAGTTATTCATCCATTTCCTCTTCGGTTTTCAAATTTGGTATTAGTCTGTTTTTTGAATTATTTTCCGTATGGATGTCTGGATCTTTTCACTGTCTGTAGGATAATTCCCCTTTCCTCCTGAATTCTAATGATTAGGAGTTGCTCTTTCTTTTCTTTTAGTTAAATGGCCTAAGGGGTCTATGTTGTTTATTCTCTCAAAGAACCAACTTTTGGATTCGTTTGTTTTTGTATTGTTTCTTTGTTTCTAATTTCATTGATTTCTGCCATGATTTTTGTTATTTTTTCTATCTTTTCCGTGTTTAGGGTTTATTTGCGTTGTTCTTGCAGGTTTTTAGCTGCCGTGTTAGTTATCATCTGTGCTCTTTCTGTTTTTTAATATAGGCACCAGGGCTATAACTCCCTCTTAGGGATGCTTTTAAAGTGTCCCATAGGTTTTATGATGTTGTATTGGCATTGTTCATTTTAGTTCCAAGACTGCTTTATTTCTTGCTTTATTTCTTCCCTGACCCCATTCATTATTCAGGAGTGTGTTGTTTTTTTTTGTCCCATGTGTTAATGTAAGGTAGCAGGACTTATCCTGTTGTTGATATTGAGCTTTATTTCACTATAGTCTGACGAATGCATGAGGTTATTTCAATTTTTTGTATTAGTGGGTTTTTTCTTTGTCCAAAGTATGTTGGTCAGTTGGAGAATCTTCCATGGGGTGCTGAATAGATAAGTATATTCTCTGGTGTTTGGGTGGATACTCGGAAGAGGTTCTGTGAGGTCAATTTCCTTTATTGTATTGTCAGTAGATGTTCTATTTATTTCTTTTCCAGTTTACGTCCAAGGACTTAGTGGGGTATTGAATTTCTACTTTGTGTGTGTGGGGTAAATCTGTGCCTTGAAGTCCTGTGGAGTTGTATTTACAAAGGTCGTGCACCGAAGTTTGGTGCATATATTATTCATGGTTGTGAGGTCTTCACGGTTAATTTTCCCTTTGATAAAAGATATACTGGCCCTCCTTGTCCTTATTTTTTTTAATTTATTTATTTCTGCATGTGTATGAATTGTACTGTCTGCATGCAGTCTGTGCACCTTGTCATGCAATGCCGAACGAGGTCAGAAGAGGGTTGATTCCCCTGGAACTGGAGTTTCTCCTGGAATTGGAGTTTCAGACGGTTCTCTCCGCCATGGGGTGCTGGGGATCGAACCCGGTCCTCTGTGAAGCAGTGTCGGTGCTCTTAACCGCTAGAGGCCATCTCTCCCCGCCCCCCTCTTGACTCTTGTAATTGCTTCTACTTTGAAGTCTATTTGTCTGATATTAGGCTTAGCAACTCCCTGCTTTCTTTTCAGTACCATTTGCTTGGAATTATTTTTTTTCCATCTTTAACTTTAAGTTGGTGCCTATCATTAAGGGTGAGATGGATTCTTGTAGAGATCATATTGATGGGTTCTGTTTACTAATCAATTCTCCCAGTCTTGTCTTTTGATTGGGGAGTTTAGGCCCTTGATATTTAAGGTTTAATAAAAAAATTGAGAGGTATATGTTGCTACCTTTCATCTTATTATACGTTTGCATTTTTTTTGTGTGTAGGTTTCACTCTGCATTTATGTTTTTATTAAAATTTTTTTCTTTCAAGGTGGCCTGGGTTAGTTGCTCCTCTCTTCTGCAATATTGAATTGCTTCAAGCCTTCTCTGAAGGGTTGGCTTTCCAAGCTTGTTATTTTTTTATCTTGTTATGTCATGGAAGATTTTCTCTTTCATTCAACTAGAATTGATAGTTTTTCTGGGTATAGCAACCTGGGCTGGCATCCATAGTCCTTTAGCACGGAATGCTTTGGTCCATGTTCTTCTTGCATTCATGGTTTGTGCTGAAAAGTCAGCTGTGATTCTGATAGGTTTTCCTATCAGAATCTAGGGGTAGTATGACTCTAGCAAGTCTCTGTGCATCTTGAAGTCCAAAGCCAAGCCCTTGGTCGAGGATGGAGGACCCGTGCAAGCCACAGGATGGGAATGAATGCTGCTACTATTACAGGAAATGGGTGACTAGCACAAGTCACAAAGCAGGTAGACTCCTTGAGGGTGAACGAAGGACCCTGCAGGACACTGAGCCCCTCAGAGGTAGGGAGGTAGGGAAGCTGGCATTATCCACACAAGTTTTTCCTTTTCCATGGGCTCTGGTGTGCTGAACTGAACAGTGGCCCTCACTCATTCAAGGATGAAGTCAACCCAAATGTACCACTGGTCATTCTCACCAACCTTAAGCCCCAAGTCGTGTGTGCACACTGACTACTACTTACTTGTCTGCAGATGGACTGCAGAATTTAAAAGGAGGGAATACTGTTCAAGTGGTACCTTAATCACATGAACAAGTTTAAACATATGATTTTCATTTAAGATTACTAGACTTTTCACAATCTGGGGATGGTCAATAGTAAATCCAAGCTCATGGAATTTTTACACATTTATCTGTAGGTTGGATGTAATTTAATAGATTCTTATGTACAGGCAACCTTCCACAGGACAGAGCCAGGTATCAGCACCAGAAATGGTTGACTGCAGACTTCATGCATGGCACATGAGATTTTTGTCTCCCATTTAGAGACAGTTCAGTGAATGCAGGGTGCAGGACAGCCAATTATGACTATTCCCTGTGGGTAGAGCCCCTCCTCCACCACTGGTCACTTAGACATCTGGTTGGGGAACAGGTTATACACATCTGGGTTCCCTAGGTATAAAGGTGCATACGAGGGCTGGAGAGATGGCCTAGCAGTTGAAAGCACCGGCTGCTCTTGCAGAGGACACAGGTTCAATCCCCAGATGATGAACCACAGCATGAGCTCCGGATCCGGGTCCCTTCGAACCAATTCAGAAAATCTCCCTATGGGGCTGGAGAGATGGCTAGCGGTTAGAGCGGCCGACCGCTCTTGCAGAGGACGCGGGTTCGATCCCAATCACCACATGGCGGCTGAGAACCGTCTGAAACCTCCAGTTCCAGGAGAACCTCCAGTTCCAGGGGCATCCGACACCCTCTTCTGACCTCCGCGGCATTGCACGACAGGGTGCACAGATTGCATTGCAGGCAGTACATTCCATACACATACAGAAATAACTAAAATAATTAAAAAATTTACAAAAAAAAAAAAAAACAAAAAAAAAGAAATTGCTCCTCTATGTCTGCCGGGCTTGGTGGCGCAAACCTTAGCCGGGCGTGGTGGCACTTGGGAGACAGAGGCAGGTGGGATCTTTGTGAGTTCACGCCAGCCTGATCTACCAGAGTGAATTCACGACGCTTGGGCTACGGGCGGGGACCTGTCTCAAAAACAAAAAAATAAATAAATCAAATAACTCAAATAAAAAAATTATAACTCCATGCTTACAAAAATATAGGGTAGCCCAGGCATGGTGGCACACACCTTTCATTTTTTTTTTTCTTTAAAGCACCCCAGGAGGCAGAGGCAGGTGGGCTTTGTGAGTTCAAGGCCAGCTGGTCTATAGAGTGATTCCAGGACCGTGAGGCTACAGGGAGCCTGTCTTGAAAACACCAAAAAAAAAAAAAAAAAAAAAAAAGAAAGAAAATCGTGGTGAGCTGGGGGGTGTGCACACCTGTTAATCCCAGCACTCGGAAGGCAGAGGCAGGTGGATCTCTGTGAGTAAGGCTAGCCTGGTCTATAGAGTGCAAGTTCCAGGACAGAGCTGGAACTAATTAGTGAGACAACACCTGCTCCTACACAAACATAGTAACACCCAACTTCATCCGACTCCGCCGAGGACTGGTTCCTGTCTAGTGAGCGAGCGAGTGCGAGGAGAGTGGAGCGCGGGGAGGTTTATCGGATCTCGCTCCTTCCCTACCGGATGGTGTCTTCGAGTTGCGTAGCCGACGGATCTGAAGGTGTTGCAGGAGGCCTGGAGGAGATAGGGCGAGGAGGGCGACTCCGAGCTCGAGGAAGAGGAGCGAGGAGGAGCGTAGGCCGACGCATGGTTCTCTCAGATCGGCAGGAGGAGCAGAAAGAAAATAGTAGTAAATTCACATTGGTTTTGTTTTTTTTTGTTCTTTCAAAAACAGCTGTGTCTCCCTGTCCAGCTCCTCACTTCCTTTAGCTTTGTCCTCGGAACTTGGTCGGCCGGTAAACTGTCACTCTTTACTCTTGACAAGCCTGGCCTGTCCCTTTCTTGAGCCCACTTCAATTGTACTCCTTCTAACCTGCCTCTGACCTTCACCAAGTGCAGGGACCTCAAGGTGTAGCCCTAATATCCATCTCGCTTTGGCCTCTAGAACTTCTATGTAGACCAGGCTGCTCTGAACCGCCCCACTCTCTCACATCTTGTCTCTCTATGGTTGGTCCTCGTTCTGCCAATCCAGTGCTGGGGTTCACGCTTTGTTCTACCTTAATTGCCCAGTTTTCATTTTGCTGTTGTCCATGAGTGCACTGCCTACGTGTAGGGAGCTGCGCCCATGTCCAGCGCCCCTGGAGGTCAGAAATGCATAGATCCCCGGGACACCCGTTGAGCTTAGAACAGGGTTGTTCAGCTGCCCCACTTGTGCGGTCTGGCCTGGGAAACAAACCAGACTCTGTCTACAGGAACATTGCCCTATCACTGGGCTTCAGCCTCACCATCACTCGTATCCCATATTTATCCTACTCCCAGCTGTGCCACATTAAAAAAAGGTTTTACCGGGCACAGTATGCCTTGGCCTCAGTCACCTAGAGACAGATGGACACGCTGTGTCCTTATTCACTGAGATAGAAGCCAGCTTCCTGGCCTCAGAGCTCGCACATCCGCGTGTGCTCTATGACTTTTTTCATCTTATCGCTGAAGCCCACGTTCTGGTGGCGGCTGCGTTAGAGTACTGGTCCCTAGTCACGTTTACAGATTGTCCCACTCCCCGAATGCCTTCCATCTGCATTGTATCCTTCGGGCACTCAGGTTTCTATCCCCAGGCACCTACATGATCTCCTGATGAACACCTCTTTGTAACTCCCAATACACGGTTTTCTTTTGTCCACACTCCTTAGGTCTTCAGCGCGCTGAATCTCAGCCTCAGACCCCCTCTTTCTCTCGTACCCCTTCCAACCCCCCGCGGCCTCCCACGTTTCACGGGTGCTTCCACAAGACCTACATGTTCAGTACACTGTATCACTCATACCCACCTTTACCAAAAATAAATTCTAAAACAAAAAACAAATATTCTTTCCTCTATTATTTCCAGTTACCATCCGTGTTATTTTCTACGCACCAGCTCCCTTGTCTTTCTCCCGATCACGAGGCAGGTGTTCCTATGCAGTCATGTCGCACCCAGCAGCGTCATCCTCGTTCCGAATCCTTTGCATCGTTCTCCAGCCTCACGCCTGGCTGGTTTCCTCACGTTGCCCGGCCATTACCCTCCACACTTCCCGTCTTTATCCTCCCAGTACATCCTCACTTCTCCTGCCCATATCCCTGCTCACCTTGTTCTATGCCAGGGCAGGAGGAGGAGCTCGCCCTACTCAGTTCCGAGTGGAAACTACCTCCTTGTGTCATGTGGTATTGCTTTTTACTTTTCGAAGCCTATCTTCGATTTGCTACATTGTGTGGAATTCTTTGCTTTTCATCCAACCCCCTCAAATACCTTCTCATACCCGGGGATCATTGGTTTTCCCACCTTTAGTTATCACCTCTCTCTCCTTCCTTGTTGTTACACTTTCTAATCCACTTTTTCCCACCCATTTTGTGTGCCTGTTTGTCTGCATTACAAATTTACTCTTGTTGGTGCCAATCTATTGTGTACCGGTTCTGGCACAATCCATTTCTTTCGGGCTGATTTTTCTCTTTTTTTTATTTACTCCTCTATTTCTATCCCACTATTGTCATTATTTTATTCTTAGGTGTATCTGAGTATATTGCCTGCTTTAGGCCTGTATGTACACCCCTGTTGTGCCGCATACCTCGGTTTAGTCAGAAGTTGAGTACATACCGACTCACAGGATATATGGAGTATAGGCATTTCCCCACGTTGTTAGCTACCATGCTAGTGTGAGGATTCAAACCCACACCAGGTTTCCTTTGTAAGCAGCCTTTGCAATCAGTGCTCTTAACCAATGGCCATCTCTACAGCCCTGGCTGATCCTTATTTCTTTTACAGGTAAATGAGACCTTCCTACGCTTTTGTCAGGGTGGGCCCCCGCTGTTGTCCACAACCTCATTTTCCCATGGCCATGTCCAGGTTTTCAACACAGTTCCCCCACGGCCTGCCATCATCAGGCTTTTGATCTTGTTTGATAACTATATATCGCGCCCTCGTCTTGTCTATGCCACGGCTAGGCTCGACGTATTTACACCTGTGGTTCTTCAGCATTTTTGAGAGTGGAGGAATTGTCGCTTAGGATTCAGGAGTTTCAGTGCCCTCCAGCTTGGGTCTGCACCCGACTGCTGTACCCCCGACTAATACAGGGGCAACAACTTTAGCAGGGCTTGTCTACATTTTTTGATCTGTGCACATTTATCGTAAATTCGGAGCCTGCCTACCACCCACAAGCCCGCCTAATGGCACCTGTGTCCTCAGTACCCACTTTCTAGTGACACCCTTCGTCAGGGATGGATTGTAGAACCTATGGCTACTCCTTCAAGTCCACTACCTGTTTGTTTTTTTCTGAGCTTTTTTAACACCATCTGTTCTGTGTTTTCCTTCTTCCTTTTTCCCCTTTTCCTTTTTTCTACCCTGACTTACACCAGACATATTTATATACCATTTTTCTACCCCATAATAACGTTGATTGATTTTAATATGTTTTGTCTCAGACCCGTAGCGCCGCCGGACCCCGCACTTTTTTTTTGTCTCCGTTTCCTTATCTTTACCCCTTGTCACTCCACGGCCTACCCTTTTTCCCCGCCCCCCCCCCCGGCCAGCGGCCCCAGGCCGGCACTCCCTCTGCCGCGCCCCCCGGTCCACCACCGCCCCCACATCCGGTCCACCGCCACCATGTTATGCCTGTAGATCCTCAGGCGCCTTAGCCTGTGCCGTGTCACAGGGCGGCCTCTTTTGTTCTCAATTCTTATCTAAGACCTCACTTACAAAACATATAAAATATGTCGTTTTACGTTGTCCCTCCGTGGTTCTTTGTTGTTGGATCTTGATTTAATTATGGTGTCAGCTCCGCCAGCTTTCGCCCATATGTAACAGCGGGATTCAAACTTGCTCCGCCTTGTCACGGCAGATGCCGACCTTCTCTAGACGCCATCACTGTCCGAGCAGGTGGGCGTTGCTATCACACACCCAACTATGCGCCTTCCTGACAGTGGAAGGCACAGACAGCATGCCCGTGGACCGCCTTTGACTATCATGGGCACAGATATAGAATGCAGAGACTGCAGTGTCCCCCACGCTCCGCACATGTCGTGCAGATTCTAGTCTTCGGACCAGTCCCCTGTCTTGATGTGCGCACTTTTTATTCCTAAAGAGGAAAGCAGGCTTTTTTGTGACGTTATTGCGTTCGATAAATTGCTCTCATTTAACGTCGACATTATTTGCTGTATGTTCTTTAAGCGTTTCAGGTACACTACTAACCGTAGACCTTGACGCTTCATGGTGAAGGTGATGCATTATTTATTGTGCCCCAAACAGCGCCATGGGGCAAGTTGTACGCATGCTGTAAGAGTAAAGGCTTGTTGTGCCGTGACTCCTTGCAGCCACATACGAGTGCATAGACCACCCCTCTTGAACCCTCTTCCCGATGAGTCGAACGATAAGATTTTCATTGTCAGACTCCTGCAAGGAGTCCTCTGAGCTCCACACCCTCGGTACGATGCACCTACATGTAGAATCCCCACTTTGACTAGCACAGCACTGACTGACTCAGCAAGCGACCTCCCGCCCTGGTTCCTGCTCTGCCCTGCGTGTCACTAAACCCTGCCTGGAGCCAATTGTCTTTGATGCTTTGCCTCGGAAGCCATCGTCCATCTCTTCTGTCGAGCTATCAGGAGTATCTATTGGCCGGAATTCCGCTCTATTCCTTATTACACGCGCCCGCGCTCTGATCTTAAGTTCGCGAACCCGCAGAGTCTGGCCTCTCTCTTGGGTTAAAACCCCTTTTAGAGCAATAAACATGAGTTATTTTCCCTCATGGAATTGCTCGCTCGAGGCCCGTCTCTCTGGTCCATCTCTTCTTTTCTTCTCTCTCTCTCTCTCTCTCTCTCTCTTGTTCTATCTCGCTCTCTCTCTTCCTCTATTCTTTTTGGATTCGTCTTGTTTTGAGGGACGAGGGGTCTCCATGGAAGCCCGCAGCTTTGTGCCTGGAACTATATGTTGACGCACCGGCGCCTTGACGTTCGACAGAAGCTCGACACTGCCTCTGCTCCCAAGGCTACGGATTAAAGGCGGTGAGGCAACCACGCCCAGTCTTCCTTCATCTCTTATCCGTAGTTCTATAGCCTCACTTTCCAAATCCTCCCAACCTCCCCCCCAGCCCCCAGCCCCCTACCCCCGTTCAAAAGAAAGACGAAAAAAAAAATAGTACTTTCTATGAACACACTGAGGGTGAGTTACACACTTTTCGACCCCACCAATTTCTCCCCTCTCTACTAGGGCTTAGACCCAGGTTCTATGCCCTGGTCCAGGGAAGAATAATACCTCATGGAGACAGCCCACACGTGATATAATTCCCTGCTAACCTGCAACACATGCATGCACATACCCAAGAAACTAATGAAAAAAGTAGTCTCTTAAAAACCTGAGTTCTCCAGCCTGGTCTACAGAGTGAGTTCCCGGCAAGCTGGGGCTAAAGGAGCCCTGTCGTCGAAGAAAAACCACCCAAAACCAAACCCAAAACCAAACAAGAATACAAACGCAGAAGACGTCAATTCTGGGGGCTGGAGAGCTGTCTCAGCGGTTGCTCCTGCAGAGGACCAGGTTTTGTTTCCCAGCACCCACATAATGTGCTGCTAAGAATTGTCTTTAGCTCCATTTCCAGGGGATTTGGTGTCCTCTTCTGACCTCATGAGCACAGCATGAGAGCATGGTGCCGCTTCTACATGCAGGAAAGTAATATACTCATACACAAGAGTCAGAATAAAAAATAAATATTCCTGGTGTGTCGGGAGATGACTTAGTGGAGAAAGTTCTTGCTGTGCCAGTGTGTGGACCAGAGTTTGAATCCCACACTCATGGGAATGTCAGGTGGGTGTGGTGTCCTGCTGGTCACTCCAGCACCCAGGAGGCGACCAGGTCCCCTACAGGAGCTGCCACACTCCACTAGTCTGCGCAAAGTCAGCGTGGGATCAAGTGCGAGAGACTCTCCTCACTGATCTAAACTCAGAATGACAAAGTGACATTCTGCGTTGAACCTAGGCCTCCACGCACATTTGCAATACTTGTTTCACATCTCGGCAGCTGGCCCACACACATATCATGTATACACATACATGTCTGGCATTCAAGCTCTGTACCATTGAGCTGCTCATCAACCCCATGTACTCAAGTACATGCTGTGTGCTCTTGGTGCATTTAAGAAAATGAAGGGGTTGCGGGACTGGAGATATAGCAGCGGTTAAGAGCACACGACGTCTTGCAGAGACCCGGGTTCGATCGCCCAGCACCATCTGGTCGGCTAAACAACCGTCTGTAAACTCCAATCCAGAGAACTCCAGTTCCGGGGATTCCAAGACCCTCTTCTGACCTCCGCGGCATGTCACGACACGGGTGCACAGACCTGCATGCAGACAGTACATTCATTACACATAAAAAAAAAAAAAAAAAAAAAAAAAAAAGAAATTGAGGTTGTCTAGCTTGGTGGTAACCACGCCTTAATCCCAGGCAAAAACCGGAGCAGAAGTGGATCTTTTGAGTTCAAGCCAGCCTGGTTACATAGTGAGCTCAGGCAGGCTGGGACTAAAAGGAGAGAGTTCTCAAAAGAGCAAAAAAAAAAAGCAGAAAGGAAAGAAAGAACGAGAAGGGAAAGGAAGGAAGAAGGAAGAAGGAAGAAAGGACGGGAAGAGGTAAGAAAGAAAAGAAAAATGAGGCAGGATGTCAGTTTAGCTGGTTATTGGCCCACGTGTCAGGCAGGCCCCTGAAGCCGTCTACCTGGACAGGGGCTGTGTGGGTGGAGTTCTGTGGGTCCCACTGTCTCTGGGGCAGGCAGCAGAGAAGCCTGTATGGGCGTCAGTTCTCTCTTCTGCAGGAGCACTGGCACAGGTTCCCTCTTTGCTCCTTGTCACTCGTGTGTGCTGTGTCTGTGATTTCGGACTCTGTGACCTTTGAGATGTGGCATATACTTCACCCAGAGGAATGGGTTTTAATGGACCAAATTCAGAGAGACCTCTACAGAGAGATGATGCTGGAGAACTACCAGAACTTGTCCTTACTAGGTAAGGCTGCCATTGTGGCCTAAGCAGAGGGACGTCGTTTGCCTTGTGTGCTGAAGGACATGTTCTCTATCTGGATGGCCTGGGAAACAAACAGGTCCCGGTGTGTGAGACACCACTGCCTTTTGTCCACGGGGGTCCCCACTGGGCGCCTCAATCCACATAGAGCTCTGCTGTTACAGACAACATCAGTCATGTTTTGAGCTATGACAGCAAGGCTGCTGTAGACTGCTTTTGCCTTCAAAACTTCATAGATTGAGGGTTACTTCTAAAGCTGGGTATGGGACTGGGGATCTGTGGGCAGGTGGAGTGCTTGCCTAGCGAAGCCTGCAAGCCTGAGTTCCATCCTCAGTGCCACTTAAACTGGTGTATGGGGCTGGAGAGTAGCCTATGGTTAAGAGCACCGACTGTCTCTTGCAGAGAGAACCCGGGTTCATCCCACAGCACCACAGGGCAACTGAGGAACCGTCTGTAACTACTCATCCAGGAGAAACTTAGTTCCAGTGGAATCCACACCCTCTTCTGACTCTCTGCGGCATTGCCACGACATGGGTGCACACGATCTACATGCAGACAGTACATTCGTATACATACATAATAGTAAAAAACGTATTTCAGTGTTGAAAATATATCAAGAGTCTGCACCCCAAAAGATGCACAGTATGTTTTTTATTTCTTTTTGTTGTTGTTGACCTTTTTACTCGAGTAGTGCAGACGACAGGGACCTGTTTGACCATGGCTGCTAGGCTTTTATACTAGTGGGTTTCCTCATGCAGGCTCTTTACCATCCAGAGCAGGGTTAGCTCTTCTGGATAATCAAAAGTAGTTAGAATGGGGGCTGGGAGGAGTGAGCCTAGTGGTATAAGAGCCCGGATGCTCTTGCAGAAGACCTCAGGTTAATTCCCGGCACCATAAAGCACGCTGAGAACATCTAAATATGAACAACTCCAATCCAGGAGAAACTCAGTCAGGGGAAATCTTGACACCCTCTTCTGACCTCCGCGGCATTGCACAACACGGGTGCCACAAACCCTACATTGCAGACAGTTACTCATACACATATGGAAAAAATAAAATTAAAAAAATATAGATAGATAGATAGATATTTTCCTACTAAAAGTTTAGTATAAAACAAACAAAAATCCCCCAAGAGGCTGCAGAGGATGGCTCAGGTAGTACAGCACTTGCTGCTCTTCAGAGGTGCAAGTTGTGGTTCCCAGAAGCCCCACATTGGGGGGCGTCACAACCACCCATAACCCTTGTATTCCAGCTGTCTGGGGACTTGCTGTGTAGACCAGGTGCCTTGTACTCACAGAGACCACCTGCCCTATGCCCCCCGGTTGCTAGGATTAAAGGCAGACAACTCTTTAAAGGGGGAGGGTTGAGGAGATGGTTCAGCGGCACAAGCAGGAGGGTCGGAGTTCAGATACTCAGCACCTGTGTGAGAAGCCTTGTGTAAGGGCAGTGCCTGAAATCCCAGCTCGGAGAGACAGAGATGGGGGCCAGTGGGGGATCCCCAGGGCTGACTGGAGGTCTAGCTGAATGAATGCGCTGCAGACGAGAAGGGATGAGAGCTTTTGTCCAGAAATAAGGTGGGGGTGGAGTTGGTCAGGACATGGGAAGCACTGGCTGCTCTGCAGAAGACACGGACTCAACCCCAGCACCCCACGTGGCAGCTAATGACCATCTCATAACTCCACTCCAGGGGGATCTATGCCGCACTCTCTGGCCTCCAAGCATTGCGTGACATAGTGTGACCTTACATGCATGCAGGGTACAAACATACCACATAAAAACTAAATAAATTGCCGCGTTGGTGGATGCATGCCTTATCCTACCCTTGAGAGGCAGAGGCAGGTGGATTTTGTGAGTTCAGTCCGGCCACCCTGGTTTCTACAGAGTGAGTCCAGTGACAGTGCGCCTACAGGGAGCCCTGTCTTGAAAAAGACAAACAAAAAAATTTAAATAAAATAAAAAATAAAAATAATACAATTAAAAACAATAAGGTGGAAGCAAAATAGAAGAAAACTCTGTCAGTCCCTTGCCTCCACATGGAAAAGAGGGGCCGTGGCCTGCTGTGCTAGTACATCTTTTTTTGTCTTTTTTTTTTTGTCTTTTTGAGACAGGGTCTCCCTGTAGCCCCAGCTGTCCTGGAACTCACTCTCTAGACCAGGCTGGCCTTGAACTCACAAAGATCCGCCTGTCTCTGCCTCCCAAGTGGTAGGATTAAAGGCATGCGCCACCACACCTGGCTGACTTTTTTTTTTTATATATATATAGAGTCTCCCTTTAGTCCTAGCTGGCTGGAGCTTGAACTCACAGAGATCTGCCTGCCTCTGCCTCCCGAGTGCTGGGATTAAAGGTGTGCACCACCATGCCCAGCACTAGTACATGTCTTAGGGCCAGTACTCAGGAGGCAGAGGCAGACAGGTGTATGTGAGATCAAGCCCAGCCTACATGGTGAGTTTTAGGCTAGCTGCTGGGGCTACAGAGAGATTTTGTCTGAAAAAAATTTAACTTTTTATAAAAGGGCTGGGGAGATGGTTCAGTAAAGTACTTGCACAGGGCCTGAGTTCAGTCCCCAGCACCCACATGAAAATCTGGGTGTCCTATGTGTACTTCTAGACCAGCACTGGAAAGGTGGACAGGAGGGTCTATCTGTAGGGCTCACTGTTAAGTCAGGCTAGTCTGATCAGTGAGCCCCAAGTCCTATGGGAGACTGTCTCCAAAACAAGCCAGAGCTGTGTGTGGTTGTGCACACCTTTAATCCCAGCACTCAGGAGGCAGAGGCAGGTGGATCTCTGTGAGATTGAGGCCAACCTGGTCTACATAGTGAGTTCCAGGACAGCTGGAGCTACAGGGAACTGAAAGACCCTGTCTCAACAAAACAAAACAACGCCCAAACAACAACCACACCAGAAAAAGCCAGAGGGCTGAGGAGAGATGGCTCGGTGGCTTTGTCACATACGTGGGAAGACAGTAGTTCGGACTCTCAGAGCCCATAGAAAATCTAAGCAGCATACTGGCTGCCTGGAATGCCAGCACTCAGGAGGAAAAGACTACAGACCCCCCAAGAACGCTGGCTGGCTAAACTACCAGAGTTGATGACCTCAGGATTCAGCAAGAGACCCTGCCTCACTACATCAGGTGAAGACTGACCCAGGAGGACAGCACTGTCAACTCTGGGTATACACACGCATGTACACGTGACAAGCTGCAGGCTCCACCCATGTCCACAGACATGCACACGGCACGTGTACACAAAGGGAGCCAGGGAGGGAGTCTCCTGCATTCACAAATTTGTTCCTATCTTGCATGCCTCATCTCCACAAATACCTCTTTCCGAATGTATAGGATGTGAGGTCATCAAACCCAGCCTGATCTCCTGGTTGGAGGAAGAGGATCTGCAGATAGTGAAGAGATGTCCAAGCTGAGTATTCATGCGGAGCAGCTGTTATCAGGATGCTCCTAAGTTTGAACGTGTGATGAAGCTTTTTTCCCTTTGAAACAGGGTCTCGATGTGTAGACCAGGCTGGCCCCCTCAATCTTCCTACTCATCTTCTGAGTTCTAGAATCATAGATGTGGACCACCTAGTGCAACTTTTTTCTCAGTATTGGGGATTGAGTTTGACGGGCAGGTAGGTACTCTACTACTGAGCTGTGTCTCCAATCCTATAATGAAAATTGTAAAGATGCAGTTGATCTTTGAAGATTGGGGCCATTTATCTGAAAAGGCAGGAGTTCACTTCTTTTTAAAAATATAGCCAGGTGTGGTGGCGCACGCCTTTAATCCCAGCACTTGGGAGGCAGAGGCAGGAGGATCTTTGTGAGTTCAAGGCCAGCCTGGTCTACAGAGTGAGTTCCAGGACAGCTGGGGCTACAGGGAGACCCTGTCTCGAAAAGACCAAAAAAAAAAAAAGTTTGTTTACTCCTTCCCCACTCTTTTTGGTGCTTTTGAACTCACAGAGATCCGCCTGCCTCTGCCTCCCTCGGGCAGGGATTAAAGGCATGTGCCGCCACACCAGGCCCTTCCCCACTCTTATCCAATATTTACTGCAGTTTTCCATTTATGGAACCCGGATTTAATTTCACTATTTTTGTGGTCACAGTGTTTTAATATGGGTTTTATGGACTCTAAAAATATCTGTCAGGGTGTCAGTATAACACCGCAGGACGGCAACCACAGAGCTTCAGAGCATGTTTCTAATAATATGCAGTATCTATGATCATGTCAAACTGCTGGGTCTAATGATTTTTACTTGGGTTTTTGGGGAAAGTTTTCTTTTTTGAGATGAGATTTGGGGAGATGAGTAGAAAAAATGCAGGAAATAAATATTTGAGCTGGGAATGATTTTGGAGAGAAAAAAATCATCTAAAAACGTGATAACAATTTCTCCGTGGGACTCACTTTTGCTCCCTCCCATCCGGGTCCTGTATTTCGTCTACCTCCCTTGAAGCCCAGATTGGTGGTACTGGGGAGAGGGCTAATAGCAACATCTTCCAACCTGTGGGGAAAAAAATCACCTTGTTTTGGACCTTTAAAATCAGAGTCTCGAAAGACAGCATGGAAATGAATATTTTCTTACCAAGTTGGAAAANTGGAAAAAACTGGTATGGTGAGCATGAGTCCTCCGTTATCCCTTGTTTGGGTTTAAATGAGTAAATTTCAGATTCTCTAGTATTTTCCTAGAGTTTGATCACTAGAACTGATTATTAAATTTTCAGCAATTTTACTAGATGTTTGTTAAACAAAGTCATTAATAAGTATTAGATGATATTGAAAAACATGGAGTATTAAATTCAGCCATAAAAAGGAATGAAGAATTGATCTCCAGTACTGCAGAACGAAAGAAAGGACAGTTACTAGGTCTGTAGAGGAAAGGAAAGGGGAAAATGTTTCTTTTTGGGATAATTAAAAAATGGGGGGGGGGCGGGCATAGTGGTACATGACTTTAATCCTAGCACTTGGAAGGCAGAGGCAGGCAGATCTCTGTGAGTTCAAGGCCAGCCTGGTCTACAGAGCAAGTTCCAGGACAGCTAGGACTAAAGGGAGACCCTGTCTAAAAAACACCAAAAAAAAAAATTGGAACTAGAGACTGGTGATGATTATACAATATTGTGAAAGTACCTAATGCTCCTGAAGTACAGGATTAAAATAGTTGAAATGGGCTGGGCCTGGTGGTGCATGCCTTTGATACCAGCACTTGGAAGCAGAGCCAGGTGGATGTCTGTGAGTTCAAGGACAGTCTGGTCTACATAGTGTGTTCCAGGTGAGCTGGGGCTACAAGGAGACCCTGACTCAAAAAAAGAAAAAAAAATAGTTGGAAAAGATACTTTTGTTATAATTTTCACAATTAATAAGTTGAATTCTATTAAAATTAGAGGGCTGCCAGGCTTGATGGTTCAGAGCCTTTAATCCCAGCCCTTGGGAGGCAGAGGAAGTGGACTTCTCGTGAGACAAGGCCAGCCTGCTTACATAGTGAATTCCAGGCCAGCTTGGGCTACAGCGAGAACCTGTCTCAAAAAGGCAAGAGAAAAAAAAGAGAAAAAATAAAGAAATACAATTAAATAAAGTATATTCCCCTGGAACTGGAGTTCTCCTGAAACTGGAGTTTCAGACGGGCTCTCGGCCGCCCAGTGTGGGTGATTGGGGATCGAACCCGTGGTCCTCTGTCAAGAGCGGTTCGCGCTCTAACCCTAGGCCATTCTCTTAGCCGAGACCCTCTTCTGACCTCGGCAATTGCACGACACGGGGCAACAACCATGCATGCCGAGAAGTACATTGATATACAATACCGAAATAAAAAAAAAAAATTAAAAAATAAAAGTAACTGAAAACAAGCAGCTGGGCATAGTGGCAACTGCCTTAATACTAGCACTTGGAGGCAGAAGCAGGTGGATCTATGTGAGTATCGGGAGCTACTGGTTCGTAGATGGTTACGAATGGAACCTGGCCAGCTGGAACTAAAGGGAGACACTGTCTACAAAAATACCACAAAAAAAAAAAAAAAAAAAAAAAAAAAAAAAAAAAAAAAAAAAGAAAGAAAAAAGAAAACAACAAAGCAGACGTGGCGTTGTGGTGCGATGCCATCATTCTAGAATGAAGGATGTCACCCCAGGTCAGGTGCATGTAGCTTGTTTGGTTTCAAGGGAGTTAAGATCCGTTGGTTGGGGTCTGGCTCAGGAGGAGAGGCAGGAATTCTCAGGGCTGGTGACGAGCAGGGACCCAGCCACAAGCTGGCAATTGTGACAGCTTGAGAAGAGAGACTGTAAGTCTTGCACTTGGGGGGGTGGGGGCAGGAAGAAATGGTCAGGATTGGCCTGAGGAGGCGAATCAGGAATTCTCAAGGGGGGTGAGCAGCAGGGCGCCTAGGCCCAAGGGAGAACTGGGGAGAGAGTGGGGAGGAGAATGTAGCTGCTCAGGGTGCAGGGGAGCTAAGAAAACAGCATGGGTGTTCTTTTCTTTTTTTTTTTGGGGGGGTCTGCTTAGGAGGCCGGTTGGGAGTTCTCAGCAGGGGTCCTAGGCCCAAAGTTGGCTGGTGACAACCTGGGGAGAGAGAATGTAGCTGGCCCGGTCCAAGAGGTCAATCCCCAGGTGCGGTTTCTGACTAACCAGGGTATCCTGGAGGACTCAGAAGTTCAGAACACGGCCTAGGGCCTTGTCCAGGGACTATAAGAAGTGTTCAACATCACTAATATTAAGGAAATGCAACATCGAAACCACTTTAAGATGTATCCTTACTCCAATAAGACTGGCTAGGTCAGAAACAATGATACCAAGTGCAGGGAGGTGTGGGGAAAGGGGAGCATCATCCACTGCTGGTGGGATTATAAACTCATGCAGCCCACTATGGAAAGCCGTTTGGAGAACCCTTTGGAAGACTTGGAATGAATGCCACCCGGACCCAGCCATACCATCCTAGGCATGTACCTCAAGACCTCCCCCACTGCAGAGATACATGCATGGCCATGTTTATTTCAGCTCTCTTCACAATAGCAAGGAGCTGGAACCATACCAAATGCTCCTCAAATGATGAGTGGATGAGCAAAATGTGGTCACATCTGCACAATGAGTTCTATGCAGCAGTAAAAAAGACAACATTACTGACCTTTGCAGGAAAATGTCTGAGTTAGAGGGGACATCATGTGAGCCAAGTAACCCAGTACCAGAAAAACAAACGACGAATGGTATCCCTCATCTGTGGATGCTAGTGCCAATTCCTACTTGTAAGTATTTCTGTGCATGCCCCTGAGCTTTTATCCAAAGCAGTGGGAGTGATGCATATTGGAAACAACAACAACAACAACAACAACAACAGAAAGGACTGCATTGAAGAATGACTGAAACAGTGAAATTCTGTTCAAAACACTCAA
The DNA here is from genome assembly GCA_009823505.1 of Rhizomys pruinosus. NCBI lineage: Eukaryota > Metazoa > Chordata > Mammalia > Rodentia > Spalacidae > Rhizomys > Rhizomys pruinosus. The sequence goes on along the minus strand of VZQC01001758.1, from coordinate 679,053 downwards.
CTTCCACATGGAGAATTTTGAATTTTGAGAAAGACTGAGTAAGAGATGAAAACGTGTTTGGCAGATTGCATGAGCTCTGGTGGGGAGGGGGAACGGGGGGGGACACGGGTCTGATTTGTAATAAAAACTCAAACAGAAAAAATTAGTTGACATATATCAATATGTATTGCATTGTAACCTGCTGATCACTATACAGCCAGTATGAAAGATTTACACTTATGAGAGTAAATATTCAGCCATCGTGAAAGTCTTATACTGAACATATAATTCATAAATTAGTGATTGTCTTATATTCTAAATAATTTGAATACTTTCCCAAATTATATTCATCAGTTTGGGGAAAATTATTGTGCCAATGGGAAGAAAAAGTTCAGTGAGCTGTTTTCTATGGAAGTTCTCAATGATGAAGGATTTTAGATGCACTACATCAAAATATTGTATCAGAATCTGTTACTAAGGGGTACCCCTATCTAGGAGTTTTCTTCTAGGAGTTTTTCACATCCCTTAGGTAACCTATCATATCGTCTGCAAAAAGGGATAGTTTTAATTACTCTTTTCCAATTAGTGTTCCTTTTAATTAACTTTCTTGCCTTATTGCCCTAGCCAGTGTTCAAGCATGTATTGAAGCGGAGTGGTGAGAAGTGGCAGCCTTGTCGGGTTCCCTACCTTTATGGGGAATCCTTCTAACTTTTCTCCATTAGAATGATGCTGGCTGTGGGTTTCTGATATATGGCTTTTGATTATGTTGAGGAATTCCCTTCCAATCCAATCCCTTCTAAGACTTTCATCCTGTAAGGGATGCTGGATTTTGGTCAAAGGCTTTTCTGCATCGATGAGGTGATGGTGTTGTTTTTGTCCTTCCGTCCCATTTTATTTGTTCTTACGATATTTATTGACTTACGTTAGTTGAACTATCCCTGCATCTCTGTGTGAATCCAACTTGATCATGGTGAATGACTTTTTGATGTGGGTCTGAATACGGATTGCGAGTATTTTTGTTGAGACTTTTTTGCATCTGAGTTCATTGACGATGGGTCTGTAGATCTCTTTTTTGGTTGCATCCTTGCCTGGTTTAGGTAATAGCGTGATGCTGGCATCATAGAAAGGACTTTGGGCGGTTTCCCATTGCTTGTATCCTTCTGAACAGTTTTAGTAATAATGTTGTAAGTCCTCTTGCTATGTTATAGAATTCTGCTTGTGAAACCATCTGGACCTGGACTTTTTTAGTTGGAGGTCTCTATTACATTTTCAATTTCTTCTTCTTTATGGGTTTGTTACATGCTGTCAATTCCTCTTGCTGTAGTCTTTGTGATCCCTGGATTTCAGTTATTCATCCATTTCCTCTTCGGTTTTCAAATTTGGTATTAGTCTGTTTTTTGAATTATTTTCCGTATGGATGTCTGGATCTTTTCACTGTCTGTAGGATAATTCCCCTTTCCTCCTGAATTCTAATGATTAGGAGTTGCTCTTTCTTTTCTTTTAGTTAAATGGCCTAAGGGGTCTATGTTGTTTATTCTCTCAAAGAACCAACTTTTGGATTCGTTTGTTTTTGTATTGTTTCTTTGTTTCTAATTTCATTGATTTCTGCCATGATTTTTGTTATTTTTTCTATCTTTTCCGTGTTTAGGGTTTATTTGCGTTGTTCTTGCAGGTTTTTAGCTGCCGTGTTAGTTATCATCTGTGCTCTTTCTGTTTTTTAATATAGGCACCAGGGCTATAACTCCCTCTTAGGGATGCTTTTAAAGTGTCCCATAGGTTTTATGATGTTGTATTGGCATTGTTCATTTTAGTTCCAAGACTGCTTTATTTCTTGCTTTATTTCTTCCCTGACCCCATTCATTATTCAGGAGTGTGTTGTTTTTTTTTGTCCCATGTGTTAATGTAAGGTAGCAGGACTTATCCTGTTGTTGATATTGAGCTTTATTTCACTATAGTCTGACGAATGCATGAGGTTATTTCAATTTTTTGTATTAGTGGGTTTTTTCTTTGTCCAAAGTATGTTGGTCAGTTGGAGAATCTTCCATGGGGTGCTGAATAGATAAGTATATTCTCTGGTGTTTGGGTGGATACTCGGAAGAGGTTCTGTGAGGTCAATTTCCTTTATTGTATTGTCAGTAGATGTTCTATTTATTTCTTTTCCAGTTTACGTCCAAGGACTTAGTGGGGTATTGAATTTCTACTTTGTGTGTGTTGGGGTTAATCTGTGCCTTGAAGTCCTGTGGAGTTGTATTTACAAAGGTCGGTGCACCGAAGTTTGGTGCATATATATTCATGGTTGTGAAGTCTTCACGGTTAATTTTCCCTTTGATAAAGATATACTGGCCCTCCTTGTCTCTTCTTTTTTTTTAATTTTATTTATTTCTGCATGTGTATGAATGTACTGTCTGCATGCAGGTCTGTGCACCTGTGTCATGCAATGCCGCGGAGGTCAGAGAGGGTGTTGTATTCCCCTGGAAATGGAGTTCTCCTGGAATTGGAGTTTCAGACGGTTCTCGTCCCCCATGGGGTGCTGGGGATCGAACCGGTTCTCTGTAGAAGCGGTCGGTGCTCTTAACCGCTAGGCCATCTCTCCCCGCCCCCCTCTTGACTCTTGTAATTGCTTCTACTTTGAAGTCTATTTGTCTGATATTAGGCTTAGCAACTCCCTGCTTTCTTTTCAGTACCATTTGCTTGGAATTATTTTTTTTCCATCTTTAACTTTAAGTTGGTGCCTATCATTAAGGGTGAGATGGATTCTTGTAGAGATCATATTGATGGGTTCTGTTTACTAATCAATTCTCCCAGTCTTGTCTTTTGATTGGGGAGTTTAGGCCCTTGATATTTAAGGTTTAATAAAAAAATTGAGAGGTATATGTTGCTACCTTTCATCTTATTATACGTTTGCATTTTTTTTGTGTGTAGGTTTCACTCTGCATTTATGTTTTTATTAAAATTTTTTTCTTTCAAGGTGGCCTGGGTTAGTTGCTCCTCTCTTCTGCAATATTGAATTGCTTCAAGCCTTCTCTGAAGGGTTGGCTTTCCAAGCTTGTTATTTTTTTATCTTGTTATGTCATGGAAGATTTTCTCTTTCATTCAACTAGAATTGATAGTTTTTCTGGGTATAGCAACCTGGGCTGGCATCCATAGTCCTTTAGCACGGAATGCTTTGGTCCATGTTCTTCTTGCATTCATGGTTTGTGCTGAAAAGTCAGCTGTGATTCTGATAGGTTTTCCTATCAGAATCTAGGGGTAGTATGACTCTAGCAAGTCTCTGTGCATCTTGAAGTCCAAAGCCAAGCCCTCGGTCGAGGATGGAGGACCCGTGCAAGCCACAGGATGGGAATGAATGCTGCTACTATTACAGGAAATGGGTGACTAGCACAAGTCACAAAGCAGGTAGACTCCTTGAGGGTGAACGAAGGACCCTGCAGGACACTGAGCCCCTCAGAGGTAGGGAGGTAGGGAAGCTGGCATTATCCACACAAGTTTTTCCTTTTCCATGGGCTCTGGTGTGCTGAACTGAACAGTGGCCCTCACTCATTCAAGGATGAAGTCAACCCAAATGTACCACTGGTCATTCTCACCAACCTTAAGCCCCAAGTCGTGTGTGCACACTGACTACTACTTACTTGTCTGCAGATGGACTGCAGAATTTAAAAGGAGGGAATACTGTTCAAGTGGTACCTTAATCACATGAACAAGTTTAAACATATGATTTTCATTTAAGATTACTAGACTTTTCACAATCTGGGGATGGTCAATAGTAAATCCAAGCTCATGGAATTTTTACACATTTATCTGTAGGTTGGATGTAATTTAATAGATTCTTATGTACAGGCAACCTTCCACAGGACAGAGCCAGGTATCAGCACCAGAAATGGTTGACTGCAGACTTCATGCATGGCACATGAGATTTTTGTCTCCCATTTAGAGACAGTTGAGTGAATGCAGGGTGCAGGACAGCCAATTAGATTATTCCCTGTGGGTAGAGCCCCTCCTCCACCACTGGTCACTTAGACATCTGGTTGGGGAACAGGTTATACACATCTGGGTTCCCTAGGTATAAAGGTGCATACGAGGGCTGGAGAGATGGCCTAGCAGTTGAAAGCACCGGCTGCTCTTGCAGAGGACACAGGTTCAATCCCCAGATGATGAACCACAGCATGAGCTCCGGATCCGGGTCCCTTCGAACCAATTCAGAAAATCTCCCTATGGGGCTGGAGAGATGGCTAGCGGTTAGAGCGGCCGACCGCTCTTGCAGAGGACGCGGGTTCGATCCCAATCACCACATGGCGGCTGAGAACCGTCTGAAACCTCCAGTTCCAGGAGAACCTCCAGTTCCAGGGGCATCCGACACCCTCTTCTGACCTCCGCGGCATTGCACGACAGGGTGCACAGATTGCATTGCAGGCAGTACATTCCATACACATACAGAAATAACTAAAATAATTAAAAAATTTACAAAAAAAAAAAAAAACAAAAAAAAAGAAATTGCTCCTCTATGTCTGCCGGGCTTGGTGGCGCACAACCTTAAGCGGCAAGGTGGCATTGGGAGGAAGAGGTCAGGTGGATCTCTTGTGATTCAGCGCCAGCCTGCTCTACAGAGTGAGTTCAGCAACGCTGTGGTCTACATGGGCGGGCCTGTCTCAAAAATCGAAAAAAAAATAAATAAATCAAATAACTCAAATAAAAAAATTATAACTCCATGCTTACAAAAATATAGGGTAGCCCAGGCATGGTGGCACACACCTTTCATTTTTTTTTTTCTTTAAAGCACCCCAGGAGGCAGAGGCAGGTGGGCTTTGTGAGTTCAAGGCCAGCTGGTCTATAGAGTGATTCCAGGACCGTGAGGCTACAGGGAGCCTGTCTTGAAAACACCAAAAAAAAAAAAAAAAAAAAAAAAGAAAGAAAATCGTGGTGAGCTGGGGGGTGTGCACACCTGTTAATCCCAGCACTCGGAAGGCAGAGGCAGGTGGATCTCTGTGAGTAAGGCTAGCCTGGTCTATAGAGTGCAAGTTCCAGGACAGAGCTGGAACTAATTAGTGAGACAACACCTGCTCCTACACAAACATAGTAACACCCAACTTCATCCGACTCCGCCGAGGACTGGTTCCTGTCTAGTGAGCGAGCGAGTGCGAGGAGAGTGGAGCGCGGGGAGGTTTATCGGATCTCGCTCCTTCCCTACCGGATGGTGTCTTCGAGTTGCGTAGCCGACGGATCTGAAGGTGTTGCAGGAGGCCTGGAGGAGATAGGGCGAGGAGGGCGACTCCGAGCTCGAGGAAGAGGAGCGAGGAGGAGCGTAGGCCGACGCATGGTTCTCTCAGATCGGCAGGAGGAGCAGAAAGAAAATAGTAGTAAATTCACATTGGTTTTGTTTTTTTTTGTTCTTTCAAAAACAGCTGTGTCTCCCTGTCCAGCTCCTCACTTCCTTTAGCTTTGTCCTCGGAACTTGGTCGGCCGGTAAACTGTCACTCTTTACTCTTGACAAGCCTGGCCTGTCCCTTTCTTGAGCCCACTTCAATTGTACTCCTTCTAACCTGCCTCTGACCTTCACCAAGTGCAGGGACCTCAAGGTGTAGCCCTAATATCCATCTCGCTTTGGCCTCTAGAACTTCTATGTAGACCAGGCTGCTCTGAACCGCCCCACTCTCTCACATCTTGTCTCTCTATGGTTGGTCCTCGTTCTGCCAATCCAGTGCTGGGGTTCACGCTTTGTTCTACCTTAATTGCCCAGTTTTCATTTTGCTGTTGTCCATGAGTGCACTGCCTACGTGTAGGGAGCTGCGCCCATGTCCAGCGCCCCTGGAGGTCAGAAATGCATAGATCCCCGGGACACCCGTTGAGCTTAGAACAGGGTTGTTCAGCTGCCCCACTTGTGCGGTCTGGCCTGGGAAACAAACCAGACTCTGTCTACAGGAACATTGCCCTATCACTGGGCTTCAGCCTCACCATCACTCGTATCCCATATTTATCCTACTCCCAGCTGTGCCACATTAAAAAAAGGTTTTACCGGGCACAGTATGCCTTGGCCTCAGTCACCTAGAGACAGATGGACACGCTGTGTCCTTATTCACTGAGATAGAAGCCAGCTTCCTGGCCTCAGAGCTCGCACATCCGCGTGTGCTCTATGACTTTTTTCATCTTATCGCTGAAGCCCACGTTCTGGTGGCGGCTGCGTTAGAGTACTGGTCCCTAGTCACGTTTACAGATTGTCCCACTCCCCGAATGCCTTCCATCTGCATTGTATCCTTCGGGCACTCAGGTTTCTATCCCCAGGCACCTACATGATCTCCTGATGAACACCTCTTTGTAACTCCCAATACACGGTTTTCTTTTGTCCACACTCCTTAGGTCTTCAGCGCGCTGAATCTCAGCCTCAGACCCCCTCTTTCTCTCGTACCCCTTCCAACCCCCCGCGGCCTCCCACGTTTCACGGGTGCTTCCACAAGACCTACATGTTCAGTACACTGTATCACTCATACCCACCTTTACCAAAAATAAATTCTAAAACAAAAAACAAATATTCTTTCCTCTATTATTTCCAGTTACCATCCGTGTTATTTTCTACGCACCAGCTCCCTTGTCTTTCTCCCGATCACGAGGCAGGTGTTCCTATGCAGTCATGTCGCACCCAGCAGCGTCATCCTCGTTCCGAATCCTTTGCATCGTTCTCCAGCCTCACGCCTGGCTGGTTTCCTCACGTTGCCCGGCCATTACCCTCCACACTTCCCGTCTTTATCCTCCCAGTACATCCTCACTTCTCCTGCCCATATCCCTGCTCACCTTGTTCTATGCCAGGGCAGGAGGAGGAGCTCGCCCTACTCAGTTCCGAGTGGAAACTACCTCCTTGTGTCATGTGGTATTGCTTTTTACTTTTCGAAGCCTATCTTCGATTTGCTACATTGTGTGGAATTCTTTGCTTTTCATCCAACCCCCTCAAATACCTTCTCATACCCGGGGATCATTGGTTTTCCCACCTTTAGTTATCACCTCTCTCTCCTTCCTTGTTGTTACACTTTCTAATCCACTTTTTCCCACCCATTTTGTGTGCCTGTTTGTCTGCATTACAAATTTACTCTTGTTGGTGCCAATCTATTGTGTACCGGTTCTGGCACAATCCATTTCTTTCGGGCTGATTTTTCTCTTTTTTTTATTTACTCCTCTATTTCTATCCCACTATTGTCATTATTTTATTCTTAGGTGTATCTGAGTATATTGCCTGCTTTAGGCCTGTATGTACACCCCTGTTGTGCCGCATACCTCGGTTTAGTCAGAAGTTGAGTACATACCGACTCACAGGATATATGGAGTATAGGCATTTCCCCACGTTGTTAGCTACCATGCTAGTGTGAGGATTCAAACCCACACCAGGTTTCCTTTGTAAGCAGCCTTTGCAATCAGTGCTCTTAACCAATGGCCATCTCTACAGCCCTGGCTGATCCTTATTTCTTTTACAGGTAAATGAGACCTTCCTACGCTTTTGTCAGGGTGGGCCCCCGCTGTTGTCCACAACCTCATTTTCCCATGGCCATGTCCAGGTTTTCAACACAGTTCCCCCACGGCCTGCCATCATCAGGCTTTTGATCTTGTTTGATAACTATATATCGCGCCCTCGTCTTGTCTATGCCACGGCTAGGCTCGACGTATTTACACCTGTGGTTCTTCAGCATTTTTGAGAGTGGAGGAATTGTCGCTTAGGATTCAGGAGTTTCAGTGCCCTCCAGCTTGGGTCTGCACCCGACTGCTGTACCCCCGACTAATACAGGGGCAACAACTTTAGCAGGGCTTGTCTACATTTTTTGATCTGTGCACATTTATCGTAAATTCGGAGCCTGCCTACCACCCACAAGCCCGCCTAATGGCACCTGTGTCCTCAGTACCCACTTTCTAGTGACACCCTTCGTCAGGGATGGATTGTAGAACCTATGGCTACTCCTTCAAGTCCACTACCTGTTTGTTTTTTTCTGAGCTTTTTTAACACCATCTGTTCTGTGTTTTCCTTCTTCCTTTTTCCCCTTTTCCTTTTTTCTACCCTGACTTACACCAGACATATTTATATACCATTTTTCTACCCCATAATAACGTTGATTGATTTTAATATGTTTTGTCTCAGACCCGTAGCGCCGCCGGACCCCGCACTTTTTTTTTGTCTCCGTTTCCTTATCTTTACCCCTTGTCACTCCACGGCCTACCCTTTTTCCCCGCCCCCCCCCCCGGCCAGCGGCCCCAGGCCGGCACTCCCTCTGCCGCGCCCCCCGGTCCACCACCGCCCCCACATCCGGTCCACCGCCACCATGTTATGCCTGTAGATCCTCAGGCGCCTTAGCCTGTGCCGTGTCACAGGGCGGCCTCTTTTGTTCTCAATTCTTATCTAAGACCTCACTTACAAAACATATAAAATATGTCGTTTTACGTTGTCCCTCCGTGGTTCTTTGTTGTTGGATCTTGATTTAATTATGGTGTCAGCTCCGCCAGCTTTCGCCCATATGTAACAGCGGGATTCAAACTTGCTCCGCCTTGTCACGGCAGATGCCGACCTTCTCTAGACGCCATCACTGTCCGAGCAGGTGGGCGTTGCTATCACACACCCAACTATGCGCCTTCCTGACAGTGGAAGGCACAGACAGCATGCCCGTGGACCGCCTTTGACTATCATGGGCACAGATATAGAATGCAGAGACTGCAGTGTCCCCCACGCTCCGCACATGTCGTGCAGATTCTAGTCTTCGGACCAGTCCCCTGTCTTGATGTGCGCACTTTTTATTCCTAAAGAGGAAAGCAGGCTTTTTTGTGACGTTATTGCGTTCGATAAATTGCTCTCATTTAACGTCGACATTATTTGCTGTATGTTCTTTAAGCGTTTCAGGTACACTACTAACCGTAGACCTTGACGCTTCATGGTGAAGGTGATGCATTATTTATTGTGCCCCAAACAGCGCCATGGGGCAAGTTGTACGCATGCTGTAAGAGTAAAGGCTTGTTGTGCCGTGACTCCTTGCAGCCACATACGAGTGCATAGACCACCCCTCTTGAACCCTCTTCCCGATGAGTCGAACGATAAGATTTTCATTGTCAGACTCCTGCAAGGAGTCCTCTGAGCTCCACACCCTCGGTACGATGCACCTACATGTAGAATCCCCACTTTGACTAGCACAGCACTGACTGACTCAGCAAGCGACCTCCCGCCCTGGTTCCTGCTCTGCCCTGCGTGTCACTAAACCCTGCCTGGAGCCAATTGTCTTTGATGCTTTGCCTCGGAAGCCATCGTCCATCTCTTCTGTCGAGCTATCAGGAGTATCTATTGGCCGGAATTCCGCTCTATTCCTTATTACACGCGCCCGCGCTCTGATCTTAAGTTCGCGAACCCGCAGAGTCTGGCCTCTCTCTTGGGTTAAAACCCCTTTTAGAGCAATAAACATGAGTTATTTTCCCTCATGGAATTGCTCGCTCGAGGCCCGTCTCTCTGGTCCATCTCTTCTTTTCTTCTCTCTCTCTCTCTCTCTCTCTCTCTTGTTCTATCTCGCTCTCTCTCTTCCTCTATTCTTTTTGGATTCGTCTTGTTTTGAGGGACGAGGGGTCTCCATGGAAGCCCGCAGCTTTGTGCCTGGAACTATATGTTGACGCACCGGCGCCTTGACGTTCGACAGAAGCTCGACACTGCCTCTGCTCCCAAGGCTACGGATTAAAGGCGGTGAGGCAACCACGCCCAGTCTTCCTTCATCTCTTATCCGTAGTTCTATAGCCTCACTTTCCAAATCCTCCCAACCTCCCCCCCAGCCCCCAGCCCCCTACCCCCGTTCAAAAGAAAGACGAAAAAAAAAATAGTACTTTCTATGAACACACTGAGGGTGAGTTACACACTTTTCGACCCCACCAATTTCTCCCCTCTCTACTAGGGCTTAGACCCAGGTTCTATGCCCTGGTCCAGGGAAGAATAATACCTCATGGAGACAGCCCACACGTGATATAATTCCCTGCTAACCTGCAACACATGCATGCACATACCCAAGAAACTAATGAAAAAAGTAGTCTCTTAAAAACCTGAGTTCTCCAGCCTGGTCTACAGAGTGAGTTCCCGGCAAGCTGGGGCTAAAGGAGCCCTGTCGTCGAAGAAAAACCACCCAAAACCAAACCCAAAACCAAACAAGAATACAAACGCAGAAGACGTCAATTCTGGGGGCTGGAGAGCTGTCTCAGCGGTTGCTCCTGCAGAGGACCAGGTTTTGTTTCCCAGCACCCACATAATGTGCTGCTAAGAATTGTCTTTAGCTCCATTTCCAGGGGATTTGGTGTCCTCTTCTGACCTCATGAGCACAGCATGAGAGCATGGTGCCGCTTCTACATGCAGGAAAGTAATATACTCATACACAAGAGTCAGAATAAAAAATAAATATTCCTGGTGTGTCGGGAGATGACTTAGTGGAGAAAGTTCTTGCTGTGCCAGTGTGTGGACCAGAGTTTGAATCCCACACTCATGGGAATGTCAGGTGGGTGTGGTGTCCTGCTGGTAACTCCAGCACCCAGGAGGCCGAGCCAGGGTCCCTACAGGGAGCTGACCACACTCCACTAGTCTGGCAAAAGTCACTGCTGGCATCAATGGAGAGACTCTCCTCACTGATCTAACTCAGAGATGACAAAGTGACAATCTGACGTTGAACCTAGGCCTCCAACGCACATTGCACATATTGTATATCACTCTCGGCATCGCTGTGCTCCACACACATATGCATGTATACACATACATGTCTGGCATTCAAGCTCTGTACCATTGAGCTGCTCATCAACCCCATGTACTCAAGTACATGCTGTGTGCTCTTGAGTGCATTTTAAGAAAATGAGGGTTGCGGACTGGAGAGATAGCAGCGGTTAAGAGCACCGACGCTCTTGCCAGAGGACCCGGGTTCGATCCCCAGCACACCACTGGCCGGCTAAACAACCGTCTGTAAATCCAATCCAGAGGAACTCCAGTTCTCAGGGGATCCAAGACCCTCTTCTGACCTCCGCGGCATGCACTGACACGGCGTGGCACAACCTGCATGGCAGACAGTACATTCATACAAAAAAAAAATAAAAAAAAAAAAAAAAAAAAAAAGACAAATTGAGGTTGTAGCGTTGGTGGTAACACGCCTTAATCCGCAAAAACGGAGGCAGAGTGGATCTCTGTGAGTTCAAGCCAGCTGGTTTACATAGTTGAGCTCAGCAGCTGGGACTAAAAGGTAGAGAGTTCTCACACAAAGAGCAAAAAAAAAAAGCAAAGGAAAGAAAGGAACGAGAAGGAAAGGAAGGAAGGAAGGAAGAAGGAAGAGAAGGACGGAAGAGGAAGAAAGAAAAGAAAAATGAGCTGAGGCATGTCAGTTAGCTGGTTATTGGCCCCGTGTCAGGACAGCCCCTGAAGCCGTCTACCTGGACAGGGGCTGTGTGGGTGGAGTTCTGTGGGTCCCACTGTCTCTGGGGCAGGCAGCAGAGAAGCCTGTATGGGCGTCAGTTCTCTCTTCCAGTGAGCACTGGCACAGGTTCCCTCTGCTCCTATGTCATCGTGGTGCTGTGTCTGTGATTTACGGACTCTGTGACCTTTGAGATTGGCATATATTCCACCCAGAGGAATGGGTTTTAATGGACCAAATTCAGAGAGACTTCTACAGAGAGATGATGCTGGAGAACTACCAGAACTTGTCCTTACTAGGTAAGGCTGCCATTGTGGCCTAAGCAGAGGGACGTCGTTTGCCATGTGTGTTGAAGGACATGTTCTCTATCTGGATGGCCTGGGAAACAAACAGGTCCCGGTGTGTGAGACACCTGTGCCTTTTGTCCACGGGGGTCCCCACTGGGTGCCTCAATCCACATAGAGCTCTGCTGTTACAGACAATGTCAGTCATGTTTTGAGCTATGACAGCAAAGCTGCTGTAGACTGCTTTTGCCTTCAAAACTTCATAGATTGAGGGTTACTTCTAAAGCTGGGTATGGGACTGGGGATCTGTGGCGGTGGAGTGCTTGCCTAGCGAAGCCTGAAGCCTGAGTTCCATCCTCAGTGCCACTTAAACTGGTCGTTGGGGCTGGAGAGATAGCCTAGTGGTTTAAGAGCACCGACTGTTCTCTTGCAGAGAGGAACCGGGTTCATATCCCACAACCACATGGGCAACTGAGGAACCGTCTGTAACTACTCACTTCCAGGAGAAACTTAGTTCCAGGGAATCCGACACCCTCTTCTGACTCTCTGCGGCATTGCCCACGACATGGGTGACTACATTAAACATGCAGACAGTACATTCGACACATACATAGAAATACGAGTTCTAGGTTGCAAAATTATACTCAAGTATTGCAACAAGACAAAGCACGCAGTATGTTTTTTTTTACTTTTTGTTGGTGTGGTGGTAACTTTTGATCACCTCAGTTATGGCAGACCGATTCAGGGGCTGGTTTGGACCATGGCTTCTGGCTTTTTACTATGTGGTTTCCTTCATGTTAGGTCTTACCTCCAGAGCAGGGTTATGACTCTTCTTGTAAAACTAATCATGAGAATGGGGGTGGGAGGAAGTGAGCCTAGTGGTATAAGAGCCCCGGATGCTCTTCAGAGGACCTAGGTCCTAAATTCCCGGCACCATAAAGCAGCTGAAACAACTAATACGAACAATCCATCCAGGAGAACTCCAGTCCAGGGGAATCTTGACACCCTCTTCTGACCTCCGCCGGCATTGCAACAACACGGGTGCCAAACCCTACATTGCAGACAGTTACTCATACACATATTGGAAAAATAAAATTATAAACAAATATAGATAGATAGATAGATATTTTTTTTCCTCTAACAAGTTTAGTAAGTAAAACAAACAAACAACCCCAACAGGCTGCAGAGGATGGGCTCAGGTAGTACAGCACTTGCGCTCTCTTCAGAGGCTGAAAGTTAGTGTTCCCAGAAGCCCCACATTGGGGGGTCACAACCACCCAAACTCCTTGTTTCACAGCTTCTGGGGACTTGCTGTGTAGACAGGTTGCCTTGTACTCACAGAGACCACCTGCTCTATGCCCCCCGTGTTGCTAGGATTTAAAGGCGAGACACTCTTTAAAGGGGGAGGGTTGAGGAGATGGTTCAGCGGCACAAGCAGGAGGGTCGGAGTTCAGATACTCAGCACCTGTGTGAGAAGCCTTGTGTAAGGGCAGTGCCTGAAATCCCAGCTCGGAGAGACAGAGATGGGGGCCAGTGGGGGATCCCCAGGGCTGACTGGAGGTCTAGCTGAATGAATGCGCTGCAGACGAAGGAGAGAGCTTGTGTCCAGAAATAAGGTGGAGGGTGGAGTTGGCTCAGACATTGGGAGCACTGGCTGCTCTCGCAGAAGACAGGCTCAACTCCCAGCACCCACGTGGCAGCTAATGGACCATCTCATAACTCCACTTCCAGGGGATCCTATGCCGCACTCTCTGGCCTCCAAGCATTGCGTGACATATGGACTTACATGCAGCAGGGTGCAAACATGCCACATAAAACTAAAATAAATTGCCGAGTTTGGTGGTGCATGCCTTTAATCCTCGCACTTGGAGAGGCAGAGGCAGGTGGATTTTGTGAGTTCAGCCGGCCCCTGGTCTACAGAGTGAGTTCCAGGACAGCTGGCCTACAGGGAGCCCTGTCTTGAAAAAGACAAAAAAAAATTTAAATAAAATAAAAAATAAAAATAATAATTAAAAAAATAAGGTGGAAGCATAATAGAAGAAAACTCTGTCAGTCCCTTGCCTCCACATGGAAAAGAGGGGCCGTGGCCTGCTGTGCTAGTACATGTCTTTTTTTTTTTTTGTCTTTTTTTTTTTTGTCTTTTTGAGGGAAAGGGTCTCCCTGTGCCCCAGACTGTCCTGGAAATCACTCATCTAGACCAGGCTGGCCTTGAACTCACAAAGATCCGCCCGTCTCTGCCTCCAAGTGGTAGGATATTAAAGGCATGCGCCACCACACTGTCTGACTTTTTTTTTTTATATATATGTATGAGTCTCCCTTTAGTCCTAGCTGGCTGGAGCTTGAACTCACAGAGATCTGCCTGCCTCTGCCTCCGAGTGCTGGATTAAAGGTGTTCACACCATGCCCAGCACTAGACATGTTTAGGGCCTAGACTCAGGAGGCAGAGGCAGACAGGTGTATGTGAGATCAGCCCAGCCTACATGGTGAGTTTTAGGCTAGCTGCTGGGGCTACAGAGGATTTTGTCTGAAAAAAATTTAATTTTTATAAAAGCTGGGAGATGGGTCAGTAAAGTACTTGCACAGGCCTGATTCAGCTCCCAGCCCACACATGAAAATCCTGGGTGTCCTATGTGTACTTCTGACCAGCACTGGAAAGGTGGACAGAGAGGGTCTATCTGTAGGGCTCACTGTTAAGTCAGGCTAGTCTGACAGTGAGCCCCAAGTCCTATGGGAACTGTCTCCAAAAAAGCCAGAGCTTGTGTGTGGTTGTGCACACCTTTAATCCCAGCACTCAGGAGGCAAGGCAGGGGGTGTGCTCTCGTGAGATTGAGGCCAACCTGTCTACATAGTGAGTTCCAGGACAGCTGGAGCTACAGGGAAACTGAAAGAACCCTGTCTCAACAAAACAAACAACGCCCAAACAACCACCACACCAGAAAAAAGCACCGAGGGCTGAGAGATGGCTCGGTGGCTTTGTCACTACGTGGGAAGACAGTAGTTCGGACTCTCAGAGCCCATAGAAAATCTAAGCAGCATACTGGCTGCCTGGAATGCCAGCACTCAGGAGGAAAAGACTACAGACCCCCCAAGAACGCTGGCTGGCTAAACTACCAGAGTTGATGACCTCAGGATTCAGCAAGAGACCCTGCCTCACTACATCAGGTGAAGACTGACCCAGGAGGACAGCACTGTCAACTCTGGGTATACACACGCATGTACACGTGACAAGCTGCAGGCTCCACCCATGTCCACAGACATGCACACGGCACGTGTACACAAAGGGAGCCAGGGAGGGAGTCTCCTGCATTCACAAATTTGTTCCTATCTTGCATGCCTCATCTCCACAAATACCTCTTCCGAATGTATAGGATGTGAGTTCAAACCCAGCCTGATCTCCTGGTTGGAGGAAGAGGATCTGCAGATAGTGAAGAGATGTCCAAGCTGAGTATTCATGCGGAGCAGCTGTTATCAGGATGCTCCTAAGTTTGAACGTGTGATGAAGCTTTTTTCCCTTTGAAACAGGTCTCGTGTGTAGACCAGGCTGGCCCCCTCAATCTTCCTACTCATCTTCTGAGTTCTAGGATCATAGATGTGAACACCTAGTGCAACTTTTTTCTCAGTTGGGGATTGAGTTTGACGGGCAGGTAGGTACTCTACTACTGAGCTGTGTCTCCAATCCTATAATGAAAATTGTAAAGATGCAGTTGATCTTTGAAGATTGGGGCCATTTATCTGAAAAGGCAGGAGTTCACTTCTTTTTAAAAATATAGCCATGTGTGGTGGGCGGCAACGCCTTATCCCAGCACTTGGGGGCAGAGGCAGAGGGATCTTTGAGTTCAAGGCCAGCCTGGTCTACAGAGTGAGTTCCAGACAGCGGCTACAGGGAGACCCTGTCTTGAAAAAGACTACTAAATAAATAAATAAATAAATAAATAAATAAATAAATGTATTTTATTTATTTTTTATGTGTTTGAGTACATTGCCTTCATGTGTGTAAGTGCAGCCATGAGGTGTAATGCCCACAGAGGTCGGAAGAGGGCATCAAATCTCCTGGAACTAGAGTTAGGGTTGGCTGTTAGTCACCACATGGGTGCTAGGAATGGGACCCGGGGCCTCTGCAAAAGCAGCCAGTGCTCTTAACCATTGAGCCATCTCTCCAGCCTGAGTTCTAAACTTATGTTTTCTGTCTGTTTGGACTTTCCTGCAATCTCACAAAATGGCCTGCTGTGTTTCTTTGTTATTTGCTGTGTTCAAACCTCTGCCCCCCCCCTTTTTATTTTGGTCTTTTTGAGACAGGGTCTCTCTGTAGCCCCAGCTGTCCTGGAACTCACTATGTAGACCAGGCTGTTTTTGAACTTCCATACATCCACCTGCCTCTGCCTTCCAAGTGCTCAGAGTTAATGTGTACACCACCATGCCCAGGCTTCTAGTTATTTTTCTATTTTTTTTTATTTATCTATTTTTGGTCTTTTTGAGACAGGGTCTCCCTGTAGCTCCAGCTGTCCTGGAACTCACTCTGTAGACCAGGCTGGCCTTGAACTCACAAAGATCCGCCTGCCTCTGCCTCTCAAGTCCTAAGATTAAAGGCGTGTGCCACCATGCATGGCCCTATTTTTATTTTATGTGTATGAATGTTTTGCCTGCATGTATGTTAGTGTAACGTGTGCATAATGTCTGAGGAACCCAGAAGAGAGCATCAGACGTACTGGAACTGGAGTTCAAGGTGGTTGTTAGCCGCCCTGTGGGTGCTGGGGTCTGAACCTGGGTCCTCTGCAAGAGCAACCAGTGCTCTTAACCACTGAGCCAGCTTTCCAGCTCTCCTCTTCCTCCTCCTCTTCCTCCTCTTCCTCCTCTTCCTCCTCTTCCTCCTCTTCCTCCTAGTGCTGCCCTGGCTGGCCTTGAACTCCTAGCAGTTCTGCGTCAGCTTCTGAGTGTTGGGATTCCAGGTGTGACGCAGCGTGCTGGACAAGACCCGCGTCACTTTCTACTCCTATTTCTAAATCTTAAAATCTTTATTTTGTTTGTTTTTCTGTTTGTTTTTAGAATGGGAAATGCAAGTTAACACTGAGTCAACATTTCAGCAGGATACTTTGAGAGAACCAACTTCCAACAGTGTGCAAAAGGTAAGACTAACCAAGGGTGTCTGCAGGCAAATCCAGCAAGTAGGCCTTTCTATATGTATGTTAGTGTAACATGTACCACTATGTGCTGCTTTGTTTGCTTGTTTGTTTCTTTTGGCCTTTTTTTGGGGTAGGGGATGTCTTTTTGAGACAGGGTCTCCCTGTAGCCCCAGCTGTCCTGGAACTCACTATGTAGACCAGGCTGGCCCTGAGCTCACAGAGCTCCACCTGTGAGGTGGGTGTTTCCTATCCACTTTCCCACATCCGTGCTCGGGTTTCGTCCGGCTTGAGCTTACATTGTCCACACTGTCACTATTACAACAGCAACTTTTAAAAGATCTTTTATTTATTATTTTTATTTTACTTTATGTGTGTATGTGAATTGCCTGCATGTATGTAAGTGCACTTGTGTCATGCAATGCCTGAGGAGGACAGAAGAGTGTCAGATTCCCCTGAAACTGGAATTCAGGACACTTGTTAGCTGCCATGTGGATGCTGGGAACTGAACCTAGGTCCTCTGCAGTAACAGCCAGTGCTTTAACTTCAGAGCCAACTCCTGCCCAACAGCAGCAACTTTTAAGAATGCCTAGCACTTGGGAGGCAGAGGCAGGCAGATCTTTGTGAGTTCAAGGCCAGCCTGGTCTACAGAGTGAGTTCCAGGACAGCTGGGGCTACAGGGAGACCCTGTCTCAAAAAGACAAAAAAAAAAAAAAAATGAATTCACG
Source organism: Rhizomys pruinosus (assembly GCA_009823505.1). Lineage (NCBI taxonomy): Eukaryota > Metazoa > Chordata > Mammalia > Rodentia > Spalacidae > Rhizomys > Rhizomys pruinosus. The sequence continues at coordinate 661,561 of VZQC01001758.1, read as the reverse complement.
AAATTGGTTAATGCATGACAACAGTGCATACGACACATATATGCCGCACATATACAGCAAGAAACACAAAAAATAAAAATAAAAATAAATAAAATTTAACACTCTAAAAGAATGTCATGACAATGGTAAAAAATAATACATCTGCCTAGATATTTTTTTGAGAACAGGGTCTCCCGTAAGCCCCAGGTTGTGGAACTCTCTGTAGACCAGGCTAGCCTTGAACTCTCAGAGATCCAGCTAGATAAGTTTTTTAATTATTTAATTTCATGTTTTGTATTGGTATAAATGTACTGTCTGCATGCAAGTCTGTGCACCTTGTCGTGCAATGCCAACGAGGTCAGAAGAGGGCGTTGGATTCCCCTGGAACTGGAGTTCTCCTGGAATTGGAGTTTCGACGGTTCTGGCCGCCTGTGGGTGCTGGGAGATCGAACCCAGGTCCTCTGTAAGAGTGGTCGGCGCTCTTAACCGCTAGGCCATCTCTCCAGCCCCTAGCTAGATAAATTTTTATAGGGTCTCATGTAGCCCCTGTCCTTGAATTTGCTGCATAGATGAAGATGGCCAGAAACTCTTGATCTTCTTGTCTCCACCCCCCCATGCTTACATTGTAGGTGCACACCACACTGCTAGCTCTAAATAATATACTTTAATCCTTATTCATTCATACAGAAAATATGCAGCAGTGTTGGTGACCTCTAAAATTAAAAGATAGAGATTATAAGATTCAAAAAGGATTAGGAATTCATCTGTAGAAAATGAGGAATATTTGAGAGAAATGGTGAATCTGGGGTACACTAATAATCACTTAAAAGTTGAGTTGCAGCAGGGCATGGTGGCGCACACCTTTAATCCCAGCACTTGGGAGGACAGATGCAGGCGGATCTTTATGAGTTCAAGCCAGCCTGGTCTCAGAGTGAATTCCAGGACATGCGGGCTACAGGGAGGACCCTGATCTTGAAAAGACCAAAAAAAAAAAGAAAAAAAAGTTGAGTTGCCAGGCCTGGTGGCACTTTTCCTTTAATCCCAGCACGTGGGAGGCAGAGGCCAGAGGCAGGTGGATCTCTGAGATTGCAGCCAGCCTGGTCTACATAGCAAATTCCAGGCCTCCTCCACTAGAGTCCACAGCCCATCAGTCTGTGATGATAACTGGGTAGGTGCTAGCCTCCTCCACTAGGGTCCAGAGCCTGTCAGTCTGTAATGAAAACTGGGTAGGGGCTAGCCTCCTCCACTAGGGTCCATGGCCCGTCAATATGTAATGATAACTAGGTAGGGGCTAGCCTCCTTCACTAGGGTCCACAGCTCATCAGTCTGTCATGATAACTGGGTAGGGGCTAACCTCCTCCACTAGGGGCCACAGCCTGTCAATCTGTAAAGATAACTGGGTAGGTGCTAGCCTCCTCCACTAGGGTCCATGGCTCATAAGTCTATAATGAAACTTTGTGTGGCTTGAGACAAGAACTTGTAAAACCTGTCCCGTAAGACCTCCAGTTATCTGATATCTCTGTAGGCATTCCATTGCCTCTCTGAGTTATCTGTAGCTCTGGAAGGTTCAGGATATTACAATGTTTTCTTGCTTCACCTATCTCTGCAAAGTTCCAGGACTGGATGGCCCCTTCCCTTGAGGCATTGAGCAAAATGTCGCACAAACAGGAGCTCTGCAGCCCCCCTGATTAGTACCAAGGTGGCTCACCCCTTCCTTCCACCTGCCCCCCACTTCCTTGCCCAGAGCACAGTAACTTTTGGTATATAAGCATACTGCTGGCATAAAGAGACTCTATTCTCCCGGGCTTTTCCCTGAGTCCGTTTCTGTATGTCTTTATCTTTCCTTGTCTTTCTACTCTGGATAACTCTCTGGCAGTCCCCTTCTCCCTCCTTGCCAGAGATTGTCTGCCTGCAGGCAGGAGACAGCCTTGAGAAATGCAAGGAGGGAAGAACAACATGTGGGTGTCAGCTACGTGTGACTAAAGGACTATTCAGACGATTATTAAACTACTACAGCTGGCACCCAGAATGTGCAGCTTGGACTCTCCACCAACAGAAGACAGAATAAGGTATTTCCACAGGCAGTCTCTCTCAGCCTCTTTTACTCCCACATGAGAGGAAAATCTCGGAGGGTTTCACTGTGAAAAGAGAATTACCCCCCCCCCCCATGGAGGATTCAGGGTAGCGGCCAGGGTAGGCCTATCTCCATGGAAATTTTCCCTTTCATGAGAGATTAATCTTTTAATCTGTCTTTCCCCTTCAGTATTTCTTCTCTATACGGCCAGGCTGTTGGCACATCTCCGTGGAAAAAAAAATTCTCTTTTCCCGTGAGATAAGTCTTAGAACTATCTCTTTCCCTAACCACTAGGGTTCCCTGCCTTTCTTTATCATGGGAAACAGTCAGTCACGCCAGTCAAAAACCAAGCGGCTGTGGCAGCAACTCCGCTGCAGTGCCAGCTGGCGGAGGAGCCGGCAGCATGCCCCAGTGCAAGGAGGAGCTGGAGCACTGGGCTGGGAGCCGGCAGGGCCCACCTGAGGCTGCACAGGGACCCAGACGATTGCAGTCGCGGATCCTTGCTCAGCCCTGTGCCGCTGCACACGAGGCTGCCCACTCAGCCTGCACTGCGGCCCCGCCCTTCCCTCTCATTCTCAGCCACTTTCCTTTTCATTAATGTAGCCCCAACTCGGCCCTGCAAAAATTTATAACCAAAATCATTTCTCAGGAAAGAAAAAGCGATTTGCACCAGTTTTGAGTGCGGAACTACATTTCCCAGAATTCCTTGGGCATGTCGCAGTCATGACAACTTCCTCTCACAGGCACTTTTCATTTCCCTTTCTTACAGACCAAAAGACTACATTTCCCATGGTGCTTCACATCTGAAGCTGAATATAGTATGATTCCAGGTTTTCTTATTTCAGGTTTTTCAAAAAATACAGAGATGATGTACCTTTAAACTTTACTGTGTTCTTTCTCATAATACTTGTTCAGAATTAAGGTAATTGTACTGCTTCTTGCACATCAATTCTTATCTTGAAATAATATATTTTAAAATGGCCATTTTAATTCCATCTCAAAAATTTGACACATGGGTACCCAAAAACATCTTTAAACAAGTCCTAGGCATTTCAAAATCAATCAATTAAGGATCCTAAACAATTCTAAATTTTATTAATAGAAAAGGTCTTAAACAATCTTAGAGCCTTCTAGATTTGTTTTCATTTTTAAAATTCACAGGCCCCCAGACCACCTGGTTTTGTAATCTACCGCTGAGCAAAAATAACAAGTCATCTTAATACCATCATATTTCAGAAAGACAACTTTGTATGAAGATTTTCAAGCCAACTTGGTCTAACAAAAATTAAAACTAATTTATGTTCATTAACAAGTATTTGCCATTTTTAGGTTTTGGTTAAAAATTATTTTGTGTGATTTTTCTATTTACATAGATTTACTAAAGGCTAACTCTAAAACCAAAATTGATTTTTCCCTAACTCAGGTCGGCCAATATATTTAAATGGCTAATAAATTAAGATAGTGATAAACTAAATTACTTATGTTGTTTAAAAATTTGGTCACACTTAAATGTATGTAAACTACAAGTTACTTTTACTTCTAATTCATGCTAAATTTCCAGGTAACAGCCTTGACATTAATGTATATCCAATATCTTTTTATAATGTTATCTGTAACATCCCTTTTTATCTACAAGATAATTTAGGGGGTTTTTTTGCTTTTTTTGTTTTTAAATTTTATTTATTTTCATATGTGTATGAATGTACTGTCTGCATGTAGGTCTGTGCACCTGTGTCATGCAATGCCACGGAGGTCAGAAGAGGGTGTCGGATTCCCCTGGAACTGGAGTTAAAGACGGTTTTCAGCTGCCATGTGGGTGCTGGGGATCGAACCCAGGTCCTCTGCAAGAGCAGTCGGCTCTCTTAACCGGTAGGCCATCTCTCCAGCCCTGATAATTTAGTTTTAAAAGACAGTAATTCGGCCGGGCGCACGCCTTTAATCCTAGCACTTGGGAGGCAGAGGCAGGCGGATCTTTGTGAGTTCACGGCCAGCCCTTGGTCTACAGAGTGAGTTCCAGGACAGTGGGGGCTACAGGGAGACCCTTGTTCAAACGCCAAAAAAAAAAAAAAAAAAAAAAAAAAGACAGTAATTCATCGTTTCATCAACAATGAACCTCAGGACATTGATTCCTGTATGGGTATGTATGTGGTACTATGGTCCTCAGAAAAAATATATATACATTCTCTAAAATAAGGAAAAAATTAATGTAGTACCCTCCAAAAGATGGCTTAACTTCTTTCTTACATTAAGAGACATAAAATCTCTTAAAAAGACATTCTATTTCTCAAAAACATCTATTAAATATGTATCAAGGCCAGGTACTATACTGGCTGGGATTTCTCCCAACAGCCAATTACATCAATAAAAAATATTACAGCTGTCTTTTATTAAATCAGGCCCGATAAATCTACCAGGGCTAAAAAGAGCCATGCATAATTCCAAGCACTAAGTTAATATATTATTTTACGTTTCAAACTTAAACTTAAAGGGCTAATCTATGTTAATCTTAAAAACAACTTTAATAAGCCTTCATCCCTTTATCTACTGAAATGATAAACAAGGTATTTCCTGCCTAAAGTAATATAAAAAAATGGTCTCTCTAACCACCTGTGCTAGGCCAGCAGCACAACTTAATATAAAAAATAATGTTTATTTAACTGCTTATGCTCTTACTATTCATATTCCATCAGTAAAAGTGCAAAAGGCCCCCCTGAAAGCCGAGATTCCAGCTCTGAGATAAGCCGTCTGCAGCTGCTTTGTACTTCGCCTTCAGGTATAATTCACATTTCTGGAGAAACTGAAAACCAGAGCTGAGTAGCCAGCCTCCTGCTGGGAAAAAGACTGAGACAACCTGCGTGCTACCTTCAACAACAGAAATAGCCTACTCCTCTTTCTCACCTGCCCCCGCCCAAAAGCCTGGAGACTGCTGGCTAAAGAAAAAAACCTACAAGAGACAACTGTAACTGAACTTTGTTATATCAATGTAGTTACATATACAGATCTCTCCAGCCAGACTTGGGACTTCCGGGGTACAAGCAAAGAACACCATCTATGTTAAAAGAGGTATCAAGTAATATCTGTATGTTTTCATGTATAAGAAATGTTACTCTTAGAAAAGATGTCATGAGCCGGGCGTACGCCTTTAATCCTAGCACTTGGTAGGCAGAGGCAGGTGGATCTTTGTGAGTTCAAGGCCAGCCTGGTCTACAGAGTGAGTTCCAGGACAGTTGGGGCTACAGGGAGACCCTGTCTCGAAAAGACCAAAAAAAATAAATGTCATTTGCATATCTGTATGTCTTTATGTGTAGAACAAGCAATGTTATTTTCAGAGACAATGTCATTTGCATACCTGTATGTCTTTGTATGTCTTTAAGTGTAGGACAAGCAATGTTATTTTAGAAACTGTAAAAAAAAAAAACAAAACAAAAAAAAAACTGCCAGGGATGGTGGTGCACGCCTTTAATCCTAGCACTTGGGAGGCAGAGGCAGGCGGATCTTTGTGAGTTCAAGGCCAGCCTGGTCTATAGAGTGAGTTCCAGGCCAGCTGGGGCTACAGGGAGACCCTGTCTCAAAAAGGCCCCCAAAAAAGAAAAAAGCATAATTGTGAGTTTTGACCCCAACTCCATGACCTGCACTTTCCTCTGTGTGTATGAACACATGTATGTACATGTGTACAGGCATGTATGTATTCTACACAGGTATGCAATGATGTAGGTATGTATTTGTACAAGTGTATATGTCTGTGTTTGGAGACCAGAGGACAGCATCAGGAACCATCGAACTGTTTTATCGGAGGGTTTTCCTAGCCTGGAACCTGCAAACAGACAGGGATCTACCTGGCCTTTTTTTTTTTTTTTTTTTTTTTTTTTTTTTT
>VZQC01001758.1:619318-646341 GCA_009823505.1 Rhizomys pruinosus | reverse complement strand
TTTTTTTGCCTTTTCGAGACAGGGTCTCCCTGTAGCCTCAGCTGTCCTGGAACTCACTCTGTAGACCAGGCTGGCCTTGAACTCACAAAGATCTGCCTGCCTCTGCCTCCCAAGTGCTAGGATTAAAGGCGTGTGCCACCACATAGTCTTAACTGCTAGGCCATCTCTCCAGCCCCCTAGGATGAAGTCCTTTTAAGTGAGTCTCCAAGACTTCCCTGGCGCGGGATGACTGGTGACTCGCTGCCACAGGACGTGCACAAAGTTGCGGATGCAGGACCCTAGGACCCAAGTCGACCTCAGAGGGTAGGGGCCAAAATACTGTCCCTTCAAATCCCTCTTGCCAAAATAGATTGGAGCTTTAAGTGTGGTTGCTAAACCTCCAAGAGGATTATCTGAATTCATTTGGTACTTTAATTACCATATAACTCCTAAGTAAAGCTTGAACATTGGAGCCTGGTGGTAGTGGCTGCAGCACAGGCTAGGAAAGGATGCTACTCACTGGCTTGTGTTGCTGGCTCATATTCAGCCTATTGTATACAATATAGAAATATCTGGCCCAGAATGGCATCGCCCACAATGGGCACAGGCCAGTCCAATGAAGGCAATTATTGAGGTTTCTCAGCTCAGGTGTATCAAGTTGACATTAAACCTATGCAGTAAGTCTACAATTTGTTCTTTAAGGTCTATAAAGGTCATTTGCAATGGATTTAAACCATGAAAGGCAAAAAATTCTAACATAGCCTATGAAACAAACCCAAGATAATAAAGAGGTTAAAAACAGTACCTTCTCAAATGAAGGCCATGTCACTTGTCCCCAGATTTTGAATTATAGCTTTGAAAAGGAAAAGGGGGAGGGAGCAGTGTCACATACCAGCAGCAGGCAGGTAACACTTAGGGCTCATCCAAATTGGTTACATTTGTCCTGTCCATATGGTCACGGGAAGTAAAACCTAATTTCTCTTAAAAATATTAAAAGTAATATGTGCAAAGTATAACAGATATATAAAACAATTTTAGTATGTATGGGTAACTCTATATATGTCTGTTTCACTTGAGGCTGTAACAAGGTATATAGTACCTGGTAGGTGGAACACAATTTCTTGTACATGCCATAATTACATTATAGAATTAAATAGAATATGGCATTAGTTATTATAAGGTCTGATGTAAATTTAGGCTTTTTGCCATGCAATGTAATAGAGGGTGTGGTTTAGCGCCGCCACAGAAACGGGGGCATGCGCAGAGAAAGCCTCAAGACGGTGGCTGAGGAATGGGTGTGGATTAGCACAGTTGCCATGGAAACAGTTTGCAGCATGTCTGTTTGAATGGGGGGGGGGAGGAACCGGGAGGCAGCAGGGCATGGTGCGTGGTGGTGTTGGAGAGGGAGGGAAACCGCATATGGCGGGGGTGGGGGTGCAGTGGGGCAGTGGGGAAGGCACAGTAAAAGAAAGAAAAAAGACTGCAGAGAGGAGAGGAAGAGGGGGAGGGAGAGAGAGAGATAAAAAGATAAGTGAAGTCTTTTTAGTCTCAAAACACCACCCGAGGACCAAGGCACATCCGCCTCAGAGTCAAGTGGTGCTGGTCAGAGACCCCAGATCTGTGTGACCAGTGTGGGCATCTCTGAGTCGGGGCTTGCAAGCCTGTGAAGTCAGCGTCCCAAAATCACAGGGGAGACCAGGATTACAGGTCTGGATTCTGTCCCCAGCGTCCTAGTGGACAGCAATCTGGACGGAAAAATCGGGGGGAACCCTGATTACGCCAGCACTCAGGGGTCCGAAACGGAACGGAGGATAATGGGAGACTAAAAAGGGAAGACAGAGGCGGAAGGCAGTAGGTTACAAATTCAGAGGCAGCTAGAGGGGGCAGAACACACACAGGGATACACAGAAGCTAGGGGTGGGACTTAGAATCTCCCCTCGCTCAGGTGCCCGTCCGGCACTCTAACTCAGGCACAGCCACACAGGGATAGAGTAGGGTGGGGTAAGCAGAAGAGAGGGCACCTCATCCTGAAATGTGGAAGAGCTGTCCGGAGAAATTAGCCACTGGCAGGGCCAGGGGTTGCAAAAAGTTTGTTTGGAAGTCCTTTTCGGGGTGAGAGCTGGCAAGCACTCTGCCAGATTAAAACATCGGCGAGCACTCCACCTGATCAAAATGTCTCGAACCCTGACCAAGTCATGGCACCATAATGTTAGGTTATAAAAAAGCATGAAACCCCAATAAAAAGCACATGAGGCTTAGGTCACTCCAGGAACATGCTTTACTTCCATGTGGGACTGCCAGCGTGAGCCGCCTGCAGACACGTAGTAGGACCAGACAGCACGGCAAGGGACAGGACAGAGGGGGAGGGGCAGATAGAGGCAGACCGAGACGGGGGGGGGGGCAGAGAGAGCTATGGTGGCTGGGGTCCACCCATTTATATCCATGGGGCGGGGCCTCAGGTACAGGAGAAGGGGTCAGAAGATTGGCAGCTTCTAGAGGAAGTGGGCACTTGTGTGCCCCTTGGGATTCTGGGAAGCCTGCACCTAACAAAGATGACGAAATTCCTCATTCACTTGTGTCACAGTTTTTAGTGGTTAGCCGTCATAGAGCCGGTATATTTTGATTTATGTATGTGTGTGTTGGCAATTAAGTCAGGCCCTCATATGTGCTGCACATATGTCTCCTGGACTCTTTCATGCACCCTCAATAAAGATGTTGAGTTTGTGTGTGTCCTGCTTTCATTTCTGTTGCTGTGATACAAAAAGCAGCTTAAGGGAGGATGTCACTGAGTGACACTATTGCCAGGGAGATATCAACAAATATCTGATCACCCTAGATAGGGCACCGACAACTGACCAAAATCCAACCTGATAAATCAATGGGTTTTATTGGGATTAATTACAAGAGTGCGGGTGAGGGTTATTTACGCTGTAAGGGGTGATTTTACCAGAGAAAACCACCCAGACCAGAACGATGTCAACAGAAAGCCTGTACTCAGCTGACAGCTACCCAGACATTCAAAGTTACAGTTGGGAGGTGTTTTATATATGAAAACCATATCCAGGGGTGAAAAGTTTAAATTCCCAAGCTTAGGGGTGGTAAGCCCCTCTAACAACTCATATTCTGTAAAAGCAAGCCAAGCACAAAGCAGAATTTCTAAGCAGCCAGGTACACTCTGACCTGTTCTTTTTTTAATTAAAAAAATTATTTTTATATGTGTATGAATGTACTGTCTGCATGAAGGGCTGTGCACCCGTGTCATGCAATGCCGTGGAGGCCAGAAGAGGGTCTCGGGTTCCCCTGGAACTGGAGTTAAAGACAGTTCTCAACTGCCATGTGGGTGCTGGGGATCGAACCCGGGTCCTCTGCAAGAGCCGTTGGCACTCTTAACCGCTAGGCCATCTCTCCAGCCCCCATACATTTCTTAATCAAATTTAGACCCCTTCCCTTCCTACCCCCCACCCCACCAGAGCTCATGCATTCAGCCATACATGTCTTTCATCTTTTTCTCAGTCTTTTATAAATTTTTCAATGCAGAAGTTTACACTTTTGGGCAGAAGTTTACTGTTTCAATCAGTTCTTTGACCCAGTCTTTTTTTGTTGTTGTTCCTTCAAATTTGTATTGCTTCAAAATATGCATATATATATATACACACACACACACACACACACACACACACACATACACACACCACACATATACCAAAATTATGACATCTGAAATTAAACTATAGGTTAAGTCCAAAACATGTTTAGGGATTCACATTTTGACAATAAAGTTGTAAGCAGGTAAAGAAAAACTATTACTTTATATTTCTACATTACATAGCAAGTTGATAAGTAACATCAGGTATTTGCTAAAAATGAAAGAAAAAAAGAATTACTCAGTTTGCCTTACAAATAGAGATTTGGTGCTAGGATCCCACAGTTTTAACTACTGGGTTCATAATATGGTGTAGCTGTGGGCAAGCTTGAGGTGCCTCTCCATGACAGGAACAGAAATGACTCACTGACAGATGTAAGCCTACCCCAGCATGGGTGACAGCTCATGAAAGCAGAAGCCTGGTGTGGTCATACGACCTGCATCTCCACAGGTGTCAGGTGTCTTTTTCCAGCTCAATTGGTGTCTGCTGCTTCTAGGCAGCTTGGCTGGGCTGAGTGTCTCAGCAGCACTGAGGGCTCATAGATACTTATGGAGGGAGGGGCCTAGTTGATTTTGTCAGTTTTAGAGACTTCCTGAGCTTAAGGAGCTTCAGTAAAGAATGGCGTGTTTCACCTCCCCTTACAGCAACATTCTGTGTCAATATATTTGCTTGTTAAGACAGGGTCTCCCTGTAGTCCCAGCTGGCCTAGAAGTCACTATGTAGACCAGGCTGACCTCAATCTTACAGTGCTCTGCCTCCGGAGTATATCTTGTATATTAAGGTTCCCTTCAAGATGGAATGTCCTATCTCAGAGGAAGTTGCTACACAGGTTTATTTTACCTCATAATTCCACATTACAGTCCATTATTGTGTGGGAGTCAAGACCACAGGAACTTGAAGTTGGTAATGTGATATCCACATTCAAGAGCAGAGAGCAATGGATGCAAGCATGCTTTGTTCTCAGCTCACTCTCTCCACAGTCCAGGATCCAAGCAAGGCACAGCAGCAGCAGGCGGCCTTTCCAACCTTAATTCAAGAAGTCAAGACAGTCCCCTGCAAACATGCCCTCGGGCCCATTCAGCAGAGACAGCACTTCATTGAGACTCTGTTCCCAGATGTTTCTAGATGTGTCAGGTGGACCTAAGTCATCAGTGTGTGTGCACATGGTTTATGCACATGTGTGTGGAGGGACACACACACACACACACACACACACACACACACACACAAAATTTAAACTAACGGGCTGGAGAGATGGCTCAGTGGTTAAGAGTGCCGACTGCTCTTGCAGAGGACCTGGGTTCAATTGCCAGCACCCACATGGCAGCTGAGAACCATCTTTGACTCCAGTTCCAGGGGAGTCTGACGCCCTCTTCTGACCTCCACGGAATTGCATGACACGAGTGCACAGACCTACATGCAGACAGTAAATTCATACACATGGAAAATAAATAAAATTTTAAAAGACTATACATATGCACCAGAGAGATGTCTCAGTGGGTAAAGGTGCTCGCTGCTGCCAAGCCTGACCTTACTTTGATCCCCCAGGACCCACATTGTGGAAATAGAGAATTGACACCTACAAGTTGTCCTGCGATTGCCACATGTGCACACTCCTCCCACAAAACACACAAATAAAATATGTTTTAAAAACTCAACCAGGGGAGTCAAGTGTGATGGTGCATGCCTTTAATCCCAGCACTTGGGGTAGAGAGGCAGGCGGATCTCAGTGAGTTCAAGGCCAGCCTGGTCTACAGAGTGAGTTCTAGGACAGCTGGGGCTACAGGGAGACCTTGTCTCAAAAAGACAAAAAAAAAAAATTCAACAAGGGGACTGGGCATGGTGGCACATGCCTTTAATCTCAGTGCTCAGGAGGCAGAGGCAGAGGCAGGCAGATTTCTGTGAATTTAAGGCCAGCCTAGTCTACATAGTGAGTTCCAGGCCAGCTAGAGATAGATGGAGACCCTGTATCAAAAAGACCCCCCCAAAAAATCCAACAAAATAGATCTAAGTATGAAATACATGCTCCTGAGCAACTTGCTTGCAGTCCTGAAGAACTAGGGGACCTGGGAAGGGCTGTGCTATTATTCACATCTGAAACGCACCCAAAGTTCATGGACTGAGTGCTTGGTTCCTATGCAGCAGTGCTCACAGTGGGGTGTGTGACCGGATCGTGAGGGCTTGACTTCATCAGTAACTGATCCATTTATGGATTCACAGCTTAGTGTGTTTGGGAACAAACTCTACTAGTTCACTTATTCATTTATTTATATCATCCTTTCTCTGAAAGATCAGGTTTGAAAGAGGAACAGGGCATTTTAACAACTACTACCCCAAAGTCACAGCCACTAGGATGAAATGTTGTTATGGAGGAGAAAAAATACATCACTCCAGGAATATCAGGATACAAAACAGAGGTTCGAAATCAAGAAGAGCCATCCAAAGGGCCTTATTATGGCCCCATACCACATTTCAGGGCACATGGGTAAAATTTTCACATAATTTCTCTTAGGCATGAATTACCATGTTTACTAAACAGTGGGTCATATGAAAAATGACTTTCTAACATTCCTTACCTTCATAAAGTTTTCTTAACTGTGAGACCACAAGTGAAGATCTAAATATTTAGCAGAACTACTAACTTCCACATATTTTACACCAGTAATTCCCCAAGTCTCACATATTTAATAAGTTCTTAGGGAGTAATGGAGGCTTTTATGTTTCTTTCCTTAAATTTATGGGGCATCTTCAGAGTATGCATTCTTTCACATTTCGCAGTAGATTGGCATCACTGTGGACTGTTCCACGTTCCTAAAGCTTCTCACCAGTGTCAGTTCCAATGTGATAAACAGGAGACATGGGTATCTCAGGGGCTTCTGTCGTTCCTCTCATTGGAAGTGCTTCTGTCCGCTTCTCATGAGATGTTGGGTTAGTAGGTAACCTCTATTGCAGGCTTTCCCACATTCTCCACAAAAGGTTTCTCTCTAGTGTGGATTTTTACATGGTGAATGAGGTTGGATGATGAAGTGAAGGTTTTTGCACATTCTGTACACTCATAGGGCCTTTCACCAGTGTGCGTTCGGATATGTTCAGTTCGGCTTGAGGAAGTAGTGAAATCTTTCCCACAGTATTTACACTTATAGGGCTTAGTTCCCGTGTGAATACGAACATGCTTAGTAAGGTATGAGAAGTACTGAAAGGATTTTCCACACACATCACATTCAAATGGCTTGTCCACCATGTGAGTTTTTAAATGGTCATGGAGCAAATTGTACCTACGGTAGGCTTTCCCACATTCCTTACATTCATAGGGTTTGTCTCCAGTATGAATGCTCAGATGCTTACGCAAGTATGAGGAGTTGAGGAAGGCTTTCCCGCATTCTTTACATATACATGGTCTCTCCCCACTGTGAGTTCTTATGTGCCTACGCAGGTATGAGGAAGCATGGAAGACTTTCCCACACTCACCACATATGTGGGGCATCTCTCCACTGTGAGTTTTCCTTATATGGTTATGTAGGTATGAGGAGTTGAGGAAGGCTTTCCCACACTCCTTGCATATATAGGGTCTCTCTCCACTATGAGTTCTTACATGTCTGCGTAAATTTGAGTAAGAATGGAAGGCTTTTCCACATTCTCCACATATATAGGGTCTTTCTCCACTATGAGTTCTTCCTACATGGTTCCGCAGGTAAGAGGAAGTGAGGAAGGCTCTCCCACATTCCTTACATATATAGGGTCTCTCTCCACTGTGAATTCTTACATGCTGACTAAGACGTGGAGATGAAGCAAAGGCTTTCCCACACTCCTTACATGCGTAGGGTTTCTCTGAAGCATGAGTAGATATATGTGTTATGAGGCCTGAGCGCTTAGCAAAGGCTTTGCCACAGTCCTTGCATTTATATGGTTTCTCTCCAGTATGCGTTCTAAAATGTTCTACTAGCCTCGAGTAAGTAGTGAAGGCTTTCCCACATTCTTTACACTCGTAGGGTTTCTCCCCAGTGTGGCTTCTCAGGTGCCTATTAAGATTTGAAGAACGCCCAAAGGCCTTCCCACAAAGTTTACATGGATAGGTTTTTATACTGTGCACTTGAATGTGACTTGAGGGAACAAATGGCCCAGCGTTCCATGTACTTTGAGTTTTCACGTGTGTCTTGAAGTATGAATGTTCACTGAAGATTTCTCCACACTGTATGTAGTAACAGAGTTCTCGTGCACTGTGGCCTCTGGCCTATTGATGAGGGATGATAGTGGTTAAATACCTTCAGACTTATTCACGGATTCTACTTATGTGAAGACAGAAGCATGCAAAACTCCCTACTGTGGGCTGGAGAGACGGCTTAGCGGTTAAGAGCACTGACTGCTCTTGCAGAGGACCTGGGTTCGATCCCCAGTACCCACATGGCGGCTGAGAACCGTCTTTAACTCCAGTTCCAGGGGAATCTGATGCCCTCTTCTGACCTCCATAGCATTGCAGGACACGGGTGCACAAACCTACATGCAAACAGTACATCCATACACATACAAAATAAATAAAATAAAATAAAATAATTTTTTAAAAAAAACCCTATTGTGCCGGGCGTGGTGGCGCACGCCTTTAATCCTAGCACTTGGGAGGCAGAGGCAGGAGGATCTTTGTGAGTTCAAGGCCAGCCTGGTCTACAGAGTGAGTTCCAGGACAGCTGGGACTACAGGGAGACCCTGTCTCCAAAAGACCAAAAAAACCAAAACAAACAAACAAAAAACCCTATTGTAAGGATCCACTGCTGTCATATCTCATCTTGGAATTCTTAGAATGGTGTTTCTGTATTTTTTTTTTTTTTTGACACAGGGTCTCCCTATAGCCCTAGCTGTCCTGGAGCTCACTATGTAGACCAGGCTGGCCTTGAACTCACAGAGATCCACCCGCCTCTGCCTCTGGAGTGCTGTGATTAAAGGTGTATGCTACTACACTGAGCTTGGACCTTTTTTTGAGACAGGGTCTCCCTGTAACCACAGGTTGGCCTGGAACTCGCTATGTAACCAGGCTGGTTTCTATTTCACAGAGATATGTCTGCCTCTGCCTCCCCAGTGCTGGGATTAAAGGCATACACCACCACACCTGGCATGTTACTTTATTTTTATGAAGTTGTTTTTTTTTTTATTTTAATTTTTTCATTCATTTCTGTATGTGTATGAATGTACTGTCTGCATGCTAGCCTGTGCACCCGTGTCATGCAACGCCGCGGAGGTCAGAAGAGGGTGTCGGATTCCCCTGGAACTGGAGCTCTCCTGGAATTGGAGCTTCAAACGGTTCTCGGCCGCCGTGTGGGCGCTGGGGATCGAACCCGGGTCCTCTGTAAGAGCGGTCGGCGCTCTTAACCACTAGGCCATCTCTCCAGCCCTGAAGTTCTTTTAAGAGTCTTAGAACCTGGGGGGGCGGGGGCTGGAGACATGGCTCAGCGGTTAAGAGCGCCGACTGCTCTTGCAGAGGACCCGGTTTTGATCCCCAGCGCCCACACGGCGGCTAAGAACCGTCTTTAATTCCAGTTCCAGGGGAATCTGACACCCTCTTCTGACCTCCGCAGCATTGCACTACATGGGTGCACCAACCTACATGCAGACAGTACATTCATACACATAAAAAATAATAAATAAATTTTTAAAAATGAATCTTAGAACCGGGGGCTGGAGAGATGGCCCAGCAGTTAAGAGCACTGACTGCTCTTGCAGAGGACCTGGGTTTGAATCCCAGCATCCACATGGTGGCTAAGAACCGTCTTGGGCTGGGTGTCGTGGTGCACACCTTTAATCCCAGCACTTGGGAGGCAGAGGCAGGTGGATCTCTGTGAGTTCAAGGCCAGCCTGGTCTACATAGTAGAGCTCCAGGACAGCTGGGACTAAAGAGAGACCCTGTCTCAAAAAGACAAAAAAAAAAAAAAAAAGAATCTTAGAACCTAGGGGCTGGAGAGATGGCTTGGCAGTTAAGAGCTCTGGCTGCTCTTTCAGAGGACCCGAGTTCAATTCCCAGCACCCACATGGCAGCTAGCAAATGTCTGTAACCCAAGTTCCAGGGAATCTGATGCCCTCTTCTGACATCCATGGACGCTGCACAATATGGGTGCACTGACATACATGCACATAATCCACTCATACACATAAAATAAAGCTGGGCTCAGTGACACACATCTTTAATTCTAGCACTTGGGAGGCAGAGGCAGATGGGTGGATCTCTGTGAATTCAAGCCCAGCCTGATCTACATAGCATGTTCCACACCAGCTGGGGCTACAGAGAGACCCTGTCTCAAAAAGACCAAAAAGCCAGGAGTGATGGAGCAAATCTTTAATCCCAGCACTCCGGAGGCAGAGGCAGGCAGATCTCTGGTAGTTCAAAGCCAGCCTGGTCTACATAGTGAGTTCCCAGCCAGGTGGGACTACATGGCTGCTCCCTCCTGGGTACATGCTACTTGGTTTGCTACAATGGAATTCACAATCTTCTCTGGATAAGGAAATGAACAAATGTCTCTGATTAATCTTACTGTTTGTATCCCACTGGATGTCTGTCCTCTCAAAAAATCCTGCTGAAATGTTGACTCTTTGGTGCCAAATGGCATTTCCCATTCTGAAGATAAACAGAAAAACAAAATTAAGATTTGGAGAAAAGAAATGGTCAGTTACAAAGTTAAAATCCATAGGTTCCTGTGTATTGTTCTCACTAAACCTAGTTGGACAGAATTGTCCACACTAAGGATGTCGGTTTTAGCTGCGCTATTTCAAACTGACTCTGAAAATTAAAACCAAGGCGAACAAGAAGCAGACAGGCTTCGAAGGAGCAAAGCTCTGAGAATGAACAGACTGTAAACAAGAAACAAAACGGGTCATTCTGCAACATCGCTGGAAAGTCTGAGAAGAGAGCAACTGTGAGCACTTGACTTCCTACTGTGCGGCGACTTCAGCTGTCAACCCGACATCCCCAGAAAGAGGAGGAAACCTCGGTTTGGGAATTTCCTGTTGTATAGCCTGTGGCCACTGATTGCTGTGTGATGTGGGAAGGCTCAGCCCAACGTGAGCAGAGCCTTCCCTGGGCAGGGGGTCCTGGGTTGAAGAAGGAAGCAGGCTGAGCACAGGCAGAGGAGCGAGCTGGTCAGCGGAGTTCTTCACCAGCCCCTGCAGTTCCCGCCTCCGGTTTCCTGGCCTGCTTAGGTTCCTGCCTTAACTTCCCTCAGTGATGGACGCCACTTGGAAGAGTAAGAAGCAGTAAACCTGTTCTTCCCTCATTTGCTTTTGGTCAGTGTTTTATTACAGCAATGAAAATCAAACCAGAACATGGACTTTCTCGGGTACATGGCCCGCACTCTGAGCCATCAAGTGCGTCCTTAAAGATTTCATTCATATCACACTTCCACACGGATTCTCGCACTCACTCACCTTGGAGATCTCCTCTGTGCAAATCCTCCTCTTCCAACCAGGTGATCAGACTGGGTTTGATGACTTCACATCCTTATAGGTGGCAAAGTGCATTCATGGAGGAAGTTCATGCAAGACAGTAAAGAACTCAGTATAACTCAGTATAACTCAGTATAACTCAGAATAACTCAGTATAACTCAGAATAACTCAGTATAACTCAGTATAACTCAGTATAACTCAGAATAACTCAGTATAACTCAGTATAACTCAGAATAACTCAGTATAACTCAGAATAACTCAGTATAACTCAGTATAACTCAGAATAACTCAGAATAACTCAGTATAACTCAGAATAACTCAGTATAACTCAGAATAACTCAGTATAACTCAGTATAACTCAGAATAACTCAGTATAACTCAGTATAACTCAGAATAACTCAGTATAACTCAGTATAACTCAGAATAACTCAGTATAACTCAGTATAACTCAGAATAACTCAGTATAACTCAGTATAACTCAGAATAACTCAGTATAACTCAGTATAACTCAGAATAACTCAGTATAACTCAGTATAACTCAGAATAACTCAGTATAACTCAGTATAACTCAGAATAACTCAGTATAACTCAGTATAACTCAGAATAACTCAGTATAACTCAGTATAACTCAGAATAACTCAGTATAACTCAGTATAACTCAGAATAACTCAGTATAACTCAGTATAACTCAGAATAACTCAGTATAACTCAGTATAACTCAGAATAACTCAGTATAACTCAGTATAACTCAGAATAACTCAGTATAACTCAGTATAACTCAGAATAACTCAGTATAACTCAGTATAACTCAGAATAACTCAGTATAACTCAGTATAACTCAGAATAACTCAGTATAACTCAGTATAACTCAGAATAACTCAGTATAACTCAGTATAACTCAGAATAACTCAGTATAACTCAGTATAACTCAGAATAACTCAGTATAACTCAGTATAACTCAGAATAACTCAGTATAACTCAGTATAACTCAGAATAACTCAGTATAACTCAGTATAACTCAGAATAACTCAGTATAACTCAGTATAACTCAGAATAACTCAGTATAACTCAGTATAACTCAGAATAACTCAGTATAACTCAGTATAACTCAGAATAACTCAGTATAACTCAGTATAACTCAGAATAACTCAGTATAACTCAGTATAACTCAGAATAACTCAGTATAACTCAGTATAACTCAGAATAACTCAGTATAACTCAGTATAACTCAGAATAACTCAGTATAACTCAGTATAACTCAGAATAACTCAGTATAACTCAGTATAACTCAGAATAACTCAGTATAACTCAGTATAACTCAGAATAACTCAGTATAACTCAGTATAACTCAGAATAACTCAGTATAACTCAGTATAACTCAGAATAACTCAGTATAACTCAGTATAACTCAGAATAACTCAGTATAACTCAGAATAACTCAGTATAACTCAGTATAACTCAGAATAACTCAGTATAACTCAGTATAACTCAGAATAACTCAGTATAACTCAGTATAACTCAGAATAACTCAGTATAACTCAGTATAACTCAGAATAACTCAGTATAACTCAGTATAACTCAGAATAACTCAGTATAACTCAGTATAACTCAGAATAACTCAGTATAACTCAGTATAACTCAGAATAACTCAGTATAACTCAGTATAACTCAGAATAACTCAGTATAACTCAGTATAACTCAGAATAACTCAGTATAACTCAGTATAACTCAGAATAACTCAGTATAACTCAGTATAACTCAGAATAACTCAGTATAACTCAGTATAACTCAGAATAACTCAGTATAACTCAGTATAACTCAGAATAACTCAGTATAACTCAGTATAACTCAGAATAACTCAGTATAACTCAGAATAACTCAGTATAACTCAGTATAACTCAGAATAACTCAGTATAACTCAGGAGCTGCTTTTGTTCCTGTTTGTTCTTTTTTTATTTTTACTTTTCTCCATGTATGATTGTATTGCCTGCATGTATGTAATTGCACTCCTATTGCGCAACGCCCTTGGAGGTCAGAAGAACTGTTAAGGATGGTTGTCAGCTGCCGTGTGGGTGCTGGGGGTCGAACCCGGGTCCTCTGCAAGAGACCCAGTGCTCTCTTTTTCTTTTTCTTTTTTTGTCTTTTTGAGACGGGGTTTCCTTTAGCCCCATCTGACCTTGAACTCACTACGTTTAACAGGCTGGCCTTGAACTCAGAGATCCACTGCCTCTCCCTTCCGAGTGCTGGGATTAAAGATTTGCACCACCGTGCCTGGTCTACAGAGTGAGCTCCAGCCAACTGGGGCTAAAGGGATACCCTGTCTCAAAAAGACCAAAATAAAATAAAATAAAATATTAAATAAATAAATAATAAAATAAAATTTTATTATTTTTATGATTTTATGTGTATGAGTGTATTGCCTGCATGTATGTAAATGTACCTGTGTCATAGAATGCCTACAGAGGTCAGAGGGTATTGGATTTCCTGGGATTGGAGTTACAGTCGGTTGTTAGTCACCATGTGGGTGCTAGATATTGAACCCAGATCCTCTGCAAGAGCAGCCAGTACTTCTCACCACTGAGCCATCTCTCCAGCCCTATTTGTCCTTGTTTACTTTTTTTGTTTTGTGTTTGGTTTGGGGAGACAGGGTCTCACTGGTTAACCCTAGCTAGCCTGGAGCTCAATATGGAGGCCAGGCTGGACTCAAACTCCCAGAGATTCATCTGCCTATGCCCCTCAGGTGTGTGCCTCCTTGCCTTGCCAATAATTCACATTTCTAACAGAATGGCCTGATGCTAATGCCATTCTTGTTGGACCACATTCTGAGAACCACTCTGAGACTCAGAAACAGCCACACTCACATGTTCACTTTCCGGTGTTTGCTATACAACATCTACCTAGTGTCAAGTGTGCTGGTGCATGTCTTTAATCCCAGCACTTGAGAGGCAGAGACAGGCAGATCTCTGTGAGTTCAAGGCCAGCCTGGTCTAAATATTGGGCTCCAGGCCAGCTGGGGCTACAGTGAGACCCTGTCTCAAAAAAATAAAAAATAAATAAATAATAAAAAACACCTACATTGTCCTGAAAAGATGAATTATAAATTTCCAGGAAAAATTCACATAAAATTTCAGACAATTTTGAACAGCGTGACAGACTGCACGCTGCTCTTCCGTTCTACGTCAGGTGCAGACCACCCCCGTGCACATCGCACCCCCATTGCACGTGCCGCGTGACATGCTCGGTACGCATTTAGCACCATCCTGTCAGCAGCTTGCTGGTCACAACAGAACAAAATTTGTGTTTGTGTAGCCTACATCTTACTAATGGTCCCGAAACATAACAGTAGAGATCATGGCAAGTTGGACACACGAGAGACAGTGTCAAGGTCCTCACTCACGTGAGAAGTTGAATGTTCTAGATTTAACAAGCAAAAAAGAAAAACAACAACAAACTAAACCAATTGTAAGCCGAGGATGTTAATGTGTACTTCTTTTTTGGGGGGGGAAGTGACAGGTTCACACTATGTAGCCCCGTCTAGACTAGAACTTTCTATGTGAACCAGGGTGGCTTCAGCTTCGCGTAGATTTGCCTTCCGCTGCCTCTCAGTGCCAGGACTAAAAGAACAGCATGGGCCATCGTGACCGGCAGTGATATCTACTGTTTAAGTTTTCAATTTATTTTTATTTTATGTGAATGAGTATTTTGCCTGCATATATGTAAGTGTACTATGAGCGTGCAGTGCCCACAGAAACCAGAAAAGGGCATCGGATTCCCCTTGGAACTGGAGTTCAGGATGGTTGTCGGCCACCATGTGAGTGCTGGGAATCAAACCTGGGTCCTCTGCAAGAACAGCCAGGACTAACTGCTGAGCCATCTCTCCAGCCTGTTAGTGTCTACTAACAGAGGAAATCTCCAAGGCTGGAGAAATGGCTCAGTGGTTAAGAGTCCTGACTGGTCTTGCAGAGAAGCTGGTTCAAATTCTAGCACCCAAATGGCAGCTAATAATCATCTGTAACTCCAGCTCCAGGGATCAGATGCCCTCTTCTGACCTCCAAGGGCACTGCACAACACAAGTGTACTTACATACATGCAGGCAATACACTCTTACACATAAAATGAAAATAATAAATAAAATACTTAAAAAAAAAAAAGAAATCTCCAGCCAGATGTTGTGGTACACATCTGTAATCCCAGCATTGGACGGTGGAGGTGGGAGGATCAAGAATTTACATCATCCTTAGCTACATTCAAACAAATCTCCAATCTGTGAAATTGTGAAAAAGGAAAAAGACATTCATGATTGTTTTGCTACAACTCAAAACGTTACAACTATATATTCACAGTTCAGTTCCAGCTACATATTCAGAACCCACTGGGGGTCTTGGCTCTCCTCCCCTAAAGAGAGAGACGATGATGTTTACTCTAGTACATTCAGACAGTGATTGCTGATGTCTGGATACATCCAGGATAGAACATCCCTCTCCTTCAACAGCAGCCTCCAGGGCCAATGGCAGTCTTACCTGCTGAGGCCAGGTTCTGGTAGTTTTCTAGCATCACCTCCCTGTAGAGGTCTCTGTGAGCTTGATCCAATAAAATCCACTCCTCTTGTGTGAAGTCCACAGCCACATCATCAAAGGTCACTGAGACCTAAATCATCACATAAGACAGCCTGAGTAATCTATAACAATAGGAACACCCCTCCTGATGTCCCCAGAGAGAGCACATGAGACCTGACCTCTGCACCAAAATCTGAGCGCTTCCACGCCCGTCCAGGACTCAGCAGTCCCAGGAGCCCCTCCTTCTACCCTCTCAACTCTGTTGACCTGCTCTAGTCACTCGGCAATGATGACCCTGTGACAGGTGAACAGGTCTCACCATGACTAGACTAAAGCCCTTTTCGGGGGGCTAGAGACATGGTTCAGTGGTTAAGACCATGGATGCTCTTGTAGAGGAGCTGGGTTTGGTTCCCAGCACCAACATGGCAACTAAGAACAATTTGTAATTCCAGTTCTGGGGGATGTGACATCCTCATCTTGCACCCACAGGCATTGCAGGACATGGGTGCACTTACATACATGCAGGCAAAATATGCACACACATGAAGTAACAATAAATCAAAAAAGAAGGCCTTTTTGGCATTTCCTTAAAATACATGTCTGCACAAACTACATATATTGAATTAATAGTGATGAACTAATACTCAAAGGGCAGTGAAATCTTCCTTTTCATCTGTCAGAGAAACTGAACTTGACAACAAAAATGGATTCTTGGTATCATGAGGGTCAAGGTTAATCAGTAATTACTGTGATTATTTTCAGATCACCCTTATCAGAGGCCCTTGAGAGGACTTCTGCAATTTTTATAAGCTCTAGAGATTGGGCCTAGTGGCCCACGACTTTAACCTCAGCACTGAGGAGACAGAAGCAAATGGATCTCTATGAGATTGAGGGCAGCCTGGGCTACATCGTGAGTTCCAGGCCAGCTGGAACTACAGAGAGAGCCTGTCTGAAAAAACAAGAGGGGGGAGGGGCTGGAGAGCTGACTCAGCAGTTAAAAGCAATGGCTGCTCTTCCAGAGGACCTGGGTCCAGTTCCCAGCACACGACAGCTAACAACCATCTGTAACTCCAATTCTAGGGGATCTGACGCCCTCTTATGACCCTTGCTGGCACTGCATGACACAGGTGCACCTACCAACATGCAGGCAATACACTCATACACATAAAACTTTTTAAAAAATCAATTAAAAAAAAGAAACTCTGGAGCTGTCTGGTCCAGAAAAGATGAGTCCACAATGCAGAGGCACGCCATGCGGAGACACGGTCCCAACGTACCTGGTAACAGTTTGTCAAGCAGTCAGCCACCATATTTGCCTTTATTTTTCTTCAAATCTTCAAAAAGGGAGACCAGTCCCCAGAAAGAACTCCTAGAAGAGCGGATACGAGATATGAGAGCCCGGTTAGAACCTGCACCTCCCTGTCCCCTTCCCCCTCCCCNTTCCATGAACTTGTGGGAAAGAGGATGCCAAGGGAAGTGATAAAGAACGTTAATGTAGTAGAAGAATAAGATGTTTTGATGCAGCTGAATAGAGAATTAATGGGAGAAAGTGTTAATAATAATCCAAAGGCAAGACCCAAGATGGTGTTTCTCTCATTAGAGCCAGAGCTCCAATCTTCTGGGTGTTTGTAAAGGGTGATAAGCTGATGAGGAACATGATCACAGCTCTCTGTGTGAAGAAGCGCAGGTTAAACCATGAAGGAAATTCCATGTACACCATCTCATTTAATGGTTATGCAACCTGATGCATTGTATGTATAATTATTTTCCTTCCTGGATTTATGTGTACATTTGGGTTTTATAAAGGGCCATAACTGCTCAGAGTGAAGGCCACTGTTTAGATGCTTAGAACTCAACTGGAATGGATTCTATGGACTCAACGGATGATGGGTGTCACTGTAGATGACACTGCTTCTCACTGAACCATTCTGTAAGTAGATTCATTGATCTGAACTCCATCTCCATATTCTCTACTGTAGCTATTGGATGCTACCATATTCTTCAAATTTAGACTTTCATATATAACAAAAATACTTTAAATAATTATCAACTAACAACTGACCAAATGCTTAGCACTGGTTCCTTCATTTAAAGGTGCAGACATTAATTAAATGTTTCTATATGTGTTTGGTGCTCTTGTGCAAAATGCAAAGTCTGTAACATTTAAACATAAATAATAAAAAATGTGTATTTGTCTTATGCTTATCTTATTTTCCTTCCTGTTTTTTTTTGTCTTTTTGAGACAGGGTCTCCCTGTAACTCCAGCTGGCCTGAAACTCACTATAGCCTTGAACTCACAGAGATCCACCTGCCTCTGCCTCCCAAATGCTAGGATTACAGGCGTGCACTACCATGCCCAGCTAATAATTCTTAGAAAAAAGTTTTTGTACTTGGGAGGCAGAGCTCTTTGATATCAAGGCCCAGCTGGACTGGAACTCACTATGTAGGCCAAGCTGTCCTCAGTCTCACGAAGATACCCCTGCCTTTGCCTCCTGAGTTTTGAGATTAAAAGTGTGCACCACCACACCCAGTCTTTTATTTATTTCTGTGTATGAATGCCTGCGTGTTTGTACATGCACCACATGTGTCCAATGCCCAAGGAGGCCAGAAGAGTGCAGAGGATTCCCCCCAGAACTGGAGCTCTGCACACGGAGGCCAGAAGAGTGCACAGGATCCCCCCACAATAGGAGCTCTCTGCACGGTTGTTAGCTGCCATGTGGATCTTGGGAACTGAACCCCTGAGCCATCTCTCCAGCCCCTTGATAAACTATTCTGACAAAAGCAACTTAATAGAAAATGAGCTTATTCTAGTATATAGTTGAAAAATGTCCTCCATTGTGTTGGGAAGTCAAGGTAACAATAACTCCCAGTAAATGATCACATCACACCCAGACAGAAAGCAAAGAGCCAGGAATACTCATCTACTGTCTCTATTTATACAGTCCTGCCCACAGTTAAGATAAGCATTATCTGGGCAGGTAAAAGCTGTTCATAAGTCCAGTTATAGGGGGGTCCCCTCTTCTGGCTTCCAGAAGCACTGAACACACATGGTGTACTTACATACATGCAGGCAAAACATTCATACACATAAACTTTTTTTTAAATTTTTGGACTTTTTTTTTAAAGGCAATTTTTTATTGAAGCTTTGTGCATTTCATACAACATTTCCCAATCAAATCTAGGCCCATTCTTCCTTCCTTGCCCCCCATTCCACCAGAGCTCATGCATTCTGCCATACATGTTTTTCATCTTTTTCTCTATCTCTTTTAAAATTTTCGATGCAGAGGTTTACTATTTCGGGCAGAAGTTCACCATTTTGGTCAGTTCTTTGACCCAGTCTTTGTTGTTGTTGTTCCTTCCAATTTGCAGCACTCCAAAATAAGCATATATGCATGCCACACATACATCAAGATTATGATGTCATAGGTTTTAGCATGTTCAGCTTATGATTTCTATTTATTTGTTTGTTTGTTTATTTTTCTGTATTAGGCTGAAAGATGTCATGTTTTCCTTAAGGAATTGTTTGAAGGCTCCACCTTGGCAAGCCCAAAAAACCATCAGTCCTGCCCTTGTGCTCCACACTGGGGTCTTCCCTTCCCATGGTCACCAAATGAGGTCCAGTAAGCACCACGTCCTGTCTTGATCTTCCTGTACTGTCCTCCACGATACAGCCTGGGTAGTCCAACAATGGCAGTCTATACTCTGAAGAGGCTGAAACCACAGTAGTTGCTCAGTCCACAAGCTGGATGTCTCAGCAGTCCCCATCTGGCACTGAAGGTTTGGAGGATTCTTGGAGAGACATGAGTCTTCAGTCCATATTAGAAGGCTGAAAAGCCGT
Source organism: Rhizomys pruinosus (assembly GCA_009823505.1). Classification (NCBI taxonomy): domain Eukaryota; kingdom Metazoa; phylum Chordata; class Mammalia; order Rodentia; family Spalacidae; genus Rhizomys; species Rhizomys pruinosus. Next base: position 626,898 of record VZQC01001758.1, on the reverse strand, counting down.
TTCTCATGTCTTTGGAGGATGGCAAAAGCAGTGGCAGCCACAGGGTAGCTGCACTTGCCAGTAAGAATTGAAGACAGGCAAAACAACAGTGGTTTTTTTTCTTTCTGTCTTTTTATTAAGATCTCAAGTTTTATATCTGAAGTACAATTTCTCAGGCCTTATTGATTATTTCTGGTTATACTTTCCCTTTGGATGTTTAAGGCCATACAGCCCAGATTAACCAAGGTTTTTGTGGGAAAACTTAGTTAAGATGGGTAGCATTCTAAACTAATGGGACCTCCCTGGCCACACCCATGGGGTGGAGTGTAGTGATGAAAAGATTTAGCATTCCTGAGGACTGTGTCATGATGGATATTTAAGCAGACATGTTGGAATAAAATCTCTCTCTGCATTTGAACCTCAACCTGCGTGCACATGGTGTGCTTTCCTGCGCATATTTTCCACATGGGTCGTCCCAGGATTAAGTGGGCCCCACCACAAATCCCAGCGGCGACCCCACAGGTTTTTGTTTTCTCAAGGTCAGTTGAGGATCTGGTCCTCAGGGGTCACTTGGGTTTTTTGGGGGGAGGGAGCCCCTGGCTCCTTTTGGCTTTTCATTTACCAGTTCCATCCACTTGAGGACAAAGTCAGGTCTTACTAGACCAGGCTTCCCTTTTTGAAGCATGAGCAGACTTTCCTCTTTATAGACTGGACACTGGCTGAAGTCCCATTAGTGGATCTACAAGACCTCCCTGCATAGGAAGACTGGGGACTCACATTTGCAGGATATTTCAAGAGATGCCCCCATGCATAGTCCCCCTGGGACTTAGTTGACCTCTGAGGGCAAGAAACAAAGTTATCCCTTAAGTCCCTCAGCTAAATTGGTATGGGCATTAAGTATGGTCGTTAAGCATACAGAAAGGCTAAGTTATACCAGCCTGATCCCCCCCCCCCCGTTATACTTTCCTTTTGGATGTTTACAGCCACAGAGCCCAGATTAACCAAGGTTTTTGTTTTCTCAAGGTGTGTTGAGGATCTGGTGAATTTTAGACTTTTTGAGACAGGTTCTCTTTGTAGCCCTATCTGGCCTGAAACTCATTATGCAGACCAGGCTGGCCTTGAACTCACAGAGACCTGCCTGCCTCTGCCTTCCAAGTGCTAGGAAAAATATTTAAATTTTTTTAATTTAATTTAATTTTATTTATTTATTTTTTAGTCTTTTTGAGACAGGGTCTCCCTGTAGCCCCAGCTGTCCTGGAACTCAACTCTGTAGACCAGGCTGGCCTTGAACTCACAAAGATCTGCCTGCCTCTGCCTCACAAGTACTAAGATTAAAGGCATGTGCCACCACGCCTTTATTTTATTTATTTTTTATGTGTATGAATGAACTGTCTGCATGTAGGTCTGTGCACCCATGTCCTGCAATGCCACGGAGGTCAGAAGAGGGCACCGGATTCCCCTGGAACTGGAGTCAAAGACGGTTCTCAGCCGCCATGTGGGTGCTGGGGATCAAACTCAGGTCCTCTGCAAGAGCAGTCGGCACTCTTAACTGCTAGGCCATCTCTCTAGCCCCTAAATTTTTTTTTAATTAAAAAAAATTTTTTATTTATTTCTGTATGTGTATGAATGTATTGTCTGCATGCAAGTTTGTGCACCCTTGACGTGCAATGCCGCGGAGGTCAGAAGAGGGTGTCGGATTCCCCTGGAACTGGAGTTTTCCTGGAATTGGAGTTTCAGACGGTTCTCGGCCGCCATGTGGGTTCTGGGGATCGAACCCGGGTCCTCTGCAAGAGCGGTCGGCACTCTTAACTGCTACTCCATCTCTCCAACCCCAAGCCCCTAAAATTTTTTTAAAAGATGAGGTCTTCCCACATCAATTCACCCAATCGAGATAATCCTCACATTCTTGCAGGCTAATTTTAATCTAGAAAATTGCTTGGGGCTGGAGAGATGGCTCAGCGGTTAAGAGCACCGACTGCTCTAGCAGAGGACCCGGATTAAATTCCCACCACCCTCATGGTGGCTAAAAACCGTCTTTAAGCCAGGCATGGTGGTACGTGCCTTTAATCCTAGCACTTGGGAGGCAGAGGCAGAGACAGGTGGATCTCTGTGAGTTCAAAGCCAGCCTGGTCTACAGAGTGAGTTCCAGGCCAGCTGGGGCCATGGGGAGANTTACTCTTTCGGGCAGACGTTCACCATTTGGGTCCGTCTTTGACCATTCTTTTTTGTTGTTCCTTTCAATTTGCAGCACTCCAAAATAAGCATATATGCATGCCACACATACATCAAGATTATGAAATTATAGGTGTAGCATGTTCAGCTTATGATTTCTATTATTGTTTGTTTGTTTATTTTCTGTATATGCTTGAAAGGATGTCATGTTTTCCTTAAGGAATTGTTTTGAAGGCTCCTCCTTGCCAAGCCCAAAAACCCATCAGTCCTGCCCTTGTGCTCCACCACTGGGGTCTTCCCTTTCCCATGCGTCACCAAATGAGGTCCAGTACGCCCCACGTCCTGTTTGATCTTCCTGTACGTCCTCCCGATAAAGCCTGTGTAGTCCAACAATGGCAGTCTATACTCGAAGAGGCTCAAATCCCCCGTTAGTTGCTTCAGTCCACAAGTCGGATGTCTCAGCAGTCCCCATCTGGCACTGAAGGTTTGGAGGATTCTGGAGAGACATTGAGTCTTCAGTCCATATTAGACGGTTGAAAAGCCGTTTCTTCTGTCTTTGGCGGCTGGCAAAAAGCCAGTGGCCGCCACAGGGGAGCTCACTGGCCAGTAAGAATTGAAGCCAGGCAAAACAAACAGTGGTTTTTTTTCTTTCTGTCTTTTATTAGGATCTCAAGTTTATATCTGAAAGTACAATTTCTCAGGCCTTATTGATTATTTCTGGTTATACTTTCCCTTTGTATTCTTTAAGGCCACACAGCCAGATTAACCAAGGTTTTTGTGTGGGAAAAACTTAGTTAATATGGGTAGCATTCTAAACCAATGGGGAACTTCCTCCCTGGCCCACACCCATGGGGTGGCGACTGTGTTTGTAGAGTGATGAACTAGATTAGCATTCTGAGGACTGTGTCATGATGGATATTTAAGCAAACATCTTGGAATAAAATATCTCTCTCTGCATTTGAACCTCAACCTGCGTGCACATGGTATGCTTTCCTGCACAAGCTTTCCACATGGGTCGTCCCAGGACTAAGTGGGCCCCACCACTAATCCCAGCGGCGACCCCACAGGTTTTTGTTTTCTCAAGGTCCGTTGAGGATCTTGTTCCTCAGGGGTCACTTGGGGTTTTTTTGGGGGGAGGGAGCCCCTGGCTCCTTTTGGGCTTTTCATTTACCCGTTCCATCCATTGAGGGACAAGTCAGGTATTTCTAGACCAGGTTTCTCTTTTGAAGCATGAAGCAGACTTTCCTCTTTATAGACGGACACTGGCTGAAGTCCCAACAGTGGATCCCCAAGACCTCCATGCACAGGAAAACTGTGACTCACACTTCAGTGATATTTCAAGAGAGCGAGATGCCCCCATGCATAGTCCCCCTGGGACTTGTTGACCTCTGAGGCAGAAAACAAAGTTATCCCTTAAGTCCCTAGCTCTAAATTGGTATGGGCCTTAAAGTATGGTTGTTAAGCACCAAGAAAAAGGCAAAGTTATACCCAGCCTGATCCCCCCCCCCCGTTATACTTTTCCTTTTGGATGTTTACAGCCACAGAGCCCAGATTAACAAAGGCTTTTCTTTTCTCAAGGTGTGTGTTGAGGATCTGGTGATTTGACTTTTGAGACAGAGTCTTTGTAGCCCTATCTGGCCTGAAACACTCATTTGCAGACAGGCTGGCCTTGAACTCACAGGAGACACCTGCCTGCCTCTGCCTTCCAAGTTTTTGGGGGTAGGACAATATTTAAATTTTTATTTAATTAATTTTATTTATTTATTTTTAGTCATTTGAGACAGGGTTCTCCCTGTCGCCCCAGCTGTCCTGGAACTCAAAACTCTGTAGACCAGGATGGCTTGAACTCACAAAGATTTCTGCTGCCTCTGCTTCACAAGTACTAAGATTAAAGGCATGTGGCCACCACGCCTTTCTTTTTATTTATTTTTTATGTGTATGAATGACTGTCTGCATGCATGTAGGTAGGTCTGTGCACCCATGTCCTGCCAATGCCCCGGAGGTCAGACGGGGCACCGGATTCCCCTGGAACTGGAGGTTCAAACGGTTCTCAAGCCGCCATATGGTGGCTGGGGATCAAACTCAGGTCCTCTGGCAAGAGCAGGTCGGCACACTCTTACCTGCTAGGCCATCTCTCTAGCCCCTAAATTTTTTTTTTTTTAATTAAAACAATTTTTTATTTATTTCTGTATGGTATGAATGTATTGTCTGCATGCAAGTTTGTGCACCCTTTGAGTGCAATGCCGCGGAGGTCAGAAGGGGTGTCGCGCTTTCCCCTGGAACTGGAGTTTTCCTGGCATTGGAAAGTTTTTCAGGACGGTTCTCGGCCGCCCATGTGGGTTTGGGGATCGAAACCGGGTCCTCTGCAAGAGCGGGTCGGCACTCTTAAACTTGCACTCCCATCTCTCCAACCCCAAGCCCCTAAATTTTTTTTTAAACGATGAGGTCTTCCACATCAATTCACCCAATCGAGATAATCCTCACATTCTTGCAGGCTAATTTTAATCTAGAAAATTGCTTGGGGCGGAGAGATGGCCAGCGGTTTAAGAGCACCGACCACTCTAGCAGAGGACCGGATTAAATTCCCCCCCCCCATGGTGGCTAAAAACCGTCTTAAGCCAGGGCATGGTGGTCGTGCCTTTTAATCCTAGCACTTGGGGAGGCAAGAGCAGAGACAGGTGGATCTCTGTGAGTTCAAACAGCCTGGTCTACAGAGTGAGTTCCAGGCAGCTGGGCCATGGGGAGGACCCTTGTCTCCCCAAATAGAACACAAAAAAAAAAAAAAAAAAAAAAAAAAAAAAAGAAAGAAAAAGAAAATTGCTCACAGATGTGTCTGGAGATGTGAACAAGGTAACTCTAGATCCTGTCAAGTTCCCAATTAATACTAAACATCGTACTGTCCCAGCGTGAAATCCATGTAACCCTGAACTCCTGAGAAAACTTAACACTCAACACCAGGAGCCAGGAAACCTGCCGAAGAGCTATGTAGCCACTGAGAAAATGTAATCAGTCTTAGACCCAGATGTGGTAGTGCACGGATTTAATTTGAGCACTAGGGAGGCAGAAGCAGGCAGATCTCTGTGAGAGATTCGGGCCAGGCTGTTGTATATAGTGAGTTCCATGCCAGCTGGGACCCTGTCTCTAAAGACAGGGAGGGGAGAGATGTAGACAGTCTCATTTATAGGTCAGGCAACTTCAATGGATTCCTAATTTTATGTGTATGGTGTTTTACCTGCATGTGTATAAGTGCGCCACATGCATGCAATGCCTGTGGAGGCCAGAGGAGCTGTCAGATCCCTTGGAACTGGAGTTACAGATCCTTGATAGCTGCCCATGGCTGCTGAGAACCAAATGTGGGTCCTCTTCAATAGCAGCCAGCGCACTTTACTGCTGAGTGACCATTCTGGCCTCTGGCCTCCTAATGTAAATAGCTATTGAGAAGGGATGAAATTTTGGGGTGAAGCCTAACTGGAGAAAGATCACTGGGGATGTATCCCTATAATGGTGTTTTTTCCTTCTTCCTCTTGCTCTGTTCATGAGACTTGACTGCCATGATCTTGGGCAGCTGTGCTGCACTGCACATTCCCACTGTGATGCTAAACAGCTCTGCTTCATTGCACATCCCCAGTGTGATGCTAAACAACTCTGCTTCACTGCACATCCCCACTGTGATGCTAAACAGCTCTGCTTCACTAGCACATTCCCACTGTGAGGCTAAATAGCTCTGCTTCACTGTACATTCCTACTGTGAGGCTAAACAGCTCTGTTTCACTGTGCATCCCCACTGTGATGCTAAACAGCTCTGCTTCACTGCGCATCCCCATTGTGATTCTAAACAGCTCTGCTTCACTGCACATTCCCACTGTGATGCTAAACAGCTCTGCTTCACTGCACATCCGCACTGTGATGCTAAACAGCTCTGCTTCACTGCACATTCCCACTGTGAGGCTAAACAGCTCTGCTTCACTGCGCATCCCCACTGTGATGCTAAACAGCTCTGCTTCACTGCACATCCCCACTGTAATTCTAAACAGCTCTGCTTCACTGCACATCCCCACTGTGATGCTAAACAGCTCTGCTTCACTGCATATCCCCACTGTGATTCTAAACAGCTCTGCTTCACTGAACATTCCCACTGTGATGCTAAACAGCTCTGCTTCACTGCGCATCCCCACTGTGAGGCTAAACAGCTGTGCTTCAGTGCACATTCCCACTAGGATGCTGAACAGCTGTGCCTCACTGTGCATTCCCACTAGGATGCTGAACAGTTGTGCTTCAGTGCACATTCCCGCTAGGATGCTAAACAGCTGTGCCTCACTGTGCATTCCCACTAGGATGCTGAACATCTGTGCTGCACTGCACATCCCCACTAGGATGCTGAACAGTTGTGCTGCACTGCACATTTCCACAGTGAGGCTGAACAGCTGTGCTGCACTGAACATCTCCACTAGGATGCTGAACAGCTGTGCTGCACTGCACATTCCCACAGTGAGGCTGAACAGCTGTGCTGCACTGCACATCCCCACTAGGATGCTGAACAGCTGTGCTGCACTGCACATCCCCACTAGGATGCTGAACAGCTGTGCTGCACTGCACATCCCCACTAGGATGCAGAACAGCTGTGCTTCACTGTACATTCCCACTAGGATGCTGAACAGCTGTGCTTCAGTGCACATTCCCACTAGGATGCTGAACAGCTGTGTTGCACTGCACATTCCCACTAGGATGCTGAACAGCTGTGCTGCACTGCACATTCCCACTAGGATGCTGAACAGCTGTGCTGCACTGCACATTCCCACTGTGATGCTGAACAGCTGTCCTGTACTGCACATTCCCACTAGGATGCTCTTGCCTCAGCACAGCCCAAACAAAAGAGCCAAGTCACCATGGACTGAAACCTCTCAAACCAACATCCAAATCAAACTTCCTTCATTTTAAGATGTCAAGGGCAGTTTTGTTGTTGTTGTTGCTCCTACTGTTTGAAACAGGCTTTTCCTGTAGCCCCAGCCTGTCTGGAACTCATTATTTAAACCATGCCTGTCTCTGCCTCCCAAGTGCCAGGATTATATGGGTGGGCCTGCAGGCTTGGATTCTGTCGTGCTGGGGCTGCTAACCAGAGCTCTGTGCATGTAAGCAAACTGTGGTCCCATTATATGCCAGGCATTTTATCATGGTGACAGAAAACTAACACAGGAATTTACTGTTCAGCTTCAGTGTTCCCCAATAAACTAACAGGGTAATGTGGGTTCAGTTGCTCAGATCACAGAAAATTTTATTATCCAGGGGATTTAAATCAGATTCTCTACTGGTGTGGTGGCAAATGCCTTTGGTTACCAGCACTTGGGAGGCAGAGGCAGGTTGATATCTGTAAGTTCAAGGCCAACCTGGTCTACATATCAAGTTCCAGGCCAGCTGGGGCTACACAGAGA
>VZQC01001758.1:589318-614318 GCA_009823505.1 Rhizomys pruinosus | reverse complement strand
CTTTTCTTCTGAGTGCTAGGAATAAAGGTGAGTGACCATCACAAATGCTTACAACTTACAACTTTTTCAAAGTATAGTATATTTTCTGGAGTAAATCAATACAGTATCTATCTGCCTCTAGGTTTGCAGGTACAGAGAACTCTCATGCCATCTGCTCTGAACTAGTTTGGAATGAACAGAAAGCTGACCCAGCAACACCAATAGTGCACTGTCGGCCTGGAGAGCTGCCTGGAGAGTGGACTCAGTGGTTAAGAGCACTGGTTACTTTTGCAGAAGACCCAGGTTCAGTTCCCAGCATCCACATGGCAGCTAAGAACTTTCTGTAACTCCAGTTCCAGGGGATCAGAGGCCCTCTTCTGACCTCCACGGCATTGCACCACATGGGTGCACTTACATGCTGTATAGGCAAAACACTCATGCACATATAACAATACACATTTTTTTAGGAAATAAATAAACATTCGGCTGGGCGTGGTGGAACACGCCTTTAATCCCAACATTTGGAAGGCAGAGGCAGGCGGATCTCTCCTAGATCCAACCTGGTTTACACAGGGAGTTCCAGGCCAGCTCAGGCTATGCAGAGATCCTGTCTTAGAAAACCAAAACCAAAATCAAAATGCCCCCCCCCCTTTTTTTAGGTTAAAAAACAAAACAAAACAAAAAACCAGAAAGCAAACCAAGAAAGAAAAAACCCACAATACAACGCATTCACATTCATGCACACTTTACTCCAGAAGCATCTACTTCTGGATACCGGGAATGCAATCGGACCCGCTCATCGGGAAACAGCATTCCTGCAGCGCTGTCACGGACAAAGCCGAAGGGAGGGTTTACGAGCCAGCCCTGGGCCTGGCGGCCTCTCGCCCGCCTCACCGGGCACCGCGATCCTCCCTCCTGGAGACGAGCGGTGTGGACAGCGGCTTCCGAGGGTTCCGGACAGGAGCAGAGAAGATGACAAGCCCTCGGGACGCACTACGCGGAGGGAGGAATCTCGGTCCCAGGGGCCGTCGGCCCAGAGCGCGCAGCCTCGTCTTAGATTGACCCTCCTCGGCCCCCGTCGCCACCCGGACTTCAGCTGGGGTGTTGAGTGTCCCGCCGCCGCAGGCCAGTGCGCAGGTATCGCCGGCCACGGGCCACCATAGGTTGACCCTCCACGACCCCCGTCGGCGCTTACCTTTGGGACCGCCGGGTACACCAGCGCCCCACTTCCGCGAAGCCGGTCCACGCCCATCGTAAATTGACACTTCCCGGCCCTCTGCGCTCCTACTCCATAGCCATCAGCATGGCTTCCTGGTAAAGAAAGATGGGACCCGGCCTCGCTGACGTCATTTTCCTCGCAGCACAGACGTAGAACCGGAGAGATTCTGGCCCCAGCCACATCGACCTCAGGTTCAGAAAATTCTAGGCCTAGGCTGGTCAGGCGTGGTGGTACACGCGGGTCTCAGTGAGTTCGAGGCCAGCCTGAGCTACGCGGCTAGCTCGTAACTCAAACCGAAAAATTCTAGGTTTGGAACTTATTACTTTGTATGGTAACCTAATATATGTATACACACACACACACGTGTGTGTGTGTGTGTGTATATATATATATATATATATATAGAGATATTTTTTTTATTTTTGTTTTAGTTTTTTTTTTTCCCCTTCATAGGGCCTTCTGAGTGCTGGGACTAAAGGCACATAGCTGGCATGTGCACTCTTAACTGAGGAGCCATCTTTCCAGCCCCATGGAATGAATTTTTCTTGAAGGCCACGCAACTGATAGGATCCTGTCCCACACTACTTTCAGGGACTGCCATAATCTCTGTAGTCCCTCAGCAGTTTGGGGTGTCCCTGTACTCATGTGGTAAGCCACTCCATATCACATAGATGGCCTCACTGACTTTGTCCCGTGGTGGTTTGAGTCAGGAATCTTCCCTCATCCTGCAAGTGGCCCTGGTTGGTGGCGCTGTTTGCAGAGGTTTAGGAAATGTGGCCTGCTGGAAGAAGCACTTTATTGGGGTTTGAGAGTTCATAGCCTGTCCCCTTTCACGTTTGTCTCCCCGAGTGTGCTTGAAGACATGAGCTCTTTTCTGCTCCAGCTCCCTCTGCCACGCTTCCCCGCCATGACAGATTCATCTCTGCAGCCACAAGGCAAAATAAACTCTCCATTCTGTAAGTTGCCTTGATCACAGTGTATTTTTGAGAATTTCAAACGTGTGCAATGAAACATGATCATGTCTACTGCCCATCACCCCTTCCAGCTTCCTCTGTATTTCCTCCTATATGTTTATCTTTCAACTTTATAGTTTTTGTTTTGTTTTGTTTTTCTTTTGAGACAGGGTCTCCCTGTAGCCCCAGCTGGCCTAGAACTCACTATGTAGACCAGGCTGGCCTCAGTCTCACAGAGATCTATCTGCCTCTGCCTTCCAAGTGCTGGGATTAAAGGTGTTTGCCACCATGCCTGGTTATGTCCTTATTTTTAAATTCTTTTTTTAAATTTATTATTTTATGTGTATGAGTGTACTGTCTGCATGTAAGTAGGTACACCCGTGTCATGCAATGCTGTGGAGGTCAGAAGAGGGTGTCAGATTTCCCTGGAACTGGAGTTAAAGACAGTTCTTAGCCAATGTGGGTGCTGGGAATCAAACCCAGGTCCTCTGCAAGAGCAGTTGGTGCTCTTAACCGGTGAGCCATCTCTCCAGCCTCATGTCCTTATTTTTAAAAACCCACTAAGTCCAATCAGTGCCCTTCATATAGGCACAGGAATGGGGCCACTCAGAGGACAATGGGAAAGCTACCAGTGTCACACCCCCAAAGATTCGTCCTTCATGCAGCAGGTACCAATCTCCAAAGGTCTTCAGGGGTGGGGCCTTGTGAGCACCTGCCCTCCCTCTTACTGGAAATTTGGCTGACTTGAAGAAATAATTCCATCTCTATTTAAAGATTTGTTTGATTTCTGTGTATTAGTGTTTTGCATGCAAGCATTATGTGCAGCATGTACATTCCTGGGACCCTTAGAGGCCAGAAGAGGGCTTTAGGTTCCCTGAACTGGAGTAATTGATGGTTATGAACCCCCATGTGGGTTCTGGGAATTGAACCTGCTAATGCTCTTAACAGCTAGGCCATCTCTTCAGCCTGTATTTTATGAGCACAAGTGTTTTGCCTGCATGTTTGTTAAGCGCACCTGTGCTTGCAATGCCCACAGAGGCCAGAAGATGGCATCAGATCCCTTGGAACTGGAGTCACGGACAGTTGTTAGCTGCCATGTGGGTGCCAGGAACTGTAACACCAGTGGCTCTGAACCACTGAGTGCCCTGGGCTTACCTACATGAGCATGGGCAGCTACAGCACTGAAGAACAGCACACCGCCTAGGCAGCTGCTGTTCACATGTACTCTGGGAGGGACAGGCCTCATGCAGCTCCTGCTTTCCTGATGAACCCCATGGGTTCTCTCCCCATTCCATGATGGAATATTATTCTCCCAGTCTTGAGAAGGACTCATGTGGGCAATCACAGCTGCTCTGATTCAAGATGTGCTGCCTCCAGAATCCAAAAACGACTCTCCAGCCTTGTGCCATAACTTAGTTAGAAGGGATCTTGATCACCTGACTCTTCCATGATATATCACACTGGTCCACTATATTGATGATGCTATGCTGATCGGATCCAGTGAACAGGAGGTAGCTAGCAGCCAGTCCGGACTTGTTGGTAAAGCATATGCACATGAGAGGATGGGAAATAAATCCAATGAAAATTCAAGGGCCTTCTACCTCAGTGAAGCTTCTAGGAGTTCAGTGGTGTGGAGCATGCAGAGACATTCCTTCTAAGGTAAAGAATAAGTTGTTGCACCTGGCCCCTCCCTCCACCAAGAAAGCACAACGTTTGGTGGGCCTTTTTGGATTCTGGAGGCAGCACATTCCTCATCTGGGTGTGTTACTACAACTCATATATCAGGTGACTCGGAAGGCAGCAAACTTTGAGTGGGCCTGGAACAGGAAAAGGCTCTTCAACAGGTCCAGGCTGCAGTGCAGGCTGCTCTGCCACTAGGGCCATATGATCCAGTGGATCCAATGGTACTTGAGGTATCAGTGGCAGATAGAGATGCCATCTGGAGTCTGTGGCAGGCTCCCATAGGGGAATCACAGCGGAGGCCCTTGAGATTTTGGAGTAAGGCTCTACCTTCATCTGCAGACAACTATTCTCCTTTTGAGAGACAGCTCTTATCCTGCTATTGGGCCTTAGTGGAAACTGAGTGTTTGACAATGGGCCAGCAAGTCACCATGTGACCTGAGCTGCCCATCATGAGCTGGGTGTATCTGACCCACCAGACCATAAAGCAAGATGTGCACAGCAACAGTCCATTGTCAAATGGAAGTGGTACATATGTGACAGAGCCCAGGCAGACCCTGAGGGCACAAGCAAGCTACGTGAAGAAGTTGTCCAAATGCCTATGGTTCCCACTCCTGTTACAATGCCTCCTGTGCTTAAGCATGCACCTATGGCTTCATGGGGTTTGCCCTATGATCAGTTGACTGAGGAAGAGAAGACTAGGGCCTGGTTTACTGATGGTTCTGCATACTATGCAGGCACCACCCAGAGGTGGACAGCTGCAGCATTACAGCCAATTTCTGAAACAACCCTAAAGGACAACAAATGACCCAGACCCTTCAGGGATGAAGGTATGGGTCACTCCTCCAGGAAAAGAGCCAAGATCTGCAGAGGTGCTTGCTGATGGAGGAGGAAATACAGAATGGGTAGTAGAAGAAGGTAGTCATAAATATCAGCTGAGGCCACGGGACAAGTTGCAGAAACGTAGATTGTAATAGATAAGAATTTTTGTCCTATTTGGTTAAGAATGTGCTTGTGCATATATACACGTATGTTAAGCAGATACATTTGTTGTTCCCTTTTGAATGTGCAACTGAGATAAGTGTTAAGTGTTGTCATATTTAGGTCATTAGATACTGAAGGACTAAGTATTCCTCAAGGACATTACCACCTACTCTAAGATATAATGCTTTGCAATTGCCCATGGGATATTTATATCATGTTAGGTGGAACTATGACCTCGCCGTTGTTTGCATGCATAACATAAGGAGAGGCTATTGGGTGTCAAGCTGATAAGGGGTGGACTCGTGATGGTTAATCCTGTTAATCCTGGGTGTCAATTTGACTGGATTTGAGATGAACAACTATGAGAGAGAGAGATCTTCAGATTGGATTATCTCAAACCAGATGACCCACCCTAAATGTGGGCGTTACCTTCTGATGGCAGCCGGCATAGAAGGCCATGGCAGAAGGGGGCTCGTCCTTTTTGCAGCTTGCCTTCTTTCTTACTGGTGAATTTGTCTTGCTGTTGTGATCAACTCTTTGGATCCCTGTGTAGAATGAGATGGGCAGATCTCCTGGAATCCATTGGGCCTTCAGTACCAGATTGGGGCTACTGAGACATCCAGCCTCATGGACTGAGCAACTGCCTGGGTTCTCAGCCTCTCCCATGCGGCACAGCTATTGTTGGACTACTCAAACTCTATCCTGTGAGCAAATCAATAAATCTGTGTTTGTGTGTGTGTGTGTGTGTGTGTGTGTGTGTGTGTGTATAGAGAGAGAGAGCGAGAGAGAGAGAGATTCGTTCTATGGATTCTGCTTCTTTAGAGAACCCTGACTAATACAGAGTTCCATAAGAAAAGCCCAAGCACATCCATGAGAACGCTTATGACTTTGAATGAGTTAGTTGTGCGACATCTCAAGATCCTCTAAGAAGAGAAGTCAGTATGATCCTGTCCCTCCTTTTTTTTTTGTCTTTTTCGAGACAGGGTCTCCCTGTAGCCCCAGCTGTCCTGGAACTCACTCTGTAGATCAGGCTGGCCTTGAACTTACAAAGATCTGCCTGCCTCTGCCTCCCAAGTAGCTAGGATTAAAGGCGTGCGCCACCACGCCCGGCTCTGTCCCTCCTTTTTGAGACTGGGTCTCATATATCGCAGTCTAGGAGTAGAGGATAACCTTGGACTTCCAACTCTGCTGCTTGTGTTTTTTTTTTTTTTCTTTTCTTTTTTTCCTTTCTTTCCAGGCCTGTCTCTGTAAATGAGAGGCATAAAACACCATGAGGTTGGTTAGGGGGATAAAGGAAAGTAGCATTGAGGCTGGAATTAAGAGTACTTGCTGCTCTTACAGAGGATCCAAATTCAGATCCCAGCAACCCATGTTGGGTAGCTCATAACTGCCTGTAATACCAGCTCTAGGGAAACTGATGCCCTATTTTGACCTTCCTGGGCAGCTATACACACAAGAGAAATACACAAATACACATAATTTTTAAGTTATTTTTTTCTTTGAGACAGAGTCTCACTGTGTAGCCCAGGATCTCACTGTGTAGACCAGGGTAGCCTTAAACAGAGATCCACCTGCTTTGCCTCCTGAGTGCTGGGATTAATGGCATGTACCACTATACCAGACCAAAACTAAGTATTTGAGAGGGAGAAAAAAAATAACAGCAGTATTTGTGCTGCTGTAACAAAATGCCTGGGTAATTTGTAAAGAATAAAAGTTGAGCTGGGCATGGTGGCACATGCCTTTAATCCTAGCACTTGGGAGGTAGTGGCAGGCAGATCTCTGTGAGTTCAAGGCCAGCCTGGTCTACAGAGTGAGTTCCAGGCCAGGTGGGGCTACAGGAGACCCTGTCTCAAAAAGACCAAAAAAAAAAAAAAAGAATAAAAGTTCATTCCCCACACTGTTTATGAATGCTATGTCTCATGGTATTAAAAAGAATATAGGGGCTGGAGAGATGGCCTAGCGGTTAAGAGCGGCAACTGCTCTTGCAGAGGACCCGGGTTCGATCCCCAGCACCCACATGGCAGCCGAGAACCGTCTGAAACTCCAATTCCAGGAGAACTCCAGCTCCAGCTCCAGGGGAATCCGACACTCTCTTCTGACCTCCACGGCATTGCACGACACGGGTGCACAAACTTACATGCAGACAGTACATTCATATACATACTGAGATAAATAAAATTAATTTAAAAATTTTCAAAAAAAACATTAAAAAAAAGGATATAAAAAGGTGGAAAATGTTAAAAAGCTATTTTTAGTAAGGATTTATGTAAGGAGGATGAGAAAGTCTATGCAAGTGATAAAAGTCTGAGGAGGTTTGTTGTGACAGGTAAAAAGGACACTATAATATAATAAATAAGCTTAATTTTCTAATGTTCAGTCAACTAGTTTAAGAATAGAAATGTATATCTAGTCAAGGTTTGTTTAAGAGTGTTCAGTTTTTGTCCAACCTTTATATGCATATCACATGGCACTTCAAGGTATAGTAAAATGATAAGATACCTGTATTAAATTAAATTGGTATAAACACTCAAGCTAGTTTACTAGTGGCCTGAATTGGATTGTGAATATACAGAGTTAATTTTTAGTCCACTCCTGGCTTGAACCTGTCTCCCTGTTACAGGTTTGGATTAAATGGACACAGACAAATAGTGGGTTACCTATGGCTACTGAAAATGTACTTTATGTTTATTGTAAGAGTTGCTTTTGATATTTCCTTTGACCTAACCAGATAATTTGGCTCAAAAAGCTAAGTTCTATCTCCCTGAACCACCTCCATGCAGTCCAGGAGGAGACAGTTTGGATGGACTTGGTAATCCTTATCAGTTTATTTCCTGTCTTCTGGTATGTGTTACAACTCCTGTCTTTCTGGGAAAACTATAAATCAGGATAAGGGATCCGAAAAAGAAAAAGATTGTTCCCGTTTGTAGTAATTGTTGTGAACAGTTTACATTTAAAATAAGCCTGAAATTGTTTCATTCAATCTTGTGGGTTGTGCCTTCTTAATGTATGGTATTAAGTCCATCCTCCAGCCAGTATTATACAAGGCTGCCTGAACTTTTGTCCAAGCCTTATCTAAAATATTATACAGTAATCAAAAGTATTAGACCGGTGTAGCTTAGCCTTTCTGGATGGATAAAGACCATACATAATGCCCATACCAATTCGGCCAAGGGACTTTAAGGAGCAACTTTTTTTAATTAATTTTTTTATTAATTTTATTTATTTCCGTATGTGTATGAATGTACTGTCTGCATGCAAGTTTGTGCACCCGTGTCGTGCAATGCTGCGGAGGTCAGAAGAGGGTCTCGGATTCCCCTGGAACTGGAGTTCTCCTGGAATTGGAGTTTCAGATGGTTCTCGGCTGCCATATGGGCGCTGGGGATCGAACTCGGGTCCTCTGTAAGAGTGGTTGGCGCTCTTAACCGCTAGGCCATCTCTCCAGCCCTAGGGAGCAACTTTTTTTCTTGCCCTCTGAGGTTAACTAGGTCCCAGCAGACTATGTCTGGGGACATCTTCTGAAATGTCCTGCAATTGTGATTACCAGTCCTCCTGGGCAGGGAGGTCTTGGAGATCCACTGACAGGACTGTAGCCAGTGTCTAGTCTATAAAGAGGAACGTGTCTTCATGCTTCAAAAGGGAAGCCTGATCCTGCATGATCTGACTTTGTCCTCCAGTGGATGGAACTGGTAAAAGCCAATAGGAGCCAGAGGCCTCTCCCACCAAAATCCAAGTGACCCCTGAGGACCAGATCCCCAACTGACCTTGAGAAAACAAAACTTGGTTAATCTGCGCTAACTGTATCCATACAGATCAAAAGTCCACTTAAACACTCAAAAGGAAAGTATAACCAAAAGATAAGTAATCATTATATTTCCTTTAAAGTCTGAGAGATTGTGTCTCCAAACACTAGATTTTAAGTCATTTAAAGTCATATGAGATCTGTTGTTACCAAATAATAAAGTTTCCCCTTTCTGATGCTGAGTCCAGACACCATAGACAAGTGAACAAAAGGAGAAGCCCAATAATGGATGCTTCTGAACACCTCATTGAGATATTCTAATGGATTTTTAACTTGGACATTTAATTCACCCTGTTCCTGTCCTGGTTCCCTGCCTAGAAAATGTACCTAGCTACTCTTGCCTTCACAAGCACTGGTCAAGGATTTTGTTCTCTCTGTAACTATACTTTTGGGTGTCTTTTAGATAGATCCACTGAGCAGGTACCCCATTTGCCACATCCTATGCCCCTTTTCAGCATGGAAGAAGTCAGAGCGGTCGGCGTACCAATTCCCTCTTGGCAATTGGGGTAACCTCTTCAGAGGGTAATGTGATAAAAGTAGGAGCTAAAAAATGGCTAGGCAGTTTAGGGTCAAGACTCCCCAAAAGAGCCAGTTTCTTTCTCAGCTAAGAGCTGAGGACTTCCTGGATCTGGTTGCTCTGACTTGTGTCTCATGCATCCTTAACTCACTTGTCACATTTATTGACCAGTAGGTAAATTCCATTTAAACCATGGTGCTAAGGACCCAATACAACCCCCCTAGCAGAGATCATTCCATCTTGGAAACACCAACTGTGGCTCAGGTGTGCTCTAAGCTAAAGTCCATTTTTGATCCTGCTACATTGGTCACCTGAGGCACCCTCTGCCTCCTAGCCCTTCTCCGCCTTTTCTCTTCAGGTGTCTGTTTCACTTTGCCTGCAGCCAATGCCAGGTCAATAAAATGATGGCCCAGGTCCTCTCAGCAAGGGTCAATAGGGACTCTGCATGCGCCCCTCCCAATAAGGTGATTCTTCACGTCTGGCTCTCATCCATCCACAATTCACGGGAATGAGCTTGTCTTTTCCCTCCGTAGTACCACTCCTGATTTGTCAATGATGGGTAAGACCCTGGAAACCAGGGCAACCTGAGGCAGGTACAGTCAAAATGTCGGAATGCCGGAGGTGGGGCCAACAAGGTAAGGGCATAGCATCTGAACTGCCACTCGGACCGCCCCTCATGCAAAATTAAATACAAAGGGTGGAAATATAGTAGTCTGTATGCTGAGAATTGCGCAGTACGCCTGCACAGAGCTTGTCCCTCATCAACCTAACCTGCCCTAGGCAGGCAACCATACAAACACCTGAGTTGCAGACCTAAGCCAATCACAAGGTGACACAATGAATGTACTAAGAGGAGAGTGGAATACGAACAGTAGTACATAAACCCTAACCTTTCCCCCAATAAATGAATCCGTGGCAGCTCGCCCTCTGCCTGTGTTCACCTGACTCCCAGGGTCTGTGTCTTGACTCTGCACCTCTCACCCCCTTTTATTCACGGTCGGACCACAAAATTCCCCGGCTGGCCTGGGGGATTGACAACAGAGGACAGTTTGCAAAAGTAGTTCTCTCCTTTTGCCATGTGTGTGTCCTAGGGATCAAACTCAGGTCGTTGATTTTATATATATATATATATTTATATATATATTTATATTATATTTTATATATAATATAAATTATATATTATATTATATATATTATATATTATATTTTATATATATATAAATATATAATATATATATATTATAATATAATATATTGAAATTTAATGGGTAGGGACATTGCCTAGTATATATGCAAATCTGTGGCTCAGTCACCAACAGTGCAATAACAAATACACATACACACATACAAACACACATATAACACCCACAATATACATATCACATGGGCATACATGTACACACATATACTATTTTTTTTTTTTTGTCTTTTCGAGACAGGGTCTCCCTGTAGCTCCAGCTGGCCTGGAACTCGCTCTGTAGACCAGGCTGGCCTTGAACTCACAAAGATCCGCCTGCCTCTGCCTCCCAAGTGCTAGGATTAAAGGTATGCGCCACCATGCCCAGGGTAGACTTATACTTTTATGAGGGTTTTCTTCTTGTGGGGTATTCTAAGCAAAGTCTATCTCTTCCTCATAGGGTACCAATGACAAACTGAAGTTCAATTATATCAAAGTTTCCCTGGGAAATCAATGAGTTTATTGCAACTTCTCACAGAATGCGAGTCCAAAGCAGCTTCACTGAAGTCTTCACCCCACATGGATGATTGCTTTCCCATATCTGCATAGATGGAGCCCCTTTCTCTAGTCTTTCCAGAGTCTCTAGCCTCTCCCCAGACTCCAAGGCCACATGCAATTGGAACAGGGCTGCATACATTTTGTTGGGAGGAGTGGCTGGACACTCAAGTGGGGGTCCTTAACCAGTTCTCTTCTTCTATGAGGGAAGGCCAACAGTCAACAAGCCCAGCTGTGATAAACTTTTGCAAGTGGGCAAAGCTGAACTCAGGAGGATGGCAGCTGTTTGGCCCAGAGGACAGTGCCGTAACACATACACACACACACACACACACACACACACACACACACACACTCCACATACCACAAACATACCACACATACAAATAAAAGTTTAAATTATGGGCTGGAGAGATGGCCTAGCGGTTAAGAGCACCGACTGCTCTTGCAGAGGACCCGGGTTCGATCCCCAGCACCCACATGGTGCCTGAGAACCGTCTTTAACTCCAGTTCCAGGGGAATCTGACGCCCTCTTCTGACCTCCTCGGCATTGCATGACACAAGTGCACAAGCCTGCATGCAGACAGTACACTCATACACATAAAAATAAATAATTTTTTAAAAATTTAAATTAGGGGCTGGAGAGATAGCCTAGTGGTTAAGAGCACCGACTGCTCTTGCAGAGGACCCGGGTTCGATCCGCAGCATCCACATGGCGGCTAAGAACTGTTTGTAACTCCAATTCCAGGAGAACTCCAGTTCCAGGGCAATCCGACACCCTCTTCTGACATCCACGGCATTGCACGACACGGGTGCACAGACCTACATGCAGACAGTACACTCATACACATACAAAAATAAATAAAATTTAAAAAATTTTAATTTAAATTATATATAATATTCATGTATATAATTTTATATGATATATATATATATGTATGCCACACCAGGTGTGGTGGCCTAGGCCTGTAATCCCAGAACTTGGGAGGATGAAGCAAGAAGATAATGAGTTTGAGGTCTCCGCTTTGTGGCGAGAAAGGGAGGTAATTGCGAGAAAGAGGAAGACAGAGAAAGACTGCCATATGGCCCTGGAAGTGAACTTTTTTCATGTACAGCAAAATTTAAAATATATTTACACTTTTATCTAGCTATCCCACCTTAAGCACTCATGCTGAAAATAAATCACCACAAATGACTAAAAATAGAATTTTATTCATGACAAGTTAGTTATGAATGTGAAAATATCCACCTACAAATCGTTTTTTTGTTATAAAAGTGTATATTTAAAGTAGAGTGTATTCAAAGCCGGGCATCATTGATGCAGGCCTTTAATCCCAGTACGAGAGGCAGAGGCAGGTGGATCACTGTGAGTTCAAGGCCAGACTGGTCTACAGAGTGAATTCCAGGCCAGCTGGGGCTATAGAGAGACCCTGGATCAATCAATCAATCAATCAATCAATCAATAAATAGAGTGTTCTGTTGCTCAGTACTCTAAACTAGTATCACATGTAGCATCACAAAATATGATTTAAATATATGTCTTGGGCCAGGTGTGTGGCGCATACCTTTAGCCTAGCAACACAGGAGGCAGAGGCAGGCTGCCAGGGCTACATAGTGAGACCCTATTTGAAAAACAACTCCCCACCAAAAAAAACAAACAAACACATGAATTCCTGATAAAATGCACTTGCACAAATCTGGGGCTGGGGCTGGGGCTGCAGCTCAGTTGACAGAATGTGTGCCTAGCATGGTCTCATCCCCAGAAGTCAGACATGGCGGTGAATGTCTGTGATCCAGTACTCAGGAGGCGGAGGCAGGAGGATGAGAAGTTCAAAATCATTCTTGGCTACATATCAAGTCTGAGGCCAGCCTGGGCTACATGAGATTCTGTCTCAGAAAAGACCCCCAGATTACAAATGAACATATAATTCATTAAATCAGGAGTTGACTTTACCCTTTATATTCATTTTTTTTCTCCAGTGTGATGCCTTTTGTGTACCTCAAAGGAACTGAAGTAACCGAAGGCATGTTTACATTGCCTCATACAGTCTTTCTTCAGTACTGCATAATGATTATTTATGTAGAAAACATTCTCACATTCCTTAAACATTTTCCTGTTTTTATTGTTACAGAGTCCCTTACTATGTAGCCCTGGCTGGGTCTGAACTTGTCAAGGTTTCTGCCCAGCCTCTTGAGGGCTGAGAATGCAAGTGTGAGCTACCACACCGGGGTTTTTCCTTTTCTTTTTTGTCCCAGCCCTCCTGGAACTATGTAGATCAGGCTGGCCAGATCACAGAAAGATCCATCTGCCTCCTGATTAAAGGCATGCACCATCATGCCTGGTACACTTGGCTTTTAAATGCATATGGTTATTAGATTTTGTGAGTTCTTATGTGGTGACTGCAACTGGAGGAATATGTAAATACTTGCCCACATATCGTACAATCATAAATCATGCTTTTTCTCCAGTGAGTCCACTGGTGTACAGAAGATTTGAGTAATATTCTTCACATTTACAGGGCTTCTCTCCCGTGTGAATTCTCAGGTGTTGCTTTAAGTCTGAAGCAGCAGTGTAGGACTTCCCACATTCTCCACATTTGTAGGGATTCTCTCCAGTGTGTGTTCTGATATGTGAAACACGCCCAGGTGGATGTAGTGAAGGCTTTCCCATATTCATTACATTTTGAACATGCTAGTTAAAGTATGAGGAATTACCAATGGATTTTCTACATTCCTTCCTTCATAAGGTTTCTCTTCAGTATGAATTCTCACATGTTTAGTTAAGTAGGAGGAAACAATGAAGGCTTGCCCACAGTCCTTACAATCATAGGGCCTCTTTTCATGGTAAATTCATGTGGAGATCCATGCCAACACTGACCCACCCCCGCTGTAACAAGGAGTGGCATAGAGGGTGCCTACAGAAGCACTTCTGGGAGACTTGTCTCTTGCAAACCTCATTTATTCTTTGTTACAAGTTTAATGAAAAGCAGGGGTCTCAAAAAGCACGTGAAAGGGCCAGGATTCCAAGGAAAATGAAATTAACCAGATGTCCTCACATAGAGAGGGTGGGGGAGAAGCTTCATAGACAAACTTTGGGTGGTAAACAACTTCGAGGAAAGGCAGTTAACCATTGAAAGCATACATAAATCTTGGTAAAAGTAAGTAAGACAGATAACAATCACAGGTGCACTTAGGTCCTGAGTAAAGCAGGAAATAACTAGAGGAAGACAGACAACAACCAATGAAGACTGACCAGGATGATTTCCCCATACAACAAAAGGGGGATTCAGGGCTTGGCAGCTGTGTTCCATTTAGTTGTTCAAATCGAGACGGTTTGATGAACCCACTGTTTTCAGCGGCCCATCCCTCATCTGGGCTCCTAGCTTCTTCAGAACTCCTGAGCTCCGTTTTATTCTAAATTAATTAATCCCAGTGTCCAACAAATTCATACATGTTCAGAAAGGCCCCCAAACTAAGCCCAAGCCTTGCCACAGTCTGTACATTCATAGGGCTTTTCCCCAGTGTGGGTTCACATATGTTGCCCAAGGTAAGATGGGCACCTAAAAACTTCCATGTTGCATACATCTGCAAGGAGTTTTTTGTGGGTTGTTTTTTTTTTTGAGACAGGGTCTCCCTATAGCCCCAGCTGGCCTGGAACTCACTCTGTAGACTAGGCTGTCCTTGAGCTCACAGATATCCACCTGCCTCTGCCTCCTGAGTGCTAGGATTAAAGGTGTGTGCCACCATGCCCAGCTTAAAGACGGTTCTTAGCCGCCATCTGGGTGCTTGGAATGGAACCTGGGTCCTCTGCAAGAGCAGTCAGAGCTCTTACCACTGAGCTATCTCTCCAGCCCTCTGCAGGAAGTTTTTACACTACAACTTCTATATTTACTGCAAGATCTGTGGCAAGAATAAAAGTGCTCCCACACTCATCCCATTCAGAGAGTTTTTCTGCATGATGAGCTTCCACAAAGGCCTGAGTGAGCGACTTGTTCACAAAGGCTTGCCCAAAGGCGCTTCAGTCAAAAGTCTTTTTCTTGAGTGCATGTTCTCTTGCACAAAGCATTAGGAGTTCAGTTTAGGGTTTTTCCATGCTCATTAAGCTCAGAAAAGCCCAGTAAAAGTCTTCATGTTCACAGTAAGGAAGTTTTTTTTTTCCATACTGATCACACTCAAAACTGTTCTGGGTATCTCGAATTCTCTTGTGTGTCTTAATACTCAAGAGTTTGCTATAGACTTCATCACATTGGTTCTGGTCATAGAGTTGACTGACACCTTTCCTTTGCTGTGGATAAATGAATGCTAAGTCCACTGGTTTGAGAATTTTCACCACTGGGTCACATTCACATGGCTCCACCTGGGTGATGGCACAATACTGACCAGATCTTATGCCATTCTCTAATCTTATATTGTTAAGAAGAATTCACATTCAGGGCTGGAGAGATGGCCTAGCGGTTAAGGGTGCCGACCGCTCTTGCAGAGGACCCAGGCTCGATCCCCAGCACCCACATGGAGGCTGAGAACCGTTTTTAACTCCAATTCCAGGGGAATCTGATGCTCTCTTCTGACCTCTGCAGCATTGCACAACACGGGTGCACAAACCTACATGCAGACAGTACATTCATACACATAAAAAATAATAAATAAAAATTTAAAAAATATATTAAAAAAGTTTTTAAAAAGAATTCATATTCATGGAAACTCTTAAGGCAATCAGTATTTTGCTGTTCTTTGTGGAGCTTTGTGTGTATATGTATATTTGTGCATGTGAATACTGATGTGCACATCCCATAATGCACATGTGCAAGTCAGAAGACAACCTTGGATGTTGATCCTTGCTTCAACCTTGTTTGAGGGAGGGTCTCCTCGTTTCCTGCTGCATACATCAGGTTAGCTGGCTCGAGATCTTCTGGAATGTCCCCTTGCTGCTTCTGTGTGCTTATGGGATTGCTGGGATTACAGACCCTCAGCTGTGTGTCTGGCTCTTACATTCCTTTTAGGGATTGGAACTCGGGTCTTCATGTTTGCACACAAGTGCTTTTATCCACTGATTCATCTCCTTAACTCTATTTGTATGTTTTTGGTGGTTGTTTTGTTGTTGTTGTTTGTTTTTTGTTTTTTTGGACTTTTTTTAAATTTTATTTATTTTTGTATGTGTATGAGTGTACTGTCTGCATGTAGGTCTGTGCACCCATGTCGTGCAATGCCACAGAGGTCAGAAGAGGGTCTTGGATTGCCCTGGAACTGGAGTTCTCCTAGAATTGGAGTTACAGATGGTTCTTAGCCACCATGTGGGTGCTGGGGATCGAACCCAGGTCCTCTGCAAGAGCAGTCAGTACTCTTAGCCGCTAAGCTATCTCTCCAGCCCCTTTTTGGACTTTTTGAGATAGGGTCTCCCTGTAACTCTAGGTGGCCTGGAACCTGCTATGTACACCAGGCTGGCCTTGAACTCAGAGATTTGCCTGCCTTTGCCTCCCGAGTGCTGGCTTCTGAGTGCTGGGATTAAAGTTGTGCACCACCACACTCCACTTCATATTTTAAAGAATATTTTGTTTTTTATTTTATGTACATAAAATATACATTATTTTATCCCTTCATGTGGGTAGGTACACCCATGTCATGAAATGCCTGAGGAGGTCATCACATACTTTGGACCTAGAGTTACAGACAGTTGTTAGCTACCATGTATGTACTGGGAATTGAACTGGGAATTGAAAGAGCATTCAGTGTTCTTAACCACTAAGCCATGTCTCCAGTCCCTTTGTATGTTTTGTTTGTTTTTTGTATTTTTGAAACAGGGTCTCCCTTTAGCCCCATCTGTCCTGGAGCTCACTATGTAGACCAGACAGGCCTTGAACTCACAGAGATTGGCCTTCTTCTGACTCCTGAGTGCTGGGATTGAAGGCATGCGCCACCATGCCTGGCCTCTTTGTATGTTTTTTTATTCTTAATTTTATTTATTTTTTTATGTGTATGAATGTACTGTCTGCATGTAGGTTTGTGCACCCATGTCATACAATGCCTTGGAGGTCAGAAGAGGGTCTCGGATTCCCCTGGAACTGGAGTTCTCCTGGAATTGGAATTACAGACAGTTCTCAGCCGACATGTGGGTGCTGGGGATCGAATCCGGGTCCTCTGCAAGAGCAGTCTGTGCTCTTAACCGCTAGGCTACCTCTCCAGACCCCCTTTGTATGTTTTTTAAAGGAAGAGTTTATTTTCGGGGTTGGAGAGATGGCCTAGCGGTTAAGAGTGCCGACTGCTCTTGCAGAGGACCCAGGTTCGATCCCCAGCACCCACATGGTGGCTGAGAACCCTCTGAAACTCCAACTCCAGGAGAACTCCAGTTCCAGGGGAATCCGACACCCTCTTCTGACCTCCGCGGCATTGCATGACACGGGTGCACAGACCTGTATGCAGACAGTACATTCATGCACATAGAGAAAAATAAAATAAAAAAAAATTAATTAATTAAAGGAATAGTTTATTTGGACTCAAGTTTGATGAAGCAAGTCTTTAAAAAAAATTTATTTAGCCAGATGTGTTGGTACATACCTTTAGTCCCAGTACTTGGGGGGTACAGGCAGGTGGATCTCTGTGAGTTCAATGCCAGCCTGGTCTACATAGTGAGTTCCTGGCCAGGTGGGGCTACAGGGAGACCCTGTCTCAAAAAGACCAAAAAGAGAAGAGAGAGAGAGAGAGAGAGAGAGAGAGAGAGAGAGAGAGAGAACCAAAATTTCTACCAGAAAACTGCTAGAAATGATTGATATTTTCAGCAAGGTGTCAGGTGCCTTTATATACCGATAACAAGCAATTGGAGGAAAGAGTACATGGAAACAATAGCCTCAAAAAAATATTTAGGAATAAGCCTAACTAAAGACATTTAAGATCTCTATAATGAAAGTTTTAAATCCTTAAAGAAAGACATAGAGAGAATAGAGGAAGACATTAGGAGATGGAATGACCTACTTCACTCATGCATTGGTAGTATTAAGATTGTGACAATGTATTAAGACAATGATCCTACCAAAAGCAATCTCTAGATTCAATGGAATTCCAATCAAAATCCTCATGACACTCTTCACAGGGCTAGGAAAAAATCCTAAAATTCATAGGGAATCATAAAACACCCCAGATATCCAAAGCAATCTTAGTCAAAAATAGTAATGCTAGGGGCGGGGGGATCACCATACTCGATCTCAAACTATATTACAGAGCTGTAGTCATTTAAAAAAAAGCATGATACTGGCAGAAAAACAGACACAGACTCAGAACAGCAAGTAATGTGTGTTCTCACTCATTTGAAAATCTTAGCACTAATCCCCTATATGTGAGTGTATTTCCTGACATTAAGGCAGGAGTCAGGAAAATGGAAAACAGCATGGAGGTAAGCAGAAGGAAAGAGCCCAGAGAGGGGAATAGTGGGAAGCAGGTGTTGCCAAGGGAGAAATGGGGGAAATAGGAGTGTTCGACTGGGAAGGGAGGAGGGAAGGACAAGCAAGGAACCAGGGGGAAGGGAAGAAAGAATTCAAAAGAGGGGAGTTAATAGGAGAGAGAAACTATCATGGGGAAAATGGGAAGAGGAGGGAGGTTAGATAGGAACAGAAAGAGGAGAGTAAAGCTTATGTGCTGGAAAAAGCCAGAGAGAAGTGTAGTAACTCACCCCCCAAAAATACACATACAATATCAGAACACAGTGCATGTGTATATCTGAAGGGTATATAACAAAGAACACAGTGCATGTATATACCTGAAGGGTATATAACAAAGAACACAGTGCATGTATATACCTGAAGGGTATATAACAAAGAACACAGTGCATGTGTATATCTGAAGGGTATATAACAAAGAACACAGTGCATGTGTATATCTGAAGGGTATATAACAAGGAACACAGTCCATGTGTATACCTGAATGGCACTCATCCCCCCCCCCAAAATACACATACAATATCAGAACATGTGTATACCTGAAGGGTACCTAACAAGGAACACAGTGCCAGACAGGAGATGCCTCCCTTCCAGTTGTTGGTCAGGAGAGTACAAGAGACTCCCAAAATAACACAAGCTATTGTCACCTACCAGAAATTGAATTTGCTAAAGACAGGACATACTTTGGACACAGGACTTGGAGCAATGGAACTAGAACTGACCTGGCAGCCTTCTTCCCGAGGACTAACTTCCACATGGTCCTGTGCTGGATAGCTTTAGTGTCAACTTGACACACCTGGGTTGGGGGAGATCAACTGGGGAATTGGTTCTGTTGGACTGGCCTGTGGCAATGTCTATAGGGCATTTTCTTGATTGTTAAGTGATATGGGAAGGCCCAGCCCACTGTGGGCAATGCTATCCCTGGGCAGGTATTGTCTAAGAAAGCAGTTGGGAGTATGAGCCAGGGAAGCAAGACACTAAGCAGCATTCCTCCATGGCCTGTGCTTCAGCTCCTGCCTCTAGGTTTCTACCAGAGTTCCTACCTTGGGCTCCCTCAGTGATGAACTATGACCTACGAGATGTAAGCCAAATAAACCCTTTCCTCCCCAAGTTGGTATTGGTCAGAGTGTTTTGTCACAGCAATGGAGAAGCAAACTAGAACAGGTCCCATCCAGCTCCAAAGCCTAATAACCACAATGGCTGGCATAGCAAACTATCTCTATTGGTACAGTGGTGGCACTTTTATCTAGGAGGTAATCAACAGCTATGTAATTGGACTTCAAGCCCTCTCAATGGGAGGGAACTCATGGGTGGAACTGTAAATATAGCCAAATACATATGGCTGGAGAGGTTATAGATTCTAAAGAAAGCTCTATCTGTCATATCTCCAGACAAATCTTAGTATATGCTAAATATGGATCCATATATTTTCAGACAAGTACAACACATGTACACCACTCATCAAAAGAGCCTCTTTTTGCAGCAGATAGAGGCCATTACAGAGTTCCACTACTGGTCACACACTCAGAACATAGGTCTTAGAGATGCCCAGTCCTAGGTGACACATCTACAGTGGAATCCCTAAATCTAAGGCACATGGAACATACCAGAACAGGGAGTAGAGAGTGATAGAATATGTGAATAGCAGAAGAGCCATGAGCTTCATTAAGGGGAGCATAGAGTCATAAATCCTTGAAATGGCTAACTGGACCCAAATTGGCAATCCGGCCTTGCTAAAGCCTCATCAACAGGTCACTCCCAGGACTGAGTCAGTCAGTTCATGGAGCCTGTCTCACAGCCTTGAGATGCTGCCCAGCTCAGCCCGAGGAACCAAAAGAGGCTTTCAAGTCATCCAAGGACACCAGGCCTTGACAGCTGATGCATCCAAGCTGGGCTCAGGGAATAAAATCTTCCTCCTTCATTCATTAGGCAGGCAGATGCTCCACATAGGTGTAATGGACCATCTGTCCTCCGCCGCTGTATACTTATTTTGATAAGTATGTATTCTTTGCCTATTGCAGATCTGGCTCTGATTCTTTTTTTTTTTTTTTCTTTTTTTTAATTTATTTTTTATATATTTTTTTTGTACAAGATTATGTTGCAAATCGAATCTAGACCCGGATCCCCCTCCTAATGCCCCAACCACCAGATT
The DNA here is from genome assembly GCA_009823505.1 of Rhizomys pruinosus. NCBI lineage: Eukaryota > Metazoa > Chordata > Mammalia > Rodentia > Spalacidae > Rhizomys > Rhizomys pruinosus. The sequence goes on along the minus strand of VZQC01001758.1, from coordinate 593,876 downwards.
CACTGTTTCAGTCAGTTCTTTGATGCAGTCTTTTCTGTTGTTGGTGTTGGTGTTGTTCTTTCCAATATGCATCACTCCTAACAAGAAATACTTACAACTAGGTAATTGGTGCTAGCATCCACAGATGAGGGATAACCATTCATCATTTTTTTTGTTTTTCTGGGACTGTGTTACTTCACTTAACATATATTCTAGTTCCATCCATTTACCTGCAAAGTTCATGATGTTGGCTTTTTTTTTTTACTGCTGCATAGAACTCCATTGTGTAGATGTACCACATTTTCTCTATCCACTCATCAGTTGAGGGGCACTTGGGTTGGTTCCAGTTTTTGCTATTGTGAACAGAGCTGCAATAAACATAGCTGTGCATGTATCTCTGTGGTAAAATGAGTCTTGTTGGTATATACCCAGGAGTGGTATGACTGGGTCATGTGGTAAGCTCATTTTGAGTGTTCCAAGGGTTCTCCATACTGCTTTCCATAGTGGCTGTGCCAGTTTTATTCCCACCAGCAATGGATGAGTGTTCCCCTTTCCCCACAACCTCTCCAGCACTTGGTATCATTTGTTTTCTTGATCTTAGCCCGTCTTATTGGAGTGAGATGATATCTCTTTTAATTTTTTTATCTTTTTATGTGTATGAATGTACTGTCTGCATGTAGGTTTGTGCACCAGTGTCATGCAATGCTTCAGAGGTCAGAAGAGGGTGTCAGATTCCCCTGAAACTGGAGTTAAAGACGGTTCTGGGCCACCATGTGGGTGCTGGGGATTGAACCCAGGTCCTCTGCAAGAGCAGTTGGCACTCTTAAGTGCTAGGCCATCTCTCCAGCCCCAAGATGATATCTTAAAGTGGTTTTAATTTGCATAACCTTAATTATTAGTGATGTTGAATACTTCTTAAGATGTTTCTCAGCCATCTCTAATTCCTCACTTGTGAAGTCTCTGTTCAGCTCTTTGCTCCATCTATTGAGTGGGTCGTTTTCTTTCTCCTTTGTTTTTTGAGTAGTTTATATATTGTGGAAATCAATGCTTTGTCAGATGTATGCAGTGAAGGTTTCCTCCCACTCTGTGGATTTTCTCTTCCTTGATTGTTTCTTTTGTTGTACAGAAGCTTTTGAGTTTAATGAGGTCCCATCTGTCAATTGTCCACCTTAATTCTTGTGCAGCTGCTATCTGATTTAGGAAGTCTTTTCCTACACCTATGTCTTATAGTCTGCTGCCAACTTTTTCTTCTGTCGCCTTCAGAGTTTGGGGTTTCACGTTGAGGTCTTTGATCCATCTGGAGTTGACTTTTGTACAGGGCGAGAGGTAGGGGTTTAATTTCATTCTTCTACAAGTGGTGATCCAGTTTTGCCAACACCACTTGCTGAAGATGCTGTCTTTTCTCCATTGTGGTTTCTTGGCCCCCTTGTCAAATATTAGATGGCTGAAATTGTATGTGCTCAGATTTGGATCTTCGGTTTTGTTCCATTGGTCAACAGGTCTGTTTTTGTGCCAGTACCAGGCTGTTTTTTATGCCTTATAGCCCGGTAGTCATACGTTTGAAGCACTGGTATAGCTCCCCCCTGTACTTGCGCTTTTTCAACCTCATGGTGCTTTGGCTATTCTGGTGGTCTTTGTTTTTCCAAAGTGAAATTAAGGACTTTTTCCATTTTTTTATCTTCTTTTCCTATCTTTCTTTCTTTTTTTTTTTTTTTTTTTTTTGGTCTTTTTTGAGACAGGGTCTCCCTGTAGCCCCAGCTGTCCTGGAACACACTCTGTAGACCAGGCTGGCCTTGAACTCACAAAGATCAACCTGTCTCTGCCTCCTGAGTGCTAGGATTAAAGGCGTGCGCCACCATGCCTAGCCGTTATTTCTTAACTGTCAACTCCTTCCTTTCCCTTCTCCCAAAAATCTAACAGAGAGAAATCTAATACATCCTTCAACTGTCACCAGCAAAGCTAGAGTGCATGCTTCTGGATAGGACCCTTACATTAACCCTCACCACCCACTGACAGCTCAGGGACCACTGCAGAAGAGGGGACAGAAAGATTCCAAGAACCAGGGTTGATACACAAACATAAAGAAACAGAAGCTGGGGCTGGAGAGATGGCTCAGTGGATAAGAGCACTGACTGCTCTTGCAGAGGACCCGGGTTCGAGTCCCAGCACCCATATGGCAGCTAAGACCTGTCTTTAACTCCAGTTCCAGGGGAACCCCATGCCCTTTTCTGACCTCTGCAGCATTGCACAACAAGGGTGCACCAACCTGCATGCAGACAATACACTCATACACATAAGAAGTAAAAAAATAAGCTGGGCTTGATGGTGGACGCCTTTAATCCTAGCACTCGGGAGGCAGATACAGATATTTGTGAGTTCAAGGCCAGCCTGGTCTTCAGAGTGAGTTCCAGGACAGCTGGGGCTACAGGGAAACCCTGTCTCTAAACACACACACACACACACACACACACACGAAACAGAAGAAGCTTTCAGGCCATTGAGAACTTCCTCATAAGAGGAACCTGCAACAATGGTGGCAGCATGCACAAGACCCATGCCAGCTCAAACAAAGAAAAACCCAGCACAGAAGGAGGGAACTGGGCAGCAGGCCACAACCATAGCCGAAGAACTAATAGCACCTTATTACTGCTGGTGAGGGAAGAGTGGATCTTCTTTCTGGGATAACTCTAGATAGACTGATTAGACTCCAGCAGATGAGCTTGTACCTGAGGGACATCTGGGTACAAAACCTTGACCAGACAGGACTGAACATGTGACAGAATGCATGGAATGTGATGAGGAGGGATATGAGACGGTACAGATGGACATACATGACAGAATGCATGGAATGTGATGAGGAAGGCTATGAGACAGTACGGATGGACATATATGACAGAATGCATGGAATGTGATGAGGAGGGCTATGAGACGGTACGGATGGACATATATGACAGAATGCATGGAATGTGATGAGGAGGGCTATGAGACGGTACGGATGGACATATATGACAGAATGCATGGAATGTGATGAGGAGGGCTATGAGACGGTACGGATGGACATATATGACAGAATGCATGGAATGTGATGAGGAGGGCTATGAGACGGTACGGATGGACATATATGACAGAATGCATGGAATGTGATGAGGAGGGCTATGAGACGGTACGGATGGACATATATGACAGAATGCATGGAATGTGATGAGGAGGGCTATGAGACGGTACGGATGGACATATATGACAGAATGCATGGAATGTGATGAGGAGGGCTATGAGACGGTACGGATGGACATACATGACAGAATGCATGGAATGTAATGAGGAGGGCTATGAAACAGTATGGATAGACATATATGACAGAATGCATGGAATGTAATGAGGAGGGCTCTGATTGGGTACGGATGGACATATATGACAGAATACATGGAATGTGATGAGGAGGGCTCTGATTGGGTACGGATGGACATATAGGACAGAATGCATGGAATGTGATGAGGAGGGCTATGAGATGGTACGGATGGACTGTGATGGTTAATCCTGGGTATCAACTTGACTGGATTAAGGAACAAATAAGAGAAAAGGATCTTCAGATTGGACCACCTCAACCGGGATGGCCCACCCAAATGTGGGCATTACCTTCTGCTGGCAGGCAGTATAAAGGGCCACGGCAGAGGGAGCTGGTCCCTTTTTTCCTGCAGCTTGCCTCTCTCTCACTGGTGAGTTTGTCTTGCTGCTGTGATCAACCCTTTGCATCCCAGAGTGTACTGAGACCGGCAGATCTGGAATCCACCAGGCCTTCAGCACCAGATTGGGACTACTGAGACATCCAGCCTTGCAGACTGAGCAGTTCCCTGGATTCTCAGCCTCTCCAGTTTGGCGCGGCTACTGTTGGTCTTCTTGAGCTCTGTCACGTGAGCAAATCAATAAATTGTATATAGTTATATATTCGTCCTGTTGCTTCTGTTTCTTTCTTTTTTTTTTGGTCTTTTTGAGACGGGGTCTCCCTGTAGCTCCGGCTGTCCTTAAACTCACTCTGTAGACCAGGCTGGCCTTGAACTCACAGAGATCCACGTGCCTCTGCCTCCCAAGTGCTAGGATTAAAGGTGTGCACCACCATGCCCAGCATTTATTTATTTATGTATGTGTATGAATGTACTGTCTGCATGCAATCTGTGCACCCGTGTAGTGCAACGCCGTGGAGGTCAGAAGAGGGTGTCGGATTCCCCCGGAACTGGAGTTCTCCTGGAATTGGAGTTTCAGACGGTTCTCGGCCGCCATGTGGGTGCTGGGGATTGAACCTGGGTCCTCTGTAAGAGCGGTTGGCGCTCTTAACCGCTAGGCCATCTCTCCAGCCCCTTGCTTCTGTTTCTTTAGAGAGCCCTGACTAATACAGATTTTGGTACCAGGAGTGGTTCTAGAGAAACAGAATTGAAAGGATGAATTTCTTTAGTGGGCTTGGTAGTCTCTGGAGCCAGCTCTCCAACCCAATGAAGCCTAGAGTTACTGAAGGCTTTCCTGGTGGCATGAAGAGGAATGATAGTCCTTGGTGCAGACTATTTGATGTAATTATGAAGATAGA
>VZQC01001758.1:568659-586536 GCA_009823505.1 Rhizomys pruinosus | reverse complement strand
TTGTTCCCTTTTGAATGTGCAACTGAGATAAGTGTTAAGTGTTGTCATATTTAGGTTATTAGATACTGAAGGACTAAGTGTTCCTCAAGGACATTACCACCTACTCTAAGATATAATGCTTTGCTATTGCACATGAGACACTTATAACATGTTAGGTGGAATTATGACCTTGCCATTGTTAGCAATTGACATTTAAGCATAACATAAGGAGAGGCGATTTATTGGGTATCAAGTTGACAAGGGGTGGACTTGTGATGATTAATCCTGGGTATCAACTTGACTGGATTAAGGAACAAATAAGAGAAAAGGATCTTCAGATTGGACCACCTCAACCTGGATGGCCCACCCAAATGTGGGCATTACCTTCTGCTGGCAGGCAGTATAAAGGGCCATGGCAGAGGGAGCTGGTCCCTTTTTTCCTGTGGCTTGCCTTTCTCTCACTGGTGAGTTTGTCTTGCTGCTGTGATCAACCCTTTGCATCCCAGAGTGTACTGAGACCGGCAGATCTGGAATCCACCGGGCCTTCAGCACCAGACTGGGACTACTGAGACATCCAGCCTTGCAGACTGAGCAGTTCCCTGGATTCTCAGCCTCTCCAGTTCGGCACGACTACTGTTGGACTACTTGAGCTCTGTCACATGAGCAAATCAATAAATTGTATATAGTTATATATTCGTCCTGTTGCTTCTGTTTCTTTAGAGAACCCTGACGAATACATGGACATATATGACAGAATGCATGGAATGTAATGAGGAGGGCTATGAGACAGTACGGATGGACATATATGACAGAATGCATGGAATGTAATGAGGAGGGCTATGAGAATGTATGGATGAACATATATGACAGAATGCATGGAATGTGATGAAGAGGGCTATGAGAGGGTACACATGAACATATATGACAGAATGCATGGAATGTGATGAGGAGGGATATGAGAGGGTATGAATGAACATATATGACAGAATGCATGGAATGTGATGAGGAGGGCTATGAGATTGTATGGATGAACATATATGACAGAATGCATGGAATGTAATGAGGAGGGCTATGAGAATGTATGGATGAACATATATGACAGAATGCATGGAATGTAATGAGGAGGGCTATGAGAGGGTATGGATTGACATATATGACAGAATGCATGGAATGTAATGAGGAGGGCTATGAGAGGGTACAGATGGACATATATGACAGAATGCATGGAATGTGATGAGGAGGGCTCTGATTGGGTATGGATGGACATATATGACAGAATGCATGGAATGTGATGCAGAGGGCTATGAGAGGGTACAGATGGACATATAGGACAGAATGCATGGAATGTGATGAGGAGGGCTATGAGAGGGTATGCATGAACATATATGACAGAATACATGGAATGTAATGAGGAGGGCTATGAGAGGGTATGGATGGACATATATGACAGAATGCATGGAATGTAATGAGGAGGGCTATGAGAGGGTTCAGATGGACTTATATGACAGAATGCATGGAATGTGATGAGGAGTGCTATGAGAGGGTACAGATGGACATATAGGACAGAATGCATGGAATGTGATGAGGAGGGCTATGAGAGGGTTCAGATGGACATATATGAGAGAATACATGGAATATGATGATGAGGGCTATGAGAGGGTTCAGATGGACATATATGACAGAAACATATATGACAGAATACATGGAATGTGATGAGGAGGGCTATGAGAGGGTTCAGATGGACATATATGAGAGAATACATGGAATATGATGATGAGGGCTATGAGAGGGTTCAGATGGACATATATGACAGAAACATATATGACAGAATACATGGAATGTGATGAGGAGGGCTATGAGAGGGTTCAGATGGACATATATGACAGAAACATATATGACAGAATACATGGAATGTGATGAGGAGGGCTATGAGAGGCTACGCATGAACATATATGACAGAATGCATGGAATGTGATGAGGAGGGATATGAGAGGGTACGAATGAACATATATGACAGAATGCATGGAATGTGATGAGGAGGGCTATGAGACGGTATGGATGAACATATATGACAGAAAGCATGGAATGTGATGTGGAGGGCTATGAGACAGTATGGATGGACATATATGACAGAATGCATGGAATGTGATGAGGAGGGCTATGAGAGGGTTCAGATGAACATGTGTGAAAGAATGCATGGAATGTGATGAGGAGGGCTATGAGCGGGAATGGATGGACCTATATGACAGAATGCATGGAATGTGATGAGGAGGGCTATGATAGGGTATGGATGGACATATATGACAGAACGCATGGAATGTGGTGAGGAGTGCTATGAGAGGGTACCGATGAACATATATGAAAGAATGCATGGAATGTGGTGAGGAGTGCTATGAGAGGGTACGGATGGACATATATGACCCAATGTGTGGAATGTGATGAGGAGAGCTATGAGACAGTATGGATGTGGTACAGGGTTACATTGGATTAAGATCTATCATATCAAATGCACAAAAACTCAGTAAACATATTCAAAAATAAAATAAACTAAGACTCACTTCCTCTCTGTCTGACTCCCTCCCTCCCTCCCCCCTTTCTCCTCTCTCTACAAGGTCTCATATACCCCAGGCTGCCCTTCAACCCCTGATCCTCCTGTCTCTACCTCTTATGTTATGAATAGGTGTACATCACCATGTCTGGCTTTTGAACATCTGTTAAAATATTTTTACTACATTCATATTTGATTTGTTTATACATGTATTTGTATTTGTGTGGATACATATGTGCCATAGCATGTATGTGGAGGTCAGAGGACAATTTACAGGATATCTCCTTTCACTATGTGGATTCCAGGGATCCAATTTGGACATCAGTATTGGCTGCAAGTGACTTTACTGGCTGAGCCATCTTGGATCACATTTTATTATTTTTTTAAAGTTTTTTTTAGGGGGGGTTCTTTTCAAGACAGGGTCTCCCTGTAGCCCCAGCTGTCCTGGAACTTGCTATGTAGACCAGGCTTGCCTTGAACTCACAAAGATCCACCTGCCTCTGCCTCCTGAGTGCTAGGATTAAAGGCGTGTGCCACAACGCCCTGGGGACCACATTTTAAGCACTGCCATAGAGGCTGGAGAGATGGCTCACGATAAAAGCACTAGCTACTATTGAGGAGGACCTGAGTTCAATTCCTAGCACCCACATAGTGGCTAACAACCATCTGGCCTCCATGGTCATTACACACATGGGTGTTCTTATATTTATGCTGGGAAACATTTATACTCATAAAAATAATAAAACTTGGGCTGGAGAGATAGCCTAGCGGTTAAGAGCGCCAACTGCTCTTGCAGAGGACTCGGGTTTGATCCCCAGCACTCACATGGCAGCTGAGAACCGTCTGTAACTCCAATTCCAGGAGAACTCCAGTTCCAGGTGAATCCGACGCCCTCTTCTGGCCTCTGCGGCATTGCACAACACGGGTGCACAAACCTTCATGTAGATAGTACATTCATACACATAGAAAATAAATAGGGGCTGGAGAGGTGGCCTAGTGGTTAAGAGCGCCCTCTGCTCTTGCAGAGGACCTGGGTTCAATCCCCAGCATGCACATGGCAGCTGGGAACCATCTGTAACTCCAATTCCAGGAGAACTCCAGTTCTGCCTCAGGAGGCAGAGGCAGGCAGATCTCACACATATCAAGTTCCAGGACAGCTGAGGTTACAGGGAAACCCTGTCTCAAAAACAAACAACAAAGAATTATGGGGGCTGGAGAGATGGCCTAGCGGTTAAGAGCACCAACTGCTCTTGCAGAGGACCCGGGTTCGATCCCCAGCACCCACATGGCGGCCGAGCCATCTGAAACTCCAATTCCAGGAGAACTCCAGTTCCAGGGGAGTCCGACACCCTCCTCTGACCTCCGTGGTGTTGCACGTCACGGGTGCACAGACTTGCATGCAGACAATACATTCATACACATACGGAAATAAATAAAATTTTAAAAAAATTAAAAAAATAAATAAATAAAAATTAAAAAAATAAAATAATAAAACTTTTCAGGTTGTGGGGACATACATCTTTAATCTTAGTATTTGGAAGCAGAGGCAGGTGATATTAAGGCCAGCCTGGTCTATATAGGCCAGCTGGGCCGGCAGGGACACTGTCTGAAACCAAGAAAACAAATCAAAAAAATAAGAAGGAACTACCAGAGAGCCAGAACGAGGCTTTGCTTCTCATGGGATTCAGAGTTGACTTGAACAGTGTCAAAACAGAACAAAACATCCCTCTCCTCCCTAGACCTCAAGGGCAGATGGCAGCTTTACCTCTAAAGGCCAGGTAAGGTAGTTCTCTAGTGTCAAATCTCTGTAGAGGTCTCTCTAACTTTACCTGATAAAAGCCACTTCTCTTGGGGGCAGTCCATAGTCACATTGTGTAAGGTCGCGGAGTCCTAAATCACACACGTGCCAGCCTAACACATAGTCACTGAGACCTAAATCTTCTCACAGGGCAACCTGAGTGACACGTGATAATAGGCACATTTCCATGTTCTGGGAAGAACGAGACTGTAGCCTGCACAGGTCTGAGGCTCCGCTGGCCCTGGGTCTCTTGCCACACTCAGTCACTCTTCATCTGCAGGAGGCATTATCAGCCTGCGACACAGAACAGAATCTGAGGATGACCAGGATGGGTGCTGTTCTCATCTCAGTCCTCTCCACCCATAATACTGGGCACTGAACCCAGAGCGTCACATACTCCCAGCAAGGGCTTTGCAACTGAGCTACACCCCAGTGCTTCCTTCCTTCTAAAATTAACAAGATGTATTTTTTTTAATGTGTATGAATGTACTATCTGCATGTAGGTCTGTGCACCCATGTTGTGCAAGGCTGTCGGAGGTCAGAAGAGGGCGTTCCATTCCCCTGGAACTGGAGTTAAAGATGGTTCTCAGCCACCATGTGGGTGCTGGGGATCAAACCCCAGTCCTCTGCAAAAGCCATCTCTCCAGCCCCAAGAGGTATTTCATTTTATGTTTATGAATGTTTTATCTGCATGCATTTAATTATACCATATGTGTGCAATGCCCACAGAACTCAGAAAAGGGTGTCAGATCCCCTGGGACTGGAATTATAGACAATGGTTGTCCACCATGTAGGTCCTGGGAATCAAAGCCAGATCCTGTGCAAGAGCAGCGAGAGCTCTGAAGTGCTGTGCCAGCTCTCCAGCCCTCTTATTTTTTGTTGTTTGTTTTTTTAATTTTTAATTTAATTTTATTTATTTCTGTATGTGTATGAATGTACTGTCTGCATGCAGGTTTGTGCACCCCTGTTGTGCAATGCTGCAGATGTCAGAAGAGGGTATCGGATTCCCCTGGAACCGGAGTTCTCCTGGAATTGGAGTTTCAGACGATTCCCAGCCGCCATGTGGGTGCTGGGGATCGAACCCGGGTCCTCTGTAAGAGCGGTCGGCGCTCTTAACCGCTAGGCCATCTCTCTAGCCCCTGTTGTTTCTTTTTGAGACAGGATCTTGCTATTTAACTCAGCCTGATCATGAGGCCCCTAACCAGACTTCCAAGTGCTGGCATTATAGATGCTTGTGCCATTATGCCTAGCTGCATAAAGCTTTTACAAGACAGTTCCTTCTGCTTTCAGTCAAGGTAAACAAACATGCACTCGGAACTGGGAGGGTCACAATCCGTTTAACTCCTGAACAACTTAGGGTGACTTTCAAGGCAACACTGGCTAATTTGAGGCTCCCCTCTGTGGGAAAAGGGACTGGGGACACAGTTCCTGAGTGAGAATCTGTAACTTCAGGAAGCTGGGGACTTGGGCTGGGGATGGCTTGGTGGGGACACACACTTGCCTTCAAGGCTGACAATTCTCCGTGGTGTGGAAGGAGAGAACCATTCAGGTAAGTTGTCCTCTAATTTCCAAATGTGCATCGTGATGTATATATGGTGCACACATGTAAACACACAGCTGGATAGCTTTAGGGTCAACCTGACACACCTGGGTCGAGGGAGCAATTGGGAACTGCCTCCATTGGACTGGCCTGTGGCCATGTCTCTGGGGCAGCTTCTAGATTGTTGAATGGTGTGGGAAGGCTCAGCCCACTGGGGGCGGTGCCACTCCTGGGCAGGCTGTGCTGTGTTAAGAAAAAGAAAGTTGCCGGGTGTGGTGGCACATGGCTTTAATCCCAGCACTCGGGAGGCAGAGGCAGGCAGATCTCTGTGAGTTCAAGGCCAGCCTGGTGGACAGAGTGAGTTCCAGGACAGCTGGGGGCTACAGGGAGACCCTGTCTCGAAAAGACCAAAAAAAAAAAAAAACGAAAACGAAAAAGAAAAAGAAAAAGATCGTTAAGCTGGGCATGGTGGTGCACGCCTTTAATCCCAGCTTGCTTGCATGTAGGTAGGTACATCTGAGTCCTGTAATGCCCACAGAGGTCAGAAGAGGGCTTCAGATGCCCCGGAACTGGAGTTACAGATGGTTGTTGGCCACCATGTGAGTGCTGGGAGTGGAACCCAGGTCCACTGCAAGAGAAATCAGTACTCTTAACCGCTGAGGCATCTCTCCAGCCTCTATACTTGCAAGTTTGAGGGAGGATCATAAGTTTAGGCGAGCAGAGACTCTTCGGGGCTACTGAAGAGCCAGTCTGAAGGAAAAAAAGAAGATAAAGGTAGCACCGTGTCTCTCTGGCTGCTCACCTGAAAGCTTCAGAATGAGGAGGCCCTGAGCTTAAGGCAGGGCCCAATGCATGCTGACAGGGGAAAACCTTCTCCTGGGAAATAAATTCAGAAAGGTTCTTTATAGTCTGTTTTTGGAGATGGGGTGTCCCTGAGGACCCAGCAGGCCTGGAGCTCACTGTGCAAATGGAATGTCCTGGAGCTCACTGTGAAGATGGGATGGCCTGGAGCTCACTGTACAGATGGGATGCCCTGGAGCTCACTGTGCAGATGGAGATGGCCTGGAGCTCACTGTGCAGATGGGATGCGCTGGAGCTCACTGTGCAGATGGGATGGCCTGGAGCTCACTGTGCAGATGGGATGGCCTGGAGCTCACTGTGCAGATGGGGATGGCCTGTAGCTCACTGTGCAGATGGGATGGACAGGAGCACACTGTGCAGAAGGCATGGAATGGAGCTCACTGTGCAGATGGGATGGACTGGAGCTCACTGTGCAGATGGGATGGACAGGAGCACACTGTGCAGAAGGGATGGCATGGAGCTCACTGTGCAGAAGGGATGGCCTGGAGCTCACTGTGCAGATGGGGATGGTCTGGAGCTCACTGTGCAGATGGGATGGACAGGAGCACACTGTGCAGAACGGATGGCATGGAGCTCACTGTGCAGATGGGATGGCCTGGAGCTCACTGTGTAAATGGGATGGCCTGGAGCTCACTGTGCAGATGGGATGGCCTGGAGATCACTGTGTGTGCAGATGGGATGGCCTGGAGCTCACTGTGTGTGCAGATGGGATGACTTGGAGCTCACTGTGCAGATGGGGATGGCCTGGAGCTCACTGTGCAGATGGGATGACTGGAGCTCACTGTGCAGATGGGATGGCCTGGAGCTCACTGTGCAGATGGGATGGCCTGGAGCTCACTGTGCAGATGGGGGTGGTCTGTAGCTCACTGTGCAGATGGGATGGCCTGGAGCTCACTGTGCAGATGGGATGGCCTGGAGCTCACTGTGCAGATGGGGGTGGTCTGTAGCTCACTGTGCAGATGGGATGGCCTGGAGCTCACTGTGCAGATGGGATGACCTGGAGCTCACTGTGCAGATGGGGGTGGTCTGTATCTCACTGTGCAGATGGGATGGCCTGGAGCTCACTGTGTGTGCAATAGGATGGCCTGGAGCTCACTGTGCAGATGGGATGGCCTGGAGCTCACTGTGCAGATGAGATGGCATGGAGCTCACTGTGCAGATGGGATGGCCTGGAGCTCACTGTGCAGATGGGGGGTGGTCTGTACCTCACTGTGCAAATGGGATGGCCTGGAGCTCACTGTGCAGATGGGGATGGCCTGGAGCTCACTGTGCAGATGGGGGTGGTCTGTATCTCACTGTGCAGATGGGATGGCCTGGAGCTCACTGTGCAGAGGGGATGGCCGGAAGCTCACTGTGCAGATGGGATGGCCTGGAGCTCAGTGTGCAGATGGGATGGCCTGAGCTCACTGTGCAGTTGGGATGGCCTGGAGCTCACGGTGCAGAAGGGATGGCCTGGAGCTCTCTGTGCAGATGGGATGTCCTGGAGCTCACTGTGCAGATGGGATGCCCTGGAGCTCACTGTGCAGAAGGGATGGCCTGGAGCTCTCTGTGCAGATGGGATGTCCTGGAGCTCACTGTGCAAATGGGATGGCCTGGAGTTGACTGTGCAGATGGAGATGGCCTGGAGCTCACTGTGCAGAAAGGGATGGCCTGGAGCTCACTGTGCAGTTGGGATGGCCTGGAGCTCACTGTGCAGATGGGATGGCTTGGAGTTCACTGTGCAGATGGGAATGGCCTGGAACTCACTTTGCAGATGGGATGGCCTGGAGCTCACTGTGCAGATGGGGATGGCCTGGAGCCCACTGTGCAGATCAGATGGCCTGGAGATCACTGCACAGATGGGCATGGCCTCGAGCTCACTGTACAGATTGAATGGCCTGGAACTCACCATGCAGTCGGGATGGCCTGCAGCTCACTATGGAGATGGAAATGGCGCAGAGCTCACTGCACAGATGGCCTGGAGCACACTGTGCAGATGAGATGGCCTAGAGCTCACTGTGCAGATGAGATGGCCCGGAGCTGACTGTGCGGAAGGGGATGGCCTGGAGCTCACCGTGCAGATGTGATGTCCTGGAGCTCACTGTGCAGATGGGGGTGGTCTGTAGCTCACTATGAAGATGGGATGGCCTGGAGCTCACTGTCCAGATGGGATGGCCTGGAGATCACTGTGGGTGCAGATGGGATGGCCTGGAACTCACTGTGCAGATGGGATGGCCTGGAGTTCACTGTGCAGATGAGATGGCCTGGAGCTGACTATGCAGATGGGGGTGGCTGTAGCTCACTGTGCAGATGGGATGGCCTGGAGTTGACTGTGCAGATGGGATGGCCAGGAACTCACTGTGAAGATGGCATGACCTGGAGCTCATTGTACAGTCGGGATGGCCTAGAGCTCACTATGGAGATGGAAATGGCATGGAACTCACTTGTACAAATGAGATGGCCTGGAACCGACTATGCAGATGGGGATGGCCTGGAGCTCACTGTGCAGATGGAATGGCCTGGAGCTCATTGTGCCCATGGGATGGCCAGAGCTCACTTGGCAGATGGGGATGGACTGGAGCTCACTGTGCAGATTGAGTGGCCTGGAGATCACTGTGCCCATGGGTTTGCCTGGAGCTCACTGTGCCCATGCGATGGCCTTGAGCTCATGGTGCAGATGGGGATGGCCTGGAGCTTACTGTGCAGATGGGATGGCCTGGAGCTCACTGTGCAGATGGGATGGCCTAGAGCTCACTGTGCAGATGGGATAGCCTGGAGCTCACTATGGAGATGGAAATGGCGTAGAGCTCACTGTACAGATGGGAGGGCCTGGAGTTCATTGTGCAGATGAGATGGCCTGGAGCTCACTGTGCAGATGGGATGGCTAGAGCTGACTATGCAGATGGGATGGCCTGGAGATCACTGTGCAGATGGGATGGGCTGGAGCTTACTGTGCAGATGGGATGGCCTGGAGATCACTGTGCAGATGGGATGGCTGGAGCTGACTGTACAGATGGGATGGCATGGAGCTCACTGTGCAGATGGGATGGCCTGGAGCTCACTGTGCAGATGGGGATGGCCTGGAGCTCACTGTGCAGATGGGATGCCCTGAGCTCACTGTGCATATGGGATGCCCTGGAGCTCACTGTGCAGAAGGGATGGCCTGGAGCTCTCTGTGTAGATAGGATGTCCTGGAGCTCATTGTGTAGAGGGGATGTCCTGGAGCTCACTGTGCAAATGGGATGGCCTGGAGCTCACTGTAAAGAAGGGGATGGCCTGGAGCTCACTGTGTAGATCGAGATGGCCTAGAGCTCACTGTGCAGATGGGATGGCCTGGAGCTCACTGTGCGGATAGAGATCGCTTGGAGCTGACTGTGCAGATGGGATGGCCTGGAGCTCACTGTACAGATGGGATGTCCAGGAGCTCACTGTACAAAAGGGATGTCCTGGAGCTCACTGTACAGATAGGGATGGCCTGGAGCTCACTGTGCAGATGGGATGGCCTGGACCCCACTGTGCATATGGGATGTCCTGGAGCTCACTGTGCAGATGGGATGGCCTGGAGCTCACTGTACAGATGGGGATGGCCTGGAGTTCACTGCACAGATTGGGTGTCCTGGAGCTCACTGTGCAGATGGAATGGACTGGAACTCAATGTGCAGATGCAGATAGCGTGGAGCTGACCATGCAGACGGGATGGCCTACAGCTCACTATGGTGATGGAAATGGAGTGGAGCTCATTGTACACATGGAATGGCCTGGAGCAGACTGTGCAGATGAGATGGCCAGGAGCTCACTGTGAAGACGGGATAGACTGGAACACAATGTGCAGAAGGGATTGTCTGGAGCTCACTGTGTAGATGGGATGGCCTGGAGCTCACTGTGCAGATGGGGGTGGTCTGTAGCTCACTGTGCAGATGGGATGTCCTGGAGCTCACTGTGCAGATGGGATGGCCTGGAGCTGGCTGTGCAGATGGGGGTTGTCTGTAGGTCACTGTGTAGATGGGATGGCCTGGAGTTCACTGGGCTGATGGGATGGCCTGGAGCTCATTGGGCCCATGGGATGGCCGGGAGCTCACTTTGCAGATGGCATGGCCTGGAGCTCACTGTGCAGATTGGGTGGCCTGGAGCTCACTGTGCAGATGGGATGGCCTGGGGCTCAAAGTGCCCATGGGATGGCCTAACAGTTGGGGATGGCCTGGAGCTCACTGTACAGATGGGATGGCCTGGAGCTCACTGTGCAGATGGGCTAGCCTGGAGCTCACTGTGCAGACGAGATGGCCTGGAGCTCACTAAGCAGATGGGATGGCATGGTGCTCACTGTGCAGATGGGGATGGCCTGGAGCTCACTGTGCAGATGAGATGGCCTGGAGCTCACGGTGCAGAATGGGATGGCCTGGAGCTCAGTGTGCAGATGGGATGGCCTGGAGGTCACTGTGCAGACGGGGATGGCCTGGAGCTCATTGTGCAGATGGGGGCTGTCTGTAGGTCACTGTGTAGATGTGATGGCCTGGAGCTCACTGGGCAGTTGGGATGGACTGCAGCTCACTGTGCAGACTAAATGGCCTCGAGCTCACTGGGCAGATGGGATGACCTGGAGTTCATTGTGGCTATGGGATGGCCGGGAGCTCACTTTGCAGATGGGATGGCCTGGAGCTCACTGTGCAGATTGGGTGGCCTGAAGCTCACTGTGCAGATGGGATGACCTGGAGCTCACTGTGCAGATGGTATAGCCTGGAGCTCACTGTGCAGATGGAGATAGCCTAGAGCTCACTGTGCAGATGAGATGGCCTAGAGTTCACTGTGCAAAAGGCATAGCATGGAGTTCACTGTGTAGATGGAGATGGCCTGGAGCTCACTGTGCAGATGAGATGGCCTCGAGCTCACTGTGCAGATGGGATGGCCTGGAGCTCACTGAACAGATGGGGATGGCCTGGAGCTCACTGTGCAGATGGGATGGCCTGGAGCTCACTTTGCAGAATTGATCGCCTGGAGCTCACTGTGCAGATGGGGATGGCCTGGAGCTCACTGTGCAGATGGAGATAGCCTGGAGCATACTGTGCAGATGGGATAGCCTGGCACTCTCTATGGAGATGGAAATGGCGTGGAGCTCACTGTACAGATGCATTGGCCTGGAGCTCACTGTACAGATGAGATGCCTGGAGCTCACTGTGCAGATGAGGTGGCCTGGAGCTGACTGTGCAGATGGAATTGCCTGGATCTCACTGTGCAGATGAGGTTTCTTGGAGCTCTCTGTGCAGATGAGTTGGCCTGGAGCTCACTGTGCAGATGGGGATGGCCTGGAGCTCACTGTGCAGATGGAGATAGCCTGGAGCATACTGTGCAGATGGGATAGCCTGGCACTCTCTATGGAGATGGAAATGGCGTGGAGCTCACTGTACAGATGCATTGGCCTGGAGCTCACTGTACAGATGAGATGCCTGGAGCTCACTGTGCAGATGAGGTGGCCTGGAGCTGACTGTGCAGATGGAATTGCCTGGATCTCACTGTGCAGATGAGGTTTCTTGGAGCTCTCTGTGCAGATGAGTTGGCCTGGAGCTCACTGTGCAGATGGGGATGGCCTGGAGCTCACTGTGCAGATGGGATGGCCTGGAGCTCACTGTGCAGATGGGGATGGCCTGGAGCTCACTGTGCAGATGGGGATGGCCTGGAGCTCAGTGTGCAGATGGGATGGCCTGGAGCTCAGTGTGCAGATGGGATGGCCTGGAGCTCACTGTGCAGATGGGAAGGCCTGGAGCTCAGTGTGCAGATGGGATGGCCTGGAGCTGAGGGTGCAGATGCAAAGGCCTGGAGCTCACTATGGAGATGGAAATGGCGTGGAGCTCACTATACAAATGAGAGGGCTTGGCCAGACTCTGCAGATGGGATATCATGGAGCAAACTGTACAGATGGGATAGCCTGGAGTTCACTGTGCATATGGGGATGGCCTGGAGGTGACTGTGCAGATGCGATGGCCTGGAGCTCACTGTGCAGATGGGATGGACTGGAGCTCACTGTGCAGATGCGATGGCCTGGAGCTCAGTGTGCAGATGGGGATGGCCTGGAGCACACTGTCCAGAGCGGGTTGGTCTGTAGCTCACTGTGCAGATGGGGATGGCCTGTAGCTCACTGTGCAGATGGGATGGTCTGGAGCTCAGTGTGCAGATGGGGATGGCCTGGAGCTCACTGTGCAGATGCGATGGCCTGGAGCTCACTATGGAGATGGATATGGCGTGGAGCTCACTGCACAAATGAGATGGCCTGGCCTGACTGTGCAGCTGGGGATGGTCTGGATCTCACTGTGCAGATGGCATGGCATGGAGCAAACTGTACAGGTGGGATGGCCTGGAGCTCACTGTGCAGATGCGGGTGGTCTGTAGCTCAGTGTGCAGATGGGATGGCCTGGAGCTCTCTGTGCAGATGGGGGTGGTTTGTAGCTCACTGTGCAGATGGGATGGCCTGGAGCTCACTGTGCAGATGGGGGTGGTCTGTAGGTCACTGTCCAGATGGGATGGCCTGGAGCTCACTGTACAGAGCGGGTTGGTCTGTAGCTCACTGTGCAGATGGGATGACCTGGAGCTCACTGTGCATATGGGGGTGGTCTGTAGCTCACTGTGCAGATGGGATGACCTGGAGCTCACTGTGCATATGGGGGTGGTCTGTAGCTCACTGTGCATATGGGGGTGGTCTGTAGCTCACTGTGCAAATGGGATGGCCTGGAGCTCTCTGTGCAGATGGGGTGGCCTGGAGCTCACTGTGCAGATGGGGTGGCCTAGAGCTCACTGTGCAGATGGGATGGTCTGGAGCTCTCTGTGCAGATGGGATGGCCTGCAGCTCACTGTGCAGATGGGGATGGCCTGCTGCTCACTGTGCAGATGGGATGGCCTGGAGCTCACTGTGCAAATGGGATGGCCTCATGCTCACTGTGCAGATGGGATGGCCTGGTGTTCACTGTGCAGAAGGGATGGCCTGGAGCTCAGCTCACTGTGCAGCTGGGATGGCCTCGAGCTCACTGTCTAGATGGGATGGCCTGGAGCTCACTGTGCAGATGGGATGGCCTGTAGCTCACTGTGCAGATGGGGATGGCCTGTAGCTCACTGTGCAGATGGGATGGCCTGGAGCTCACTGTGCAGAGGGGATGGCCGGAAGCTCACTGTGCAGATGGTATGCCCTGGAGCTCACTGTGCAGATGGGATGCCCTGGAGCTCACTGTGCAGAAGGGATAGCCTGGAGCTCTCTGTGCAGATGGGATGTCCTGGAGCTCACTGTGCAAATGGGATGGCCTGGAGCTCACTGTGCAAATGGGATGGCCTGGAGTTGACTGTGCAAATGGAGATGGCCTGGAACTCACTGTGCAGAAAGGGATGGCCTGGAGCTCACTGTGCAGTTGGGATGGCCTGGAGCTCACTGTGCAGATGGGATGGCCTGGAGCTCACTGTGCAGATGGGATGGCCTGGAGCTCACTGTGCAGATGGGATGGCCTGGAGCTCACTGTGTAGATGGGATGGCCTGGAGCTCACTGTGCAGATGGGGATGGCCTGTAGCTCACTGTGCAGATGGGGATGGCCTGGAGCTCACTGTGCAAATGTGATGGCCTGGAGCTCTCTGTGCAGATGGGGTGGCCTGGAGCTCACTGTGCAGATGAGGTGGCCTGGAGCTCACTGTGCAGATGGAGATGGCCTGGAGCTCACTGTGCAGATGGGGTGGCCTGGAGCTCACTGTGCAAATGGGATGGCCTGGAGCTCACTGTCCAGAGCGGGTTGGTCTGTAGCTCACTGTGCAGATTGGATGGCCTGGAGCTCACTGTGCAAATGGGGGTGGTCTGTAGCTCACTGTGCAGATGGGGATGGCCTGTAGCTCACTGTGCAGATGGGATGGCCTGGAGATCACTGTGCAGATGGGATGGCCTGGAGCTCAGTGTGCAGATGGGGATGGCCTGGAGCTCACTGTGCAGATGTGATGGCCTGGAGCTGAGGGTGCAGGTGTGATGGCCTGGAGCTCACTATGGAGATGGAAATGGCATGGAGCTCACTGCACAAATGAGATGGCCTGGCCTGACTCTGCAGCTGGGGATGGTCTGGAGCTCACTGTGCAGATGGGGGTGGTCTGTAGCTCAGTGTGCAGATGGGATGGCCTGGAGCTCTCTGTGCAGATGGGGGTGGCTTGTAGCTCACTGTGCAGATGGGATGGCCTGGAGCTCACTGTCCAGAGCGGGTTGGTCTGTAGCTCACTGTGCAGATGGGATGGCCTGGAGCTCACTGTCCAGAGCGGGTTGGTCTGTAGCTCACTGTGCAGATTGGATGGCCTGGAGCTCACTGTGCATATGGGCATGGTCTGTAGCTCTCTGTGCAGATGGAGATGGCCTGTAGCTCACTGTGCAGGTGGGACGGCCTGGAGCTCACTGTACAGATGGGATGGCCTGTAGCTCACTGTGCAAATGTGATGGCCTGGAGCTCACTGTGCAGATGGGATGGCCTGGAGCTCACTGTGCAGATGGGATGGCCTGGAGCTCACTGTGCAGATGGGGATGGCCTGGAGCTCACTGTGCAAATGGGATGGCCTGGAGCTCTCTGTGCAGATGTGGTGGCCTGGAGCTCACTGTGCAGATGGGGTGGCCTGGAGCTCACTTTGCAGATGGAGATTGCCTGGAGCTCACTGTGCAGATGGGGTGGCCTGGAGCTCACTGTGCAGAGCTCAGAGTTCTGCCTGCCTCAGCCTCTGAGGATCAAAGGCGTGTGGGTCCACAGCTCTCTTACAGGCCGCTTCTTTAATGCTTCTTTACTGGCTTTTGGAAGAAGGTGAGGAGAGGGATGAAGACAACCCCTAGCGAATGGGAACCTGTTCAACCCGGAGCACATACGTGTGAGGATCCCAACAGTGTGGACACTGCAAGACTTTGTCAGGAAAGAAAGGGGAGAAAGTAAAAAAGGAGACAAAATGAAATAAAGGAAGTAAAGAAAAGAAAGAAGGAATCCAGCGGACCCTCGGCCACGATACTGGCGGGTCTGCAGTGGCCATGTAGACAGGGAGGGCTCTGCACCACGCCACTGAAAACACCAACACCCCCTCCCATCCCCTCAAGAAGGCAATGGCAGAAACCGCGGAAGAGAAGGATGGGGACAGCACTTCCGGAAGCCTGCCCTGGACCAGCAAGGGCCGGTGAGCTGACTTTCCTTCAGAAACTAGGGCTGTCGGGGCTGCACATGGGCACACCGGCCTGGCAGGTAAGATGGCGCCAGAACCGGGACGGGGCCTGCTGTTGCGGGCGGAACCTGCACCCTCGGGAGGAGCCTGCAGTTGTGGCAGGAGCATTACTCTGGAGAGGAGCCTGCTGATGTGGGAGGAGACTTATCCTGGGGAGGAGCTTGCTGTGTGGGGTGGAGCCTGTTATTGTGGGAGCAGCCGGTATCCTGGTGAGAAACCTGCTGTTTGGGAGAAACCTTACCCTGGAGAGAGCCTGTACCCTGGGGAGGTGCTTGCTATACATACCCTGGGTGCACCTTCCCCTCCCGGCAGGCCTTGTATGCTGGGGAGGATCCTCCAACTGAGGCAAGCTTGGTCCATACCCTAGGGAGAAGCCTCCCCTAGGTGTGGCCTGTACCCAGTGACAGAGCCTTTACTGGATGGGACCTCCTGGGCCTGGGTCCCTCTACTCAGGGGCTGGATTTCCTACTGAGGAAGGGACCCTTCCATGTGATGTGGGGACACCACCCACAACCAGGATCGCCTACCCTACCCAGTGGGACTCCTACACACCCGAGGGTGGGTCTGAATGGGGCCTGCATGGGTGCATGGCTTGCTCAGCGGGACAGACCTGCAGAGCAAGGTTTCAAGCTGCAGCATGCCCAGCCCTGGCCTGCTCAGAGAAGCTTTTCTGCGTGCCTACCACCTAGCTCTCGGGCTTACAGAGCAGCTCAGTTACGGACTGGTGTGGAGTCACGTAATGGGGAATCCAGGGTTCAGTTCACAGACTATGGACAAAGCTATCTAAGGTGAAACAGGATTGATGATTAGACCCAACACTGAAATCTTAGTACCCAGGCTGTGCTACCCCCACGTTGAGCCCTTGCCTACCACGTGGGAAATCCTGGGTTCTCTCCTCAGGGCAGCACGGAAGGAAAAAAATCCTAAAAGTCTTAGGACTCTAATCCCAACACTTGGGAGGCTGAAGCAGGCTGATCTCTATGAGATGTGTTGTGACATCTATGATTCCCTGTGACTATGCAATGCTGCGTACTAGCTTGCTCCCTCTGACTTGCTCAGGTCCCCACCCCCTTTTTTTGAGACAGGGTCTCCCTGTAGCCCCAGCTGTCCTGGAACTCACTCTGTAGACCAGGCTGGCCTTGAACTCACAAAGATCCGCCTGCTTCTGCCTCCCGAGTGCTAAGATTAAAGGTGTGCACCACCACGCCCGGCTTAAAGACAGTGCTTAGCTGCCATTTGCGTGCTGGGAATTGAACCAGGGTCCTCTGCAAGAGCAGTCAGTGCTCTTAACCCCTGAGCCATCTCTCCAGCCCCAGGTCCCTTTCTTATACAGCCAGGCCCACTTGCTTGGGGATGGCACCACCCACCGGGGGCTGAGCCCTGCTATGGAAGGTCTGCTTCTTTGAGTTTCTCATCCCTAGGATCCCTTTAAAGGGATTTAATTAGGTCAGGGCCTCTCTGCAAACACCCCCCAGTTGATGAATATGTAGTCTCACTCATTAGCAACCTTAATTGCATCTGCAAAGCAGCAGCCAAAAGTGCTTGCTGTGCAAATCTGAAGACCTGAGTTCAACCCCCTCAACCCCACCCTCCATTAACAATGGGTGTAGCAGCATGCATCCTGCATTGGTAATCCCAGCACTCCTATGGCAACGGGGGTGGGGGGGGTGGGGGGGTGGAGACAGGCCACCCCCAAAAGCTCACTGGCCAACTGGCCTGGAGTATAGAGTGCAGAGATGACAAGACAGACTCTGCCTTGTCCTGTGACCACCATGCATGCACATGCACACACAACCACAAGTACTTTGATGTTGTAATGTGTCCTAGTTTTCTTTCTTTCTCCTCTCCCCTTCCCCTCCTCTCCCCCTCCCTCCCCCTTCCCCTCTTCCCTCCCTCCTCCCCTCCATTCTTCCCTCCTTTCCTTCCCTTCCTTCCTTCCTTCCTTCCTTCCTTCCTTCCTTCCTTCC